>CM068837.1:98902935-99502935 GCA_028554795.2 Sinohyriopsis cumingii
CGGCCGTGCAAAATAATAAAGTTCAATGTAAGCAAATGTATTGTATAGATAAGATTAGTACGGCCCTGCAAAACCAATAAAAAGTACCACTATAAGCAAATGCATTGTATAGATAAGTACCGCCCGGCAAAACAATAAAAAGTGTCATTTTAACCAAGTGCGTTGTATAGATAAGTACGGCTCTGCAAAACAATGACAAGTGTCAATATAAGCAAATTCACTGTATAGACAAATACACACGATACACATACTAGATGAATTATTTCATATACTTCTGAGTCGTACTTGTTAGTGCCAATTATTAAAAGAACTAGACTTGATTTATATTATCCAAATTTAGGTAGTATTAAGAAGCCTTGCTAATCCTCACCCACCCCGCCTTTGTTGTGCTCTTAACCCCCATTCAAAACTTCACCATTTTAATGTTATTAACCCTCACCCTTGTTGTGATATTAACCCCCACCAGTCATCATTGTTGCGTTATTATCCCCCACCCCATCTCAGAGTTATTAACGAGATTAAAACAATGCAACCAAGTTTTGATAATTATATTTGGCCTTTAAAATTATTCAAAATCTGCATTAAAATAATAAAATTTCATTTCTTTTGAAAACAGTAAACTTAATTAACATGTACTAAGGTTGATCTATTTTCCTATGGAAGAAAGAATGAAAGAATAGATGTGTTCAGTCTGCTTTTATATACAAGCTGCTGAATGGTATCATAATACTAAATTATTATTATTATTATCATTATTATTATTATTATTAGCCTCTGCATCATCAGCGCTATTTATCGTTGCTGTTTTCAATGATTATATTATTTTGAATATGAAAATAAATGGTAGCGACAGGAATTTGGTTATAGAAACCAAGAAAAATGTACACTGCTCATAATAAATGGCTGGTATATCTAAAACTGTTATATTACAAAGCAATTGACACCAGGTATCACAATAATACGTAATACAGATATTGGGTGATTACAAGACCAACACTTGCCCTAAAGAGGAGTTAGCACGTGCTATGTACATTGACGAGATTTGACCCAGTTACCCTTCTAGTTATGAAAGGCAAATTTAGCAGAAGCTTATAACCACATATATACTTATGTAACATTTTACTGAACATATGGTCAACAAAGAATGTTATGCCAGTTAGCACTCGTACACCCTATGTATACTTACAGGATTCCATGTGAATTGTGCAACAGCTTTAAACGGACTGGAAAACTCGTCAATGACACTTTTCCTAGAAGAGCGGGAAGTGTTCTGATTTGTCAGTTATTGAAAATCATTCATAACAAGGGAACACCGGTGATATTTATACGATTTACGTCTGAATTCGTGTACTATATTTTCATGGCTAACGAATATGCGAATTACAAAACTCCTGAAAAAAGCTGATAAAGACTGTCCACGTGCACGCTCAAGTGCATACATAGAAAAGCACTGCCATTATACACATCCATAGGGACTACACATGCAGACACGACGGTTTTCACAAACCCTTACATTACCAACTAGATTTTCAGAATGAAAAATCTTTTTCCGCTACTACACAAAGAAAAAAAGAACACGGAAAGAGGAAGATATTCAATTATTACCTTCTACGTTAATATTGTTACAAAATGATTGAAGTTATATCAAAATTTTAAAGAGTAAGTGTTGAGTATTTTAGCACAAGACTCCACCATGGCACCAATGAGCACTTGACTAGACTCGACGAATATGCACCATTGTGCATTTTACTCCACGACCATGTGGTCTTTGTTTTATGCCAAACAAAAACTTTAACAATATCTAAAACCGGACAGTTTGCGAATAAACAGAACTTTCAGGCGATATTTTAACATGGATAATGCGGTTTATAATTTCCCAAGCTACTTGATTAAGTTTTACATTACCAAAGATCCCAAAATATTGTTATTTGGTGCGATAATGACAACCATTCAAGGCATTGAAAACAACCCTTCGAGAATAAATTAACAGTTGCTTTGAAAATTTTCACAAAGAACTAAAAAATGCAAGTCTTCAAAAAAAAAAAAAAGAGAAAAGAAAGAGGAACACAGTAGCCCAAATATCGCGTTAACACTCTACAGTTGTACTGCGACATAATAGGTGCAATTTGTCTAAACACCGTACCGTGTTGTAATCTGTCCTGGAATCTGATCAAACACAAAACGAAGGCATGAGATTAAAGAAGAATGATCCTGGTTTAATATGACAAAAATCCGTACATCCATGATACAATCCGTACATCCATGATACAATCCGTATATCTATGATACAATCCGCACATCCACGATACATTCCGTATATCCTAAATATGTAGGACCGGCTGGCATTTAGTTTGGTTAGCGGATCTATGGATTTGTCATACATTTATGCTATGAGAAAATCCTGAGATTAAATTATTGATAAAAATTCACATGAAAGCATTCGAGCATAGTCTATCTTAATTAAATATATGGATTTTTTTAAAGTTAAAAACTCGTGTGTCACCACTCTGTCGGCACCTCAATGAAAACGATTTTTATATGATAAACCCAATTATTTATAAACGATTATAAAAGCTTATACGAGGAATATTTCAGATAGAATGTTTCATAAATAAGACAACACAAACTAATTGACGACTTTCTTGTGGAACCACCATATTTCCTTCCTTCCTTCCTTCCTTCCTCCTTTATTTATTTATTGAAACATTCATTTTAATATTAATACATGCTATTCAATTTGATGGGATAGTACGTTGATAAAACCATATACATTTAGGCAAAACATTAATAAGTTCATATTGTATATACACTCAAAAGGTACTCATATTAACACACTGAGAATATCTTACTATCACAAGTCAGAAGAAAACACAAATATAAGATCACTTGGAGATAATTCTTACTGGTTTTTTTCCATCACTCACTGATTCACCAACTCACCGACTCACTGTCCATCTAGCTTCGTTTATTTTGTTTACCCCTCCGGTTATCTATGTGGTCTACATAATCTCGTCAACGTTTTCAGTTTAATTTCACCCTTATATATACCTGATTGATTGATTGAGTGATTAATTGATTGATTTGATTGATTGATTGATTCATTGATTGATTGATTCATTCATTCATTCCAGGCCCAAATCTGTGAGAAATACAACAGAACAGATAGAGCAGCAGCAATTCGCAGATAATCATTATCCAACCCCACCCATCCTCCACCGTCGGGACGACAAAACGAAAATGCTTAATGATTACTATACGGCGAAAACATTATTTCTTAAGAAAACATACGTACATTCATTCACAGATTAAAAAGAAATATTTATGCTACATATTTTCTTATTCTTGGAGACGAGAGACATTTGTGGCCTCGAGTTCGTGGAACAACCATGATCTCATTGAACGATATTACATCACCAGATTGTTTAGATTTTGTTACATTCGGTATCAGTTTTCTAGGAAAATGTGTGTGTGCGTGTGTGATTTGGATTTTAAACGTACATTTAATATTTTTTCAGTCGTATCGGGACGATGTCTTCAGTGTGGCAGTTTATAGAGCTGTCTCGCACTGGAGGATAATGCCGCAGACATGTAGCATTATGTTCTACCCGGTCACGTTACCTTGACACCAAACCGACCCGTCCTAACACTAGCCTGTTAGTACGATTTTTTGTAAGTCTTTGGCATGACTCGGCCGGGGTTCGAACCAGCAACCACCCGCATCCAAAGAGGACGATCTAACCACTAGGTTTACTAGGAAAGAGGGCAGATAAACATACAAGTGTAAAAGCTCGAAAGGTCTATCTAGTTATATTATATATGATTATTTTCAGGATCTTGTTCTCGTTTTATTTTTTTATGTGTGGGTGAGTGGTCGGCAGGTTTAAGGCAGATCGCTCAACACCATAAAACGGACGAATTAGACTTTACAGACGTGAATACTATTCTTTTCCTACGTTTTACACAGTCAGGCAACTTAGGCAAATAAATATGAGGCATTCAGAAGAATAAATATTCACATTAAAATACAAGAAATAATTCCAGTCATTGTATACTTCATTGGAGGATCAGTCTCTGCAGAAAACTAAAAGAGACAAAATTTAGTGATTTGCAGAATAACAATTCATACCGTTGTGGAACATGCACTGTGGTCGAAGTATCCAGACATCAAGGTGCCATAGTTGCTAGATAGCCAGGTACCAAGTTGCTACCTAGCTAGGAAGTCACGTACCAAGTAGCTATCTAGCCAGGTAGCTAGGTCTGTAGCATGGTACCAAGTAGCTATCTAGTTAGGTAACCAGGTAACAAATAGCTGTTAATCTAGGTAACCAGGTACCAAGTAGCTATCTAGCTAGGTAGACATGTACCTAATAGCTATCTTACTAGGTTGTGTGCAATTATATAGATCCTAAGTAGAAACGTGTCGGCGCACGAAAGTTCGTCTAAAGATATTTCGTAATCTGCAACAGTTCGTCCACACCACTGAATATGTTATCATAGCTAAAACCCTTCATAGCGGCATTGGGGGCCTCGAATGGCCGAGTGGTCTAAAGCGCTCTCCGTGGGTATGTGAGAAAGCTTGGCAGTAGCTTCTCGTGGGTCGGTGCTTCTTCCCGGTCTTTTCCTGGGTTCTATATCTACCATTTATACTGGCCGCCATGCATAGCCTATCGTGTGCTGAAAAATGGCGTTAAACCCCTCAACAAGAACAAAATAAAATTCATAGCAACATTGTAGGTCTCGTCAATGTCAACCTGTATGTCATTTATTCAGTGATTTCTCTTGTAATTCAAATAGCCCTATCATTTATGGAATCTAATGAATTGTCCTATTTGAGGAAGTATCGTCTTAAAACGAAGCGTCATTGACCCGAGTTAATTATAATAGTCAGTCTTCACATCATAGGTCCATGTTAATTATGTCGTCTTCACAACATAAGCCCATGCTAATTATTATAGACCGTTTTCAGTCGCCAGCCCTAGTAGAATTCATTCAACAGGTATTGAAAACGTGCCTAGAGTCGTAAAACAGATGCCTGACTGTAGTAGGACGTAACATAATCGGTGAAATATAAGATTCTTTCATTTGTTTGACTGCATTACAAACTCCCATTTTCCCTTTTATACAACTGTCTTAGACAACACATTTCCCGATCGAGATAAAACACGCATAGTCCCTTCCTCTGCAAATGTCATTGTATCATATATGATATTTATGCATTGATTTATTGATTTATTATTATTATTTTTATTATTATTGTCTTGTAATGGCAGTGGTTCTGCTGTTTAAATGATTATATTATGTGTAGTGGCATGTATAGTCAGAATAGTCTCGATTGGGGTGGTGGGTGGTGGTGGTGGTTGTCATTATTCCTGGTTTTAGTTCAGATATTGCGAAGGTATTATCTTTGGTGTCTATCTTCCTGGTTGGAGGGTTATTAATATCCATTCCGGTGAAGTTATTGTTTCCTTCTTTTTCTTTATATGCTAATCACTGACAATACAAACCACAGATAACTATGTTAAGCAAGAGTGTTAGAATGGACAATAAATATCAATATCATCATTGTGAATAAAACCACGCCTAATTTGGTGAAATGTCTTTCCAAGTGATAGATAAAGATAACTCTAAACACTATCACTACCAGCATAACTAGCATCATAAATACCCAACGTCATGACGTTGCTAAAGGCAACGTCCTCGGTAACCGATGTCAATTGCTATATGTCGTTGACAGCGAACGTAAGTGTCGTTTTACATGTGGTAATCATTGCTTATTTTATTGAACATATATTTCACAAATGGATCCAGTTCTGGTACCTAATATTGCACCAGGCAGCTGGGAGAGAATTGTGCAAGTTTTATGAAGTTCATTTCAATATCAACTGAAAACAATGAGAAAGAAACCGTCGAAGATGTACTAAAGCATTGTAACAGGAGTGTGTTGAAGTGACAACATAACATTGGTAAAGGTACGTATCTATGTATGAGGAATATATGACACTTTATCATACTGCCGGTCATGCAGTGCCAATTGAAGGTTAACATTCAAAAATGATCAAATGATTTATGTGACAAACATAACTCTACAAGACAGAAATACGTTGTTGCCAGATATCAATGATCTAACAAATTATTATGTATTTAAAAGAATATGTTTTTTTATGTAATCTTTAGTTAGGCCTGATAGATGAAGGTGTTTCAATACATGGCTTATTAAATAATCTGTATGTTAGGTCTGACAGATGAGATATTTCAATGCCTAAGGCATTATGTTATGTATTTTCTATGGAAATGTGTATCTATAGGGCTTTGCTAAGCAAATATTTCATGCCTGGTCTGACAGGAATTAGGTACATCAGAAAATATGGCCTTATATAATCCGCATTTTAAGTATGACCGATGAAAATATTTCAATGCCTAAGGTCTGATACAATCTATATTTTAGGTGTGATATATGAAGGTATTTAAATACATCAGGTCTGATATAATATGTATTTTAAGCTTAACAGATGAAAGTATTTCAAAGTTAAATAATATCATTTTATCATATGTGATTTGTTTTGTAGGTACACATATATTACACAATCTGTTCAACAGTATCACACACTGTCTAAAAGCTAAGGCAGCTATTCATTTTAGGACAGCAATGCTACAATACAGATTAAAACATAATGGTAAAATCGCCAAAACACAATGCAAACTCACAATTTAATTCGGACTATGCTTGGCGATGACGGTATAGCTTACAGAGATAAATGGTGGTGATGATTTGTAGTCTTGTTATATACAACAACCGTATTCAGAAGTTTAAAAACTGATACTAAAGGTTGTTAACGTTTACTCTTTTGGATTACTAGCTGGATCTGATAGGATCACTTGCTGGATCTGTTAACGTTTACTCTTTTGATCACTTGCTGGATCTATTAAGGTTAAAATCTTTGGATAACTTTCCCGATCTGCTCTCGTTTACTCTTTTGTATCACTTGCTGCATCTGCTAACAATTACTTGTTTGAATCACGTGCTGGATCTGCTAATGTTTACTTTTTAGATTACTTACTGGATCTGCTAACGTTGACTTGTTTGGATCACTTGCTGGATCTACTCACTTTTACATCTTTGAATCACGTACTGAATCTGCTAACGTTTACTTGCTTCTTGGATCACTTGCTGGATCTGCCCATATTTGCTTTATTAGATCACTTGCTAATCTCTTACTATTCTACATGTTTTGTTTTAATTATACCTTGGGCCCAAAATGCAAGTAAACCCACTATTGACAAAATAAGTACAGCACCATATTTAGCAAGCAAAGAAATGCGTCCAGCACTCTTAAATAACCAACTTATCATGCCGCCAGTAATACAATTACGTCAACGTTAATATCAGTCACGTCATCAGTAATACCATCATGTCACCAGCATCATCACATGATCAATAATGCCATCACGTAACCAATAATATCACGTCACCGATAACACCATCGATACCATAACACGCCAATAATACCATATCATGTAGTTGCTGATTTTTTGGCCGACTCAAAATATAATTGGCTTTGTTTTTAAAGCCATTTCATGACAATGTCAAAAATGATTATCCTGGGTAGAGTACGTAGAATAATAATGTAAAACAAACTCAGTTACATTAAATAAAGTACGACGTGGCAGTACATAGACAATTCAGCTGTCTTGAAAGCAACATTGGTGTGATATGTATCTGTAATATTTTAGACACACAGAGGCAGGATGTCCAAAATGTCAAAATTAAGTTCTGTGCTGTAAAATGTAAGCATGTTTAAGTTTTTCTTCCAAATGCAAGTCGTAAACCAGAATAAAGCAACTATGTCAATCGCCAATATAGAAATATGGTTTTTGCTGATAAAATCCCTAAAATGATTATACTGCATACATGTTCAGTTTTAAGTAAAGTATTTATCTGAACTACTTGTGATAAAGTCAGTAGTGTGTATTATAATCAAACGTCTTACTGTTACAAATGATGTAATGATAATGTCAAGATGAATTCTCCCGACTGGAGTACTTAAAGCAATTCTGTTAAAAGTTAGATGAAGAGTTTTGATACATGGGTCCACTTTAAAGGTTATATCAAGAGATTTGATGCATCGGTCCATTTGTCAAATTGTAAGAAAGTTTAAGACGAGTAGTATATTGATTCTGCTGACAAAGTGACACATTCTTTAATTACTTAAAAGTGACATAATTCTCATCAAATGTTCCTTGACGTATGAGGATAGCAAGGCAATTGCGTCCGGTATAAATGGAAAACTTATGGTTGCCTACACATCAGGGCTTTTTGAGGTGACCGCTAGTTTGGTTGACTTGAAATCTCTGTTCTTTTCCATCTACGAAACATTAAAATTAGCATCATACATATTGTACAGTTATAACAAGGCCACTCACTGAAAAAAGTGGAACTTCAATTTATTGCTTAATGAGGCTTCTTTCGTTCAAAAAGTGTGGCTAGTACTAAAAAAGAGAGTTTTTCAGGGCACACATTTTGGTGACCCTTTGTAATGGAGACAGCAGCTATATATTCAGCATTTTCATATTGGTTAGATAATTTTAATTTGTACTTTACGGAGGTTCTAACCCATGTCCGGGAATTACGGGGTATACGTTGCTATTGGTGGTCATTCACAGAGTACGCAGAAGAAATAGTGTTTCCAGCAGAGGGGTTCGCTTGCAGTTGTTTTTCCACAAACTCGTCGGACAAACCGTCTACATCTGCAAATATCAAAACGTATCGGGTTTTTCCACGAAACAACAGCGTCGAGTATTCTACAATCAAGAACTCTATGTCTAGCTCATGCACATCCATCGTGCTGCAATCATTTGCTTTTGGTGACAGACCTCATTCGTTTGTGGCTGTTCCTATTTGGGTTTTGTATGGTCGTAGTCTATCGACCATTTAGGGCACTACCGACAAGCCTTTCTATTTTTCTGTATTGTGTCAATTTCTTTTCTATCTATGGAGGTGAAACTATAATGTCCAACATTGGTGCAGGATTCCCACTAGCACCAAATGGATCCCCAAATTCACGTACTACAAACGATAACGGGACATAGTTGATGTTGCAGACGTAGATTGGATTTCTTGATGTATATGATGTTTAGTAGCAACTTTTTGTCTGTGGGTTTAGCAAACAAACACAACGCCGAAGGAATCTCTAACACAATTAATTATCGCAGTGTGCATGCCGGGTTATAAAAATTAACTAGATTGTCTTTGGTAGAAATAAGCACAACTCGTATTGTTCAATCGTACTCTCGCGTCGCTATCGGTTACAGATTTTGCAATCCCAACACCTCAAGGCTGCAGGTATAAAACGGTTTTGATATAAAAAGTGTTGTCTGTTTGCATGCTTGAAGTTCTCTACTGTCTTGTTATAGTGGCTTTCGCATTTGTTCCAGTCGCTTGTTTCTTTTGCAAACGTGCAAGAATACATTCCTATTCCCCTCGTTGTTGTGCCATTCGATGTATATATTCGGTTTTTCCTCGTTCGATTTTGTTTCATGGTTGAGCTGCTTCATTCCACCAATTATTTGCGCGTAGCAAAAGATTGTCTTCGTCCAGCATTAGTTGGCGATCTCTAGTGGATACAAAGGAAACTGTTAGCGTTTATGTTGTTTGTTCAATATCAAATGGCAAAAAAACTTCGGTTTTCACGCCATCGAACAAAGGTTGTATCCGATAAATATCTTGCACACTATTTTATTTTTCAAAATGTTCTCCGATTTGCGTGTACACCTTCGTGGTATTGGTTGAGTACTACAGCATGGATTGGCAAACCTACAATAATTAAATGAGGGTATCCAGTGTTGAAAGATCTTGTTCGTTATACTGTTTCCAAACTTCACAAAGTCTTCTGGCTTTGGTATTTCCCCCGTATATTACATAGATTGTTTTGGTTGCCTTTGATAGGGGTACCAGGTAGCAGATCCCGGGTTATTGTATTTCCATGCTGGGATAAGATCCCAATCGTTCGTATTGACATTTGAAAAACTATACACTATTGCCAAACATTTCTTGTATACCGGTGCATTCCTTCTGGCATACATATTTGTTGTAGGATCCGTGTTTGGTTTGAAGTACCATTGCGGATCGAGCTAGACAACCAGTAGAGTCATTCATGGCAACTATTACATAGAAACCAATTCCGTCAGAGCGTAAATATTAGAGTGACTCCTTCAGCAATTAGAAAAGTTCGATAGTTGGAATATTGGATCTGTCTACTTTGCATACCAAAATGGATGCTGTTGTGTTTGTGTTTAGAGTTTTCATTTATGAAAACATTGAGTACATGTGGGTCTTTCTGCAGTAGAGCGGTAATTGGTAGAACGAAGTAAGTGTGCCATTGTACGTAGTTATAGAAATATTACAAACAGTTTACGGATGCATTTGCGCGAACATTGTAGACAATTGCATTTGCTACAGATCACGGAGCAGATTGTGAAGTTTCTCCAGCTTTTCTATGCGATAATTGATTGGTTGTTTGATCTACAAAACCTCATGTAGTAGCAATACTACTTTGCTTATCACCAAACCAATGTTCCAGTAGTAACATTGCCTTGTTGCAAAGTAACTGGTAGCTTTATTATCTTTCAAAACTTGTTGTAGTAATAATACTACATTGATCCCCAAACCCATGTAGTAACAATACCCTATTTCCAGATGACAGTGTAAAATCGATTTTGTAATCAACAAATCCTGATGTAGTTTCAAAACTACATAGCAATCCTTCAAACACATGTAATAACATTACCCGATTTCCAGATGTCAATGTAAAACTGCTTTTCTGATCCCCAAAACTTGATGTAGTAACAATGCTACATAGCTATCGCCAAATTCATGTAGTAATACTACCCTATTTCTTATTGAAACTGTAAAACTATTTGTAATTCCAAAAACCTGTTGTAGTAAGAATACTAAATTGTTATTACCCAAACCCATGGAGAAACATTACCCTGTTTCCAGGTGAGTGTGTAAAACTGCTTTTGCGATCACCAAAATGTGATATACTAACAATACTATATTGTTATTGCCACACACCCATGTAGTAATATTATGTTATTTCCAGGTGATAGTGAAAACATCATTTGCCATCACCAAACGCTACATTGCTATCTCCCAAACCCGTGTAGTATTATTACCCTATTTCAAGGTGACAGCATACAACTGCTTTTGTGATCACCAAATCCTAATGTAGTAACAATACTAAATTTAGAATTACCAAACCCATGTAATAACATTACTCTTTTTGCGGGGAACAGTGCCACACTGATTTTGTGATCTCTAAACCCTGCTGCAGTAACAATACTACATTGGTAAACACGAAAACCATGTAGTTTAATTTCCCTATTTCCATGTAAAAGTGTATCAGTCATTTTATGACCTCCACAAACCTGATGAAATAAAAAACACTACATTGGTAACCACATTACCCATGTAGTAATATTACCCTGTTTCCAAGGTAACAGTGTAACACTGAGTAAGTGATCTTGAAAGCTGATACAGTAATAATACGGGAGCACCGAGTGGACAAGTGGTCTTAAGCGTTCTCCGTTACGGATCACTGCCATCTCACATCTGTCTGCGTGGGTTCGTGTCTCGGATTTGGCCAATGTGGGTATGAGAGAAAGCTTGTCAGTAGCTTCTCGTCGGTCAGTGTTTTTTTTCCGGGGTTTTCCCGGGTTATTCCTCCACCATTAATACTGGCCGCCATGTATAGCCTATCGTATGCTGAGAAATGTCGTCAAACCCTACAACAACAACAACAACAGTAATAGTACTAAATAACCTTAAATCCTGGAACAAACCAGCCTAATGAGATGCACAAATCAATTTCGGGAAATGATTTAACGCTGGTGGTGTGGGTGGAAATCCTACGGTCAGAAATGAAAAACAGAGACAGACACCAGAACGGACAAACACATATTTTTATATCCTGGCCTTGTGATGGAGTGTTCTCCAAAGCATTGTGACGAAGGGTGTCCCAAAGTATCACTGCTGTTTGAGTGCATGGATTCAAAATTGTCTTCAAAATTTCATTATTTTTTAAATCTCCCACTGTAAAACCTGTGATAAAAATTAACACTTGACAATAATGGTTTATTGGACTAAATACACGTCAGAAAAGGGTGTTCTATCCCAGCTAGTATTAACACTGAATTGTCATAATCAATTATGATATTATCATTATATTAGATTGACTGGGACAGTACTTGAGATCAACGTATTCTCGTCATTTTGAAGAATTTTAGACTCAGCCATAAACATTTTTGCATAATGTTATTTTTAAAATGTTCTTGCCAAATCAATGTTTAATATGTTCTATCCCAACGTTTATCTCATCTGAATGCAAACAGTTTTTTTTAGCAATCTACAGTCTGCATATTGACCTGACCATGCTACTGAAACTGACCCTCTGAGAGTACTTAATGACCTTCTCTCTGCCCTGGATACTGGAAATATTACCGCGAGTCCTCATCCTCCTTTTTACTTGTCTGCAGCATTGACACAATAGACCATGGTAAATTACTTCACCATCTTCAGTATGTATTTGGTATTCACAATTCATCATTAATATGGTTCGAGCCCTAATTAGTTATCAGAACATGAGTTGTGTCCATGAATGGAAACATTCCAGCCCAGTTGATCAATGTGTTTGGGTTCCAAAAGGCTCTCGTCTCAGCCGTGTTCATTTCATTCTATACACTTATCCACTCTCATGTGTCATCGATCGACTTACGGTGTCGCACCAAATCTAAACTGATGACTGTCAAATATAAAAATTTACTTGGCCAAAGAAGTCATGGATGACATGCAACATGCTGATAATGAATGATGATAAAACTGAATCCATCCTAATTACTACACAATACTTTCTCATTCACATCCATTACCTGAAACAATAAGCATCAGCAATACGAACATTAAATTCAGTCAGTACGAAACCTAGGTGTCACTCTCGAGAGTGTTCTCTCATTACATCAACATGTAATGCACATATGCAAGGCTGCATATCTGGAAATGAGATGCGTCATCTCCATTCATAAAATTTTTCGGTTGATACCACTAAAACACTTTTGTATTCCTTAGTACTTTGAAGTCTGAACTATTGTAATTTACTTATATCTGGTTCATCTCAGTATATATTACAGAACTTAAAAAATTCCAAATATGGCTGCTCAGATAGGCCTTATAGCATTCAAAACTAAGCACACCTCCCTTACTCTGTAACCTTCACTGGTACCAATTCAATCCAGAATCAAATACAAAATCTGTTCACTATTCTACATTTCATTGGATGGCTCCAGTCGAATATACCTATCTGAACTCACATATGTGTAATCCCATCTAGAGACTTACACTCCCTTCCAACACTTGCATTCTGATTGTTCCCACTGTGAAAATAAAGTCATATGGACAACGTTCTTGTGTGTACCATGGCCCATATATGTGAAATGAATTGCCCATATATCTTAGATACAAGGACACTGTAGTCCCATTCATACATACTATTTTGACTACAAGAACAGACTATTTACTTCCTTAATTATTGTCAGCATATTTTCGTTTTGTAAATGTATGTTGTTTGTTTTTGTGATCTGGTCGTTGTATATGTTACATGTCTTATCTAAAACTCTCAGGTGCTTAGAGTTTAAAAAGATTAGGCACTGTACTGAGTCAACATCATCATTTTTATTATTATTATTATGACACTTTCTTCTAGTCTTCTAACTATGGCTATACTGCAGAAATTACAGGAATAAATTATTTAGAACTGATAATATATCAACAATAGCTGACATCATACCTTTTTATATGATGATGAAATGAACAGTTAAGTGGATAAATGTATCATGTACATTAAGTTGAGTCCACATTCCTCATTTTGTATGTTTGAAATGCATGCTAGAATTGACATATTTCTGAGTTGTTTTGATGTGGGTATGCTAACAGGTGAACAAGATATTGGCACAAGAAGAACCCCAAAAATATATACATACCTAGATCAAAAACAATACATTATTTTACATGGTCTTTGACTTTATCATAATGGTCAAAAATAGCAAATGATAACAAATTTTAATTAGAGGTAGGATATTGTAGAGTTAAGTAAACTAATGTAATTATTGCAGCAAGGACCGGCATTTGGGTGTGGCAAGTGGGGCGACCACCCCAGTCCCCGAGTTTGTCAAGCTATATTCCCTTGTAAATTGGAAACGCTGATACAGGCCGCACGTAATGCACACAAATCGCGAAAGTTGATCTAGTCTAGACATAATCAGTGTTTGCAGTAACATACCAATCGAGATACTGATACTCTGACCCCGCGCGGTCATGGTCGGCCCTAGGCCCCGCGTACTCCTAACGCCGCCTCTGGCTATAGCCAAAATCAAGTATGATATATATTACAATTAATTAAAAGTAGATAAGACAGAATCCTTAAAACACATGGCATTTACGGTTTAGAAAATGTTTGTTATATAAGAGTTGAGATAATATGCACCACATATTCTCACTTATGAGTCCAAATGTGAACTCTACAGACCCTGATCTGCTGTTTCATAATGCGTCAGCAGAACTTGGTCTGTGCAGGTGGCATACCAGGATCTTTGTTGTTTGCAGATTTACTCGAGTTAGAAGTGAGATCATATGGTACCTTGATCATTTGTCAATCAATGGCAGGTTATCCAACTTTATTGGACCGCTACGGTGGCCTACTGGTTAGAGCGTCTGCCTCGGGTGTCAGGATAATGTGTTTGGGTGGGACATCATGCTGCTTGTCTGCGACATGATGTCCCAGTGCTAGACATCACTTTAAACCGCTATACTGCAGACATCGTAGCGACATGACTGTACAATTGTTAAAGCCATGTTAAAAGTATAAATCACACACATACTCACACACTCTGCCTCGGATGCGGGAGGTCACGGGTTCGAACCGCAGCAGAATAATACCAAAGACTTATAAAAATGGTACTAGTAGTTGCCTTGCATGGCGCTCAGCAATAAGAGATCGGTGTTAGGACTGGTCAGCCTGTTGTCAGGATAATGTGACTGGTTGGGCGTGATGCGACATGTCTCCAGGATGATGCCCCAGTGCTAGACATCACTATAAACTGTCACACTGCATACATCGTAGTGGTATGACTTAAAGCTCCGTAAAATACAAAACCCACACGCACACACAGGCACACGTGATCCAAATGCATCAACATCATCTTTCTTGGTCATATTATCATCTTGCAAAGTGTCACGTCCATCTGCAACTGATCCATGCAAATCATCATGAAGTTTTGACAGACCTTCTTACAAATACATTTCCAATTTGTCAATAGATGATGTACCCAGAACATCAATACTTATGAAGATACCATCCGGCCACAAAGAATATTGTTCGTTAATTATGTTCCTAATGCATTATTACTCTCAGTTTCATAACTTTTTCATGGTATTATTCAATTCATTCAATAGTCTGTCTCTCTAGCCAATTGAAGGTTACATTTGATGATTTACTTCAAGCAGCTTATAAATAGTACTTAGTGTATTTAATAACCATTTGTTTACATTTACTGCTAGATTTAGCAGTTATAAGACAAAGTATTCTCACTTCATGAACCACTTCTAGTGTAGCTAATCCATGACTGAATTTTCTCCAGACATGGCATTGTCTACATTAATTCTACAACTAGACAGTTAGTGGGATACAATTCACACAACAGTTGTTGCCATTTAGTTTGATAATCTCACACGACAGCACTTAGGTTAGTTTTATAATTTTAGTCCTGCAAAATAACCCCCTGCGTTTTGCCATGTCAGGAGAAATCACAGCTCTGATACTCTCTTTAAATGCAGTCAACAGATGATAAATTTAATCTTATCACACAAAAGATTCTTCCCTGTGTTGGAAGTAATTATGAAATAAAGTATGGTTACCAAACCCGAATTATCTCTTTTATACAAACAGGCTTTTTTGTGCTTTCCTTCATTCTTGAAACACTCAAATATGGTGCATGGACAATTAATAAAAGTATATATTTAAAAGTAGTATACTTATTAAAAAGTATGAAGACAGTATTGGACTTGTAATTACAGAATATGGACAAAAGCTTTGAGTGTGTGTGTGTGTGTGTGTGTGTGTGTGACATTTGCACAATCACGTCCACCACATATAATCAAGTTAATTTGGTAGTAATAATGGTTAAGGTACGTTTTACTAATAATTAAATATTCAAACTTCCACATAGAAGGAAGACATGTAGTCCTATCAGATAAAGATGAAAAATAAAGATTTACAAAAAGACCGAAAAATGTAAATAAAGGAAAAGATAAATTATCAATAAATAAAAAGATACATGGTGTACAAATGCAGAATTCTCAACATACATGGCACATAAGGTTGAAGAATTTATACCATGATCCTAGCAGAAGGCTGGAATCAGATTACATAAACAACGAACATAATCAGCAAATTCTGGAATCACTCCGTCACCAACATACACCATGGTGAAACTGAAAGTTCGCAATAATGAATTCTGACTATGACCCATGAGAAAACTGTATAAATAATGGGGAGACGGAATATCATTGCCCCATCTCAAAGCCATTAGAGGAAAGGTTCATAAAAGGTAAAGAAAATAACCAATGACATATACCTAGAAAGATAAGTACTTGACTGATACATGATATACCATCAAAGAAAGAAACACAAGTGTAACATGGCTGATCCCTGTTCATCAAACAGCTTTGATGATTTAAAGGAAAAACAAATAAACCTTAAAACATTGAGCCTTGATGTTTACTCTAATGATAAAACCCGAATATATAAGGTAACATACCTTTTTCTTACAATATATAATGGCAAACTTCATACATTTATCTTAAACAGCTCTAAAGTACACGTACTCTCTCTCCACTAGCGTTTTAACTTACTAATATAATACTTAATTGAAATTGCATTTATTACGCTTTAACGAAGAACTAAATCTCATGACGAGTGGTATTCAAGGTTACAGATGAAACAACAGTCAACTTGTTTACATTTCACATCTAATTTCGATTTCTCAAATATGTAACATAATTACCTAATGATTACATGTGTCATACATTATTCACAAATTCTCACTAAATAGCAAAGTAGCTTAGCTCGTCAATGCTAAAATAATATTCAACATGATCTAAATTATGAGAAATTTTTCTAATGTCTTTCAAAGATAGTACAAAAGCAGAAATAAAATTATTTCCTCCTCTGCTGTGTTAACACAAAAATCATCCCATGGGATAATAGGTGTTTCATAATGGTCAGTTTGAATTTGTTCCCTAGGTGTAAATTTCAGGAACAACAGTTGTGAAATTCTAAATTTTATAGTCCTTTTGTTTGTTTTTAAATATTTTAAAAATTGTACATTCTGCCTGGAATATTTATTCCTTGATACATATTATATAATTAGTGGAAAAAATGACCAAAATTATCTGTAGTATTAGTGAACAATTGGAATTGAAATACATAAACAACATACATTGTTATATTTAATTTGCGTTGTTTATTGGCTTTCCGGCATGATTATAGGCTATGTATATCTATGTTATGTGATTGACCTTGGCCAGCAGTTAAGTTCAGGTGAGGATACATATCTGTCACGTTTTGTTTAATCATTGTAAACTTTGATTTGCAATCAATTAAGACAGTGATTCCAGCGCATTAATAAACGAATACAACTGTGTAACAGGCCACTAGATTTCAGAGTTCAGGTTCCTACAAATCAATCATCCCATACCACCTTCCTACAGGTCAATTGTAACTGACGAAATATGCCTGTTTGGAAGGACTGATTTAGCTTCTTTTAAATTTTATATGCAGCAACTCCTATTACCCGGGGTTGGGTCATAATGATAACCCATTATGTAGCTATATAGACCATATCCAATCACACCATAAACTCGTAAGTCAAGTAATTTGACCAGTGTGGGAGAATTTGTGAAATATTATTAAGAAATGCTCGCATCCATGTATCCACATTCAGAATCACATAATCCATATTTGTTTTTCAAAATGCTCCGAGGAACAAGTAGTTTTACTCTGCGGGAATTTTGTCATTGTTGGACAGCTGTAAGATTTCAAAGTCTAGACAGAGGTTTGTTTTATTTAATCAAAAAATATTATTGTTTATACTTCATGATGAAAATATTAAAATCTCTCTCTTTCATATTTAATAATATATTTAAGCCACATTTGATTTTCACATCCTTCTGCTGGGCAACTAATAACTTGCCATGACAATCAATCAGACTACAATTTGATATGAACACCAATCAGACTCCAATTAGCTATGACCATCATTCAGACTCCAATTTGCTATGACCACCAATCAGACTCCAATTTGCTATGACCACCAATCAGACTCCAATTTGCTATGACCACCAATCAGATTCCAATTTATTATGAGCACCAATCAAACTCCAATTTGCTATGACCACCAATCAGACTCCACTTTGCTATGACCACCAATCAGACTCCAATTTGATATGACCACCAATCAGACTCCAATTTGCTATGACCACCATTCAGACTCCAATTTGCTATGACCACCAATCAGACTCCAATTTGCTATGACCACCAATCAGATTCCAATTTATTATGAGCACCAATCAAACTCCAATTTGCTATGACCACCAATCAGACTCCACTTTGCTATGACCACCAATCAGACTCCAATTTGATATGACCACCAATCAGACTCCAAGTTGCTATGACCACCATTCAGACTCCAATTTGCTAGGACCACCAATCAGGCTCCAATTTGCTATGACCACCATTCAGACTCCAATTTGCTACGACCACCAATCAGATTCCATTTTGTTATGACCACCAATCAGACTCCAATTTCTATGACCACCAATGAGACTCCAATTTGCTATGACCACCAATCAGACTTCAATTTGCTATGAGCATCATTCAGACTCCAATTTGCTACGACCACCAATCAAACTCCAATTTGCTGTGACCACCAGACTCCAATTTTCTATGACCACCAATCAGACTCCACTTTGCTATGACCACCAATCAGACTCCACTTTGCTATGACCACCAATCAGATTCCAATTTGCTATGACCACCAATCAGACTCCAATTTGCTATGACCACCAATCAGACTCCAATTTGCTATGACCACCATTCAGACTCCAATTTGCTATGACCACCAATCAGATTCCATTTTGCTATGACCACCATTCAGACTCCAATTTCTAGGATCATCAATCATATTCCAAATTGCTATGACCACCAATCAGACTCCAATATGCTATGACCACCAGTCAGACTCCAATTTGCTATGAGCACCATTTAGACTCCAATTTGCTACGACCACCAATTAGACTCCAATCAGACTCCAATTTTCTATGACCACCAACCAGACTCCAATTTGTTATGACCACCAATCAGACTACAATTTGCTATGACCACCAGTCAGACTACAATTTGCTAGCTAAGCCTGTCTTCCTGTTTAGCAAATTACTTAGTAGGAACTCCATGCATTTCCATCATCTTTATCAACAAACAAGCTAATATATTTGTTCCATTCTATGGAATTAATGATATTATCATTGGCTTTATCAATGAAATTTTGAAATAGAGATTATTAAAGTCTACTAACTATATAAACAATTTTGTTATTTTGTTGACGTTGTTTTGGGGTTTGATGCCATTTCACAAGCAAAGTTAGGATGTTCATGACGGCCAATGTAACTGGTGGTAGAGGACACATGGTACCAATTGTATGGAAAAATAAGAACCACCCTGGAAATTGAAGATAACATGGAGTATATATGGGTTTGGCTGGCCAGGGTTGGCTGATATTGTAAGTTATGTTTTTTGAAAGAATCTTTTGAAAGCTTATCCTAGTTGCATGTGTAACAAATGAAGACATTGTTTAATTGATGGAGTTTCAGTTCTTTAAAAGTCTTGAATTCGGAACACTCATTACTGCGGGTACAGAAATTTCCGTTGCTCATATCCTTTCCTCTACACAGAAGCTGTCATCTAGGTTTCATCTTTATTGATATATATATATATAGGTTTCATCATGAGCACTAAGAAATTTAAAGCTAAGAATTTTTAATAGCATGGTGTATGCATAGGTTTACAGTTCGAACTAAATTAGTACCGTGAGTCCTAGAAAAACATAGGAAAGTACTATTAAGAACCACAGACTCATGGGAAACAATTTGTAGCTTTCTCATATACCCACAATGGCCATGTCAAAGACTCCAACCCACATGGACAGAGGTGAAATTACTGTGATCAGCAAAGGCGAGTGTTTTAGACAATCTGGCAACTCAGGGTTCCTGGCTACAGTTACTGGAACACAACAGTGTAATAATAACTAAGTGTATTACTGAATACAAAATAAACAAATTAGAAGTGTCCAGACAATATAGTCCTTGCACATTATTAGTTCCCCTTAGCACTCTGCAATAATGAAGAGTGAAAATAGTCTATAACTGTTGTCGTTTATGGGGCACGCTACTTACAGTTATACTGTATATGAGTCGGTATATTGTAAGGCCATCAAGAAAGTAACAATTATTCAAGCAGGTATACTAATATACGTTTAAAAGAGAAACACAAAACTGCATGTGTTGCAAATAATTGTCAGCTAAATTTTCAACTCTAATATAAATGTCATTTTGGGATGAGATATTCCATATTTGATATACACGCACATGTAATAAAATCTGATGTATATAACACAAAGATCCCATATGCACTAATACACTGGAAATATTTCTAGTTGTCTTGTTTATCTGCATGTAGTGCATGGAGGAAATATTTTTGAGAACATCTCTCTCTATGTCTCTTTTTTTTCTTTCTTTGTCTGTCTGTCTGTCTCTCTCCCACTCAGTATTTGAAGAAATTAAATTCAGCCCAGCTGGTCACAACATAATACAACCTGAAAGTGCTAGATGGTAAAGCACAAATCACCAAGTCCTCATAATCACAAGATTATATAGTTCTCTACTTGACCTCAGGTCAGAATTAGCATAATTTTTTATATAAAAAAAACAACATTACTTAATGGAAAAAACCTTATAGAACGATTCCCATGTTTCCAAAAAAATAATCTGGATTATGTATAATTCACTTAGGAATCTATAGAACATTGACCCAATTAAACATATTTCCTTATTGTATTGATAATAGTGCTGATATCAAGCCCATGTAGCGAAAGAAAAAGTTAGCTGTTTACATAAAATGAAATAAGAACAGTCAATCAGGTCAAGCAGAAATGAACTCAGTTTTGGACAAGGTAAAACCCAGCATACAATGCTACATTACAATACCATGTTCTGAAATAAACTTTATTAAAAAAACCCCCACAAACAAATAATTAAATTAAATATGCATAACACTTCTCCTCAAAAAGAAGAAAAAGATTAAAGCAATAATGCTTTATTTTTACTATAAGTCAAATATACATGTGGTACAATTTTTACATAAGATGAAATCTTAGGACTGACACAAAACATAAATGAAACAATCGCTTAAATCCTCAATGTGTGGGACAGGTACAAATAAATTAATTGCCTGATTAACCTGGCTATCTCTCTCAACATACTTCTTTAACATATTTATATGGCATAATTATTTTTTCTTTTCGCCTCCAAGGAGTATGTATGATATATATAATCATTTACTTTCATTTCGACTGTGTAAGGACCGTAATCCTTGAACTGAAAAGGATTTTGTGGTACTTGCAAGAAATCTAGAACTCTATCACCAGGTTGAAAATTCCTTTCTTATGTATTTTTATGATTCCCTAATTTCGTTTTTTACTGAGCAGAGTGCATATTAGTTCTATCAACCTCACAAGAATTTGATAACGTATACTTAAAATTGGAAACACTATGGAGAAAATTAATTGCGGTATCTTCATTATGAAGAAGTTGCTCTTTTAACACCTTCAGTGGTCCACTGCACAGTATGTCCAATAACTATTTCAAAGGGACTAAAGCCTAAAAATTAATGAACTGATTCCAGAACAGCAAACAATAGTAAATGCAAGCTCACATCCCAATCTTTTCCGGTATCAAAACAATATGACCGAATCTTATTTTTCAAAGTATGATGACATTTCTCTAAAGCCACTTCGCCCTCAGGGTGATAGGCAGAAGACTTGATTTGTTGAGTGCCTAATTTGTACATAAATTGCTGAAATATTCCAGACAAAACATTTGATTCTTGATGAGATTGAACAGATTTCTGAAAGCCAAAATTACTGAAACCTTTATCAAAGATTTTACTATTGTTTTATATTTAATATTCCTCAAAGGAATTGCCCCTGGAAATCTTCTTGATGCACACATTATGGTCAACACGTATTGGTTACCTGACTTGCTCTTAAGGAAGGGGCCGAAACTATCTACCATTATTTTACTAAATGGTTGGTAAAATTCAGGAAGAGGTTGCATATGAAGCTCAGTTATCTTCTGATTGGGTTTTTCAACCATTTGGCAAGTGTGATAAGATCTGCGGTATTTAGAATCATCACCTTTGCTATTTGGCCAATAGCAGTGATTCAAGATCCTGTGATGAGACCTATTAATCCCTAAATGACCAGTCAAAGGAGTTTACTGGGTCAGACTCAGAGTTTTCTGTCTGTACGATTATGGAACTACAATTTGATAGTTTACTGACCACTCTTTATCAGCAGGTACCATCTTCTCATAATAATGCTATTTTTAACAAAATAGCAAACGGGAACATATGTGGCTTCAGTTTCACTAATGGCCCTTTGAAACAAACAGTGGATCTCATAATCGTTTTCCTGTTAGACGATAAGTGATTGTCATTTATCACACTGATTAGAATAAAGGGAATGAGTAGTTAAAAGAGAATCACGCTATTCAATACCCTTTGGTTGATCCAAACGAAGAGTGAAAGTGACTTCAACAAAGGCCTGACCAGTACACGTATAAGCTAAATTAATACTGTCATGATTAATATCATCCTCAAGAGCTTTCTTTGCCGTAGCGCTAGTAACTGCACAAGCTGATTATAAATCTGAGAATCTTGTATCAATATGATCGACTTTCTGATCCAAGCAAGGCTTGTCAGTTACAAGTGGATTAACCACAACATTATCTCCAGCTAGGACATTGCCTAGTAATAAATGAATGCCATCAATCGGTAAAGAGAGCACTGTTGCGACTGTCACGGTTCCTGAGAATAAGTCTGATGATAAATGTACATAATTGAGAGGAACATTAACAAACCCACATTCTACTCCCTGAATAAGAGCACTCTCATTAGAAGAATACTTCTCAGAAAAAGGCAAAGTACCTCACAATGAAATGTTTTGAAAAGCTCCCCTGTCCCTTAAAATCTGAATAGGAATAGGATTAGTCTAATCACCAATGAGTGATATAGAGCCCTTCGACACGAATGGTTCATTATTCTCCATAATAAAATCAGACTGGGGTTTATTAGACCCAACAAATGTATTGCTTTTAATACATGACCATGACCTTGACGTCTTAGAAATAAGAGCATATGGAATAGGTCTGTCTTAACTCTGATGCCTATTTTTCGATTTGTATCAATCAGAAATAAGGTGTAATTTCTGTTTCAATAGGTACACGTAGGAAGAAATAAGGACGTCTGATCAATCTTATAGAAAATTGACTTCTAAAAGTTGTGCCAGATTGAGATTTGGAAGGGCTGGTATTAAACGGAAATGCCTTTTAGTAGACGACTGATGAGCGGAAGACTTACTGACAACATAAATATTATGAGCTAAGGAATACTCCTTAGCAGTACGAGCAGAATTTTCTAAACTTTCGACCTTATGCAGTTTCCGCTCTTTCTTCGTTATCTAATTGCATTAGCCTCTCCTTTTCCTCCAACAGCATTTTCCTTTCTCTTTCTTCTTTGCAATTGCATCTGCATTTGTTTCTCCTCTTTCTCCAATTGCATTTCCACTCTCTTTCCTCTTTATCCAATTGTATTTGCAATTGTTTCTCCTCTTTCTCTTTCTGAAGTTGAAGCTCTCTTGAGCTCTAAATTGATCTTGTATTTAAATTGTAATTCCTTTACTTTTATGTTAGAGTCTGTTACAGACTTATTGATCAAATCCAAAGCACATTTATCCCAAATACTCTTTTCCACCAAACAGTAGACCAAAATATTTTTTATTTCATGCTTCGTTAAAGATGCTTTTGCCTCAGAAAGATCAAGTTTTCTGGCAAGCTGAAGTAATTCCTTTTATTTTCTAGAAATCTTACTGTGATGGATAGGATTTGAAACAAAGATCCCCACTATGAATGACATTGTAAAAAGCTTGTTGATTGCACTAAACATTTCTAAAATGTGAAGTAATACCTGGGATTTCGAAAATTCCCACACAAGGTGAATCCATATTTCAATAACAAAGTTTTCTAAAATATTTAGGAAAATTCGTATCCCAATTTTCCGTTACGTGTCTATGCTTTTAAAAAAAATATGTAACAGAAAAGGAGTGAAATACAACAAGCTTTGTAAAATTTAACAAATATATTTATTTCCCTAGAATACAAAGTGAAAATGAGAAGAAAACAAATTACGGTATTACGGTATTACGAATTACATCCCAAAATTATCAAAGAATTACAGACACAAGTGCTAGTAATTTGAAGTCTTGAAAACTCAGTAAGGGTCCAGAAAACATTCCACAAATGAAGTCGATGGCGTGACTGTGGTAGCTATTAAAGTGTTGATTTGTCAACAGTATTTTGTTGAATGACAAACATATTATTCAAGGTTTGAATATATTCTAAATTCCAGTGAATTTCTTTATACAAGAATTTTATCAGAGCACTTTTGTATTTCCAGAGAAAGAAATCACTTGAATTCAGTAATTTGAAGAAAATAAAGTTCAGGCCAAACTGGTCACAACATATTACAACTTGAAAGTGATAGATGTTAAAGCACGAATATCCAGGTCTTCACAATCACAAAATTATATAGCTCTCTACTTGACCTCAGGTTACAGTTGGCATTTTCTAAAAATCAATACCTAAGGGAAAAACCCTTCTAGAATGATTCTGATGTTTACAAAACATTAACCTGGATTATGTATAATTCACTTGGGAAACCTCAAAACCCAAATAAACATATTTACTTATTTTATTAATAATGATAGGGAAAATAATTTAGTCTTGTATTAGTTGTTTACATAATTGAAATAAAAACAGTTAATCTTGTCACGAAGAAGTGAATTCAATTTTGGACAAGGTCAAGTACAGAGTAATATTTTACATTACAATAGCATGTAATGAAACAATATTTGTTGCTTTTTCTCTTTTTAAACTAACGAACAAACAAATAAGTTAAATAAACACAACACCCAAGGCATGAATCCACTGGGAATTAAGATTAGACTGTGTGGGAAATTTATAAAATCCACAAGTGTTATTAATTGTACACCTTCGGTGGTTGCACCAGTACACTGCCCAAAGATTGTTCCCACCCGTTTATTCAACCTGAAAAATATATAATTCCATAGTTTTGACTTCAGCTTTTTACCAACGCGTATAGCAAGAGAAACGTGACTGCCCCCAAAATTACTTGTGTCACAAAAGCTGATACAATAACACATTATCTCAAGGCATTTAAGCATGTGTAAAACAATGTGAAAGGACTCTATTGTTGTTGAAAAATTGTGTAGAAATTTTTTTTGCACACATATGAATGATATAATATGTCTGCCACTACTAATACAACTGAAAACACCACTACTACTACTCCTACTACTACTGCTACTACTACTACTACAACTACTACTACTACTACTACTACTAATGATAATAATAATAATGATAATAATAGTCCCATTTTAATCCTTATTTTATAGGCAGTTTAAAGACAGCAAGATAGCAAATTTATAAAAGAATACATTTATGTGAAAAATGATTTTAAAATGATTTGAAACAAAAACAAATTCTTTTTGACACTTCTTGCTAAAATATGTTCTTCTAAAAAGTACTTTTTCAAAAGGTAAACAAGTGTGTAAATAAAATTGAATAAAACGTCTCTCAAAGGCAGTAACACCTTTATTGCTAACAATTTTCGTCCGGAATTCAATATAAGTTCATTTCTTATTTTTAACTGCTGAATTTTGAAACCATCTATGATATTATACAGCAATAACAGGATTTTCAATTTAACTGCTTTGGTGGTCATATTGGAAGCCAGATTATCATCGTTATAATTCAGGAACAACAAAACGTTATAAGACGTCTTCTGATGGAAATCTCATATTGATATGGATTTTTATTTTCAAGATGGCTGTCACAGTGGCCATACTGGATATTATATTGGCACCGTTTCCAAATTGAACCAATATGACATTATTGATAGTCTTGTGGTGAAAGCACAATAGAGTACAATAGAAATAACAAGATTTTTAAGATGGCGATTGTGGTGTATATATATATGAAGTCAGACTGGCACCATTTTCATTTTACAGCCAACTAGACTTCATAGTCTTTCAGTGAAAACCATTTACTGATGTAACCATTCATTCAGGAGAAGTGATAGGATTTTCAAGACTGCCACTGTAGTCAACTAGAATCATCGAAACATGTTATGAAGTCTTCTGGTAGAACCCCAATGGCAATACGTGTTTCCCATTCAGAAGGAGTAGCCATAACACTATATTTAAGATACTGCCATGCAGGGGCGTATTAACCATTAAGCAGACTAAGCACGTGCTTAGGGCACCAGGGCCAAAGGGGGCACCACAAAGTTGAGAAAAGGGTGAAAAGAAAAAAAAACTAATGAAGATGTGTAAAAAGAATTGATAAAACTAGTGCAAATTGATCATAATGTTCTGTTTCTTGATCATGGTGTACCCTAGGATTATCTTCCCAGGTGTACTAGTAAAGGAGGGGGCACCAAGATTTGTCAGTTCTTAGGGCACCAGTGAGCCTTAATCCGCCCCTGCTGCCATGGCAACCATACTGAAACATCGGATCAGTACCGTTTTCTGCATTATATTTTTAAAAAAAAATGTTATTACCATACCAGTAATATCAAGCTATTATCTTAAAACCCTGCCAGACAGGAACTTGTGCACACTGCAAAATCTGATCAGTACCCAGCCCTTTATACAAATTATCCTATAGCTGTTTATGAGGTGCTGTAAAAAGATACAAGATACAAACAAATTACTTCACTAAAACTGGTTTTATTAGGAGTCTGATGTTAGAATACCAACTCGGTGTCCGCTCTTTATATTTTATCTTTAGATAGCTAATACACTTGCTCCATTCCATAGATTTACATTTTTTAAAATATTCCTTATGCTGTAGGAATGAAACATAAATATTAAATTCTGTTAATGCTGGGACAGTTATTGCAACAACAGAATGCAACATGATATAACCATACTAATAGACAATGGGAACTTAGCAATGTTTATGCTGCTGGAATACTTATTTGTTGCACTTGGATTAAATCTATGCTACTACTACTACTACTACTACTACTACTAGCAATAATAACAATAGTAATAATTTCTGTCCGAGCTATTTTATCATACGTACGTAAGAGCAACTAGGAGATAATATATATAAGAATAAGTAAATTATGTGAACATTTTTAACATTTTTTTGATTTTTGCCAATTGCGCCCAAAATGTTTTCATCCAAAACGTCTCATGTCCAAAGGTTAAAAAACAATGTCAAAACAGTTAAAATAATATATATAAAACATTGTTAAAGAACTGCATATATCAAAATGTAATCGGTTCTTTTATTTATAACATGATAACATGTACAAAGTTATATGATTGTCAATATTTTAGGTTTTGTGCCATTGTGCCAAAATGAATTCAGGATGGACCTATAAACAAAGACACATATTAACAAAGAGACATACTGATGGACATAAGCAACTGGTCATTTATTCTACTGAATAGATGGTGAAGCGAATAAAAACAAACCTGAAATTGAAGTAATCACATTATCCTGAACCTTGTTTATAAACACGGATTACTAGTTAATTCACTATATTAATTTGTGGAAAGCAGTAACAATGATCTCTAGTATTCGTTTCAGGAAACGTTATTATACTCTTCTCTCTCTCTCTCTCTCTCTCTCTCTCTGTCTTCTGTTTAAAAAGATTTATCCGATATTAAAGATTTTATAAAGGCCCCAATGTTTGCTAAACACCTGCTGTGCACCTGTTTTGTTTACCATCATTACCAACTTGCTACTCAAAGGGCGCTGGAATAATTTTTTGGGGTAGGAGAAAACATATAAAACCCATGTATTAATTTTTTTTAGAGGTGAAATGGGGGTGGGTTATTGCCTACCCTTAACCCTTTGTGCCTGTGGCCAAGGTATGGACTCAAAATTACTTAATTACTCAGTAATGACTGTTTGATCTGGGGTTAGACGATTGTAGCAACTGTATGGTGTATAATCTTTATCTTTAATCTGTAATAAACAAATACATTTGCTCCAGCCTACATATTGAAATTTTAATTATCTTAATGTATTGTAACATATTAGTATTACCTACCATGATGGTTTAGAAGCGTTTATGTTCTTACTGTTGGAAAACCATTTACTGAACATACAATAATAATAATAATAATAATAATAATAAGAATAAGAATAAAATCTTTTGAGTGTTTTTGCAGGAAATTTAATGCCAACCATGAGTTGAAATTTCTTTAAGAATAAGTAATTAACTTATGTGAAAATGTTAGGAAATGTCAGGAGGTGTATGCTAACAGAGGTAAGAATTTTTCTATCAAACATACAACGTCACAAAAATAGGCAAGAAAGCTATTGAAAGACTTCTATAATATTCCGGTAATCTAAAGGGTTTATTTACTTATAACCATGATACAGTGCATATAACTTTATGATTGTTAGTTGAATATTTTTTGCTTAGTGTTAAAATGGATTTGAATTGGGCATACAAATGTACTGATACAAGGACAAAGAAATGTCTTGATGGAGACGAGCCAAATAAAATGACCCTTTCCTTTGTCTTGGTGGATACGAGCCAAATAAAATGGCCCTTTCCGCTATCAGAGTAGTGGCATAACATACTGACATAAAATAATTTCATTTTTTTAACATTAATAATTTTCCTGCTTTCTCAAAATTGTTCTGTTTGAATTCTTGGTACATTTGTGCAAATCAGCTTTCACTAATCGACGAAACCATTTGTTACTTCATAATGCAAGATTTTAGCTTGAATTATGCACGTCCTGAGTTACTCTTCTTATGACAATATTTATATTATTCGATCGGTACCGTGTAATTCCAACTGTTATCTGCCATTTATTTGGTTATATGATTTGATGCACATAAAGTTATTTTCAGATTGACCAGCTATAAAGTTTCATTTACTAGTTATGTTTTTTGTTGTCATTTTAACGCATTGTTTATTAGTATCCTACTTTGTAACTATGAATTTAACCTAAACCCATCTGGGAACATGCTGAAATCATTACGATATTATGAGCTTTAATGTACAGCGTTTATAATATAAAATTTATCAAATAAACTGAGTGAGCATACTTGGTAGGACTCTTAATCCTAGTTTTGCAGGTATGATGCCTGCCTATGCCAGTCGTCATCTGTATCGATGTGTCATAGGGAAAAGCCATTAGATCCAATTTCCTCTCGATGTTATAAAGTGTTGAAAGTAAAGAAAATCTGATGTAATAATTGAACATGGCTTAAGCAGAATATTCAAAATGTTTTTCAGTACTGAACTTTTTACTCTACGACAATCAATACAAATCCTACGTTAATCTCAAAATGCTTTCAAAGATGACATCATAGTGAAGTTCTTGCCATAGTTTCAGCAGCATTTCTTTGAGAGGCTGGACTGTAAACAAAGTAACATGCAATGGAACACATGACATTATAACTGACTGTACACTGTACTGAACCGGAAGTAATACTTATGATCTGATTCCATATTACTTTAAAGTAATGTTACTATCATTCCATTAACCATTATTATTAGCTTTTGAATCAAAAGGAAAAAGAGCCAGTCATTCAATTATAAAGTGCCAGTCATTGAATTATAAGTACCATATTCAAAATTACTGCCACAGCTTTCACTAAGATATTTCTTAATTTAGATAAATTTAATTATGCCAATGAGCATCACATTAAGTGCACACTAATGATGTCAGAATGTTCCCAACACCTGAATTTAAATTACAAGAGTTAACTCCCTTTGTCTGTCTTTGTTCATTTTCTTTATCATGTTGGTCCCATTCAATAAAACACATGTTAAATGGTAATGACACATTAGACAAGCATGATGGAAAGTTCAGAGAAAGTAATAACGATGTTGACTGATTTTGGCGGTTTCTTCCCTCTGAATGAATATGCTATGATTGAGACAAGTGAGCTTAGAGTTGGCTACTTTTGTACAAGCTTTTGTTATTAGGAGTTGTGTGTGCTTATTAAAACATATGCAAGTAGTACACTGAATAGAGCAAATGAAATGTCAATTATCAGGGAATATATTAGGACGATACCTTTAGCAATATATTAAAATTTATATTTTTTCATTAGCTCTTGTCAGTTTTGTCCGCCTTTTTCACATTGTATTGTTGACTGATGCTTGGTGTAGCAGCAGGTACCCATACTTGCAATTGTTTACATCTTGTTAGCCACGTTTTGACAACTCAACTTACGTATGGAGTTGCGTGTTTATGGTATCTGAATCCTATATTAGATCAGGTTAATATGTTGTCTGTCTTACTGCTTAACAGCATATAAATACAATGATGACAATATTTCTCACTGCTTAACAGCATATAAATACAATGATGACAATATTTCTCAAACTTAAAGTAAAATTCTAAAAATGTAAATATAAAGAATTGCAAAAAGGCCTTGATGAAGATAAATCCTTCCAAAATAAGCTAGTCTATTTCCAAGAAATATACGAGCAAAGTAGACCATGTTTAAACCAGATAATATGTCTGTCTGTCCCACTGCTTAACAGCGCATCAACACAATGATGAAAATATCATGCTTCTTGAAATTAACGTTCGCAAATGTAATTCTAAGGAATTGCACACAAACCTTGATAAAGATAAGCCTTCCAAATAATATAGGAAAGAAAGATGATATTTAAGGCAATTATAGAAAGTATTAAAACTATGACATGATTGTGTTATCACTGAATACCTCATATTTGTGTGCCTGAATGCATAAGTTAGTTAGCACCAATATCATGGTGCATTATAGATAAAGTATGTAAACATACATATCATCAAGACTCACAAACACACAAGGTACTGGGTATATCCTTCATGATAAATTGTATTATATCCTCTCTAATATTTTCTTTCTAAAAAGATTTGCAAGACAAATTTACATGCGCGTCTTCTGCAGCAATATAGGAATGTTAAAGGCATTTCGCAAAAATTATCGGGTTAAAACAAATAAATAAAATACATAGGAAGTTTATACATTTGTTTTGTTCCCAGTTGCATAAGTGGAGGATCTTCATGCAGAGTAAGGATACGTCGAAGTCATCAATCTGTCATGTCTTTTATATACTATATAAAATAATCTTTCCCCTCAATTTTAAAACAAAACATGAATGCAGTGTTGTATTTGTTATAAAACTTGTCACAATAGTCAACTTTATATAGTGCTCACCTGGTCTCAATGACTACACTAATTTGTCCCCTCACCCTGCAAATTTCTTATATAAATGTGCTGTATATAATGAGCACCTGCTTCCACTATCAGCTCGATATTTCTTAACCATATAATGGTTAATCTCAGCTTTAAATGGTCCTTGGATTTATCTATAGTGACCAATCAGTGTATGCAAACCTAACTTCTGCTTCATGAGGAAGGTATTGCTTAAATAAAGTAACATTACATGATTAATTTCTTATCTTGCTTGTACCCCACCATATTGCAGTCACAATGCCAATGAAACGCAAAGATGTCATTTTGTCACATTTGAAAGCGATAAGTTTTAAAATTAGTTAAAGCATAATAGGATCATTATTTGTGTTATAATAGTAAACATTGACGTCAACTTTTGTATTAGGGTGACAGGTATGGTTTGATATCTACGTCTATTTGCCGGTAAACAAAGCTATCTCTGATGAAAAATTTCATCTTTGTGAAGAGACACAAGTTAAATTAGATTTCATCAGAGTAAGGGATCATTCCGTGTTTAAAACGTGTCATGCACAGGCAGATTAAGTTTCGGTTCATGTGTCACAAAGAATAACTATATTCATCATTTCTGGTTATCCTTTGATCTCAGTGAGCTGAGCAGCTGCATAATCCAAATATTGTGTTGATGTGAGAAAACTTTCTTGTAAGCCAAATTTATACAAGTTGGCTGACCAAAGAGTCAGTTCTCTGCTTCACAGTGATATGTAAGCTGTCCATTAGTAGCGAAATAGTGGTTTATCAATGTGCATGAGACAAACCTAGATGAATTATTGTTAAAAAAGCAGGGATAATTTAATTTGTAAGATGGATTACAATGAACAATACATATAAATCTTGTGTGGAACATAAATTTGGGAGGAAATATATTTTATGCTTCTGTTCAATAGTATCAAGAAACAATGTACCATAGAATAAAAATAATAATAATAATAATAATAATAATAATAAAGTAATAATTTATGATGCATATTATTTGCTTAAATACAATTTATGTGAAGAGTTACAAATTAAATCTAAATGGTGAACCTGTATATAGCAGTCACCTGTGAACAAAGTCCAATTTTGCCTTTCTTCGCATGGGTAGCCACTAATTGACAGGTTTTATCTTGAACATATACAAACACACATGCAGTGTTTTATCTTATATATTTAATTGAGTGTGTATATGTGTGTGAGGTGTGTTTGCACAAGAATAAAGTTTCTAAAGACATGAGTTTGAAACAAGGTGGTTTCATTGGTACAGTCTAGAGGAAATATTTGATAGACAAACAACGAGGCACTTAATTGACCAAACAGGAAATAAGACTTTAACTCCATACTAAGAAAGAAAATGACAACTGAGGTAATACTCTTTTTTTGCAACTCTAGCCATGTCTTTAACACATGTACTTCTTGTGATAATTTTAAAACTGAGGAATACAGGTTATCTGTATTATTTTCTTGTACAGACATCTCCACCATCTCTTTAAAACATTTACTATCTCCAAATGATAAAATAGTTGTTTACAAAGTTATATTTACACTGTCCCGGAATAATTAACATTTTACAGCACCTTGTTCCACACCTCACCATTTTGCTCTACCTTATTGCACATTATATTTCATTAATCAACTTAATAACATTTTGCTGTACCTTACTCCGTACGTTAACATTTTACTGTATCATATTCCACATATTTTACCATACCTATTAGAAATAACATTATGTGGATTCAAAATTATTGAAACAAAATTTCGTAAATCTCTTTAGAACTCACATCAATAATGTAAAAAATAATTTGAAGAGTTTTCTTCCTTTGTGTATGTGACATGCAAATAATTTATGTGACAGCAGTTAGGAACAGGTATTTTTATTATTTTTATATATATATACACTTTAGCTCGAGTGTGGTTAGGTAAGCATTCTCGAATAAAAATAAGTTACTAAACAGTTTGCTATCTGTTTTAAATATATTCTCCTGTCACATTAACATTGCAGAATAATTAACATATGGAGGGAAGAACACCTTACTTCTACTAGTGTCACCCGTCAAGGGAAAAAGGAAATAGCATTCCATATATGAGGATAGACATACTAACATGAAACCAGCATAACCAATAGTCAGATGGGCCAAGACCCCTGAACCAGGTTTTGAGATAGAAAGTAAAAGAGCTTTCTCACTGAGGACAAAATCTGAGGCGAATCCCACAAAAGTGCTCTACAATAGAAGTGGTGAGGTTATGCCGACTTCAAAAGGGTCTGATAATAATCTGGCCTGAAATACTGGAATTACCAGATTTAAGTTTTGTCTCTGCAAAAGACAGATCATGCAGGCAAGAGCTACTGAGAGTTGACTGTGCCTGGCAACTAAATGCTTTTAATATCTCTTGGATTCAAACAATCCGCAATATGAATGCAAAATGAAACGATCGTCGATTATCACCTTGGCTTCAAGAGCAGACTTGCGGTTAAGTCCCTTGCTTGTGAGTTCGATACCGTGCTGGTAGAAACGGAAAACCACCGGCGATTCCGAGTACAGATACGGAACCGGTGCATAACGACTCTGATTAACAGTCTGAGAAACTCGAATACACATTTGCCAGTGTTATGTAGTAGTATGATGATTGCGGTATTGTTGATTACTTATTTCGGTTATAGCCTTCTATCCCACATGACTGTCCTGTAAAGAAAAAAGTCATATATGTCATGTATGTACATTTACTATCATTAAATTAAATTTTAATCGTTGTTATAATATTTAATGCTACAATAGATTAACCATACCTATACAATCATGAATGTTTAATGCTTTGCAGGACAAATGTCATACAAATTCCAGACGAAAATTATTGATCGATATTGACTTGACTTTGCAACTCTAGCCACGTACTAAATTGAATCAAGAAAAGCGGACATCAAGTCTATCATAACACATAACAAGGGTGGTATGAATTTGTTTGCATTTTTTAGACCATTGTGGATCTCCTTGCTTCAAGTACATCTTCTATAATTAGCAAATCTCATCCACTAACATCACTAGTAATTATGATCAACAATAGATGAAAGTAAAACGATGTCCCATACTAATTGCAATTGAAAGGTAGGATGTCAGGTTTATTTAAAGAAATATTAAACTCCATTTTGTTGATAATCTAAAGTAGGTATGTGTTGCGACGGACATTAAAGAGTGATACAGAAAAACAGAGCTTATCTTCATTTTTCTTTTCGCTAGGGATTAGCGCAAATGCGAACATATATAAAATCTTTATATGTATTAGATGGTTACAAAATGTGTCCCTGTGAAAATATCAAAGATGTTCTCGACTGCTCTGCTAGCTTTTGAGTATTTTGAATAAGCGGATGTCGGTCAAAATTTAAGTTTTTAATACAACAGATGCCTATTTAGGAACAAAATATAACGAATATGCTTGCGTTGCCGTTGATAAATAGTGGGTATGACACAACCCTATACTATTACAAAGACTTTAATTCATCGGTAATGTGGTGGTTAACATCGGACCTCATCGAAACTTGTCTTATGTTTAGCTTAAACTCAGTGAGATGAAGGGGCTAATCTGCTAAATTACGTTGACACTGAGGATTTATTGTACCACCTGACACTTCTATTACATACCATTACGAATGTAAGCAGTTTTATCAGATACACTATCCACCATCAATGAGAAAACTTGGACTGAGTTACTCCACATCAAACTGGGCAATTTTATCCATTTTTGGTTTGAAAAATACCCATATGTTATTGAAAACAGTGAATATTAATTGCCTTGGTGTTTTGGTCATTCCTTATTAATTGACGATCGTTTCGCAGTTTCACTAGTCAGAATTAAATTAGACCGTTGTTATACTGTACGGATGAATCGCCTTTCATTATCTGTCGTTATCTTTATTGCATTAAAAAAAGCACTTTTCTGAAAGCAAACTTTCAATCAGACATTGTCTTATTAGTTAAAAGAGATCTGATGATTCATATCATGAAATGTTCATACATTAACCGTTGATTGTGGGTTTTACAAGTACGTACTTTTCAACAGCGTACGTGTCTCGTGTCTATTTTCAGATTTAATTCAAACCAGTTTTGATCACTTGCATCATTGACACATAAGAGCTATTCAACACTGTTAATGCGTGTTGTTTCTTCACAGACTTGTCTATAAATGAGAATAAATACTTTACATGTTTTCCACTTTGCGACGAAGGGATTTGAATATTCCAACCACTTTGATTTCATTGCACATTTCACCTTAGGATCAAGATATAAATTAATTAAGCATGAAGGAAATTTCAATCCACTTTTCTAAGATGTGAAATACGCTAAGGTATTATGGCTTGCCTGTGCCTGTTCTTATTCTAGCCAGATTTGTATTATTGCCACTCAACCTTCACTGTTTGCAAAATAGTAAATATTGATCAGCGTGCAGCATTTAATCATTTATACGTAAAACTTTATAGTGGTTGTTAGGTTCACTTTAATGATTTTTTTCTAGGTACTTTATCAAGATATATTACCGTTCTGCATATCTATATCGATAGATATATTTGATACAAAACACATTTTAAAACTATACACAAATACGAAGCACAACCAGTACGGTAAACGTTGGGAATTAAATCCAGAAACATGTTTGATACATTGACTGTTGATATGACTTAGAGGCAAATACGGTCGTTTGGTAGCAACACGTAATCGGATTGTTTTATTCAAGCCTCGCCCTGCACACTGCAGTCGTGTTACGTTGACTCTTAATTTCATTTGCTTGATCTGACCAAGCTGTGAACGGATACCTCATCCCCGAGAGGTGGGGACAAGAGTAACTTGCGAGGTTTTTGGTGAGTGGAGATTTTATAAAAAGTACTTTTATATAATTTTGAATACATCTCTGCTACGGTTGTGCGCATTATTTTGTAACCAATGTATATTTTAAATTTAATCGATTCTCTTCATTTACGTCGTGCACATGAGACAAAAATTGTGAATATACAGGATGTCAAAAAGCGATAGCCAGCATTCCTTTATGTAACGTTTCATGGATGTAATTTTAGATTAAGAGGATAATGCTGAGGAAAGTAAAATATGGTACACATAATTCGCCCCATTTCTTGATCATAAAGTTTAAATCAATTTGTTTCTTACAGCATGCCGAAATTTCATAATTACTATTTTAACTGCTGATTTTTTTTGTGACTATTACATTGGTGTCGTTGGAATTAAATTAGCACTTCTTGAAGAAATAGATATATCTATATTTATTTAGATAGCTAATGAATATTGGTGGATACATTGATTGAGCACTTTGTCATTGTTAGATTGAGAAGGTATTATATTTTTCCAGTTGAGACCTGTGTACCCATATTTGGTCATTAAACCGTGTGATTGGTATACAGATTTAAAAAGAAACAAAAATATATTGTAGTGAACTATAGGATTAGTATCTGACTCTCCGAACACTACGAGAGATTATTTTATTCCTGCACATGTATGTGTTTCATTTTAAATAATCATGTGTTCTTTTTTAAACTGAATTCGGGTATATTTTCATCAAAATGACTGCCTTCTGAGATTCATATACTGCACGCATTGACGTGGACTGATTAATGGGGCAGATATATGGATATATTCTCAATTTTCGGCTTATTTGAGATATGAAAGCAACATGAACTCTTGAGATTTAGTATATACGAGAGAGTCTTAAAATATTAACAGGGCTGCCAGCTTCCCCATATCAAATAAAGGCCAAACTTGTTTGCTCTTTCTTCCCCTCTCCTCCCCTAGCCTCAATCCATCAGCGCGAGAGACGGCCATCCGCCAATGGAATTATGTTTCTCACTTCATTTTTCCAGTATTGTGAAATCTGTCTAGCCCGGTTTAGTTGCAGCATACTGGATTAGAACAACCCCTGTAGTAATATCATCATCTCCTTATTTCAAGACCGTAAGATAGGTTCCTTTATACGAAATTAAAGGAGACCCCGAATGGACGAGCGGTCTAAAGTGCTCATCGTTACAAATCAATGCAATCTCACATCTGTCTGCGAGGAGTCTCAGGTTCGGCCAATATGGTTATGTGAGAAAGCTTGCCAGTAACTTCTCGTGGGTCGGTGGTTCTTTCCGGGGTTTTCCGGGATTCTTCTTCCACCATTTATACTTTTGCTGCAAAATGGCGTTAAACCCAGCAACAACAATAACAACAACACCAACCAAATTACTGTAGTGTATCATTGTTCAGGGAGTGGAACAATCATAATAGAGATATTTCCGTCTATTGGATATTTTAGACACTGAATTGAATATTTTCTCCTATTACTATGATAGTGTTGTTTTTCAATGCTATTGCAGTTTCATTAGTAATCTTGTTAACATTTTTTTTTAGTTTAATTTGTTACGAGAAAATTACATTTTACTTAAATAGACCCAATTTCGCATCATAAAATGGTTAAGATTTACAAAGTATATGTTATCGACAATTTAAAATTTCTCTTCAGCAAAATAATTTCAAAGTAATATTGTCTGAAGATATACAACATCTGCAGCTGGTATTTGGTTTGAAAATTCACTTCAACATAACTAATCTTCGTTGTTCTTTTAAACATTTTCATGCAAATGTCGAATATTTCAAACTGACGTAGATTAACTGAGACTACCTCAAGCATCCTTGGTTTTTTATCTTATAGGCTTTTCAAATGGACGGATGAATTTAAAATTATATTTGATTTGTTCAATATTTGTAACAGATAAAATAAAAATAATGGAATAATGATATACTTTGCCAACTGAACGTTAACAGTCGTACTCTTTGCATATTGACATATTATTCCTTTTCTGAGCCAATGTGTTATTATTTTTCATTCTTAACATCCAACAGTACGAGATACCAAGATTTATAACAAAATATACTTAATCGAGAATAGGTGCCCAGTCTGATTCCTAATAGGAATATAAGCCTGCTATCTCGTGCATATAGCTCCAGTAAAAGGGGAACAAAATGTTTTCCCCCCACCTGTTTCATATAAACAAAGGGCAGTAACTCTTGTCCATTACCTTCTTTGCAACCACTCGGTTTCGCCAGTTTTAACAAGAGTGAACAACCAAAGAGGATGCTTGCATAACAGTGTGGTTGTGATGGTCTTCAAGCAATGTGAACGGGTAATTATTATCGGAGAAACACAATTTACAATAAAATTTGCTTTCTCCATTGAATATTTTCTTCGATCACATTAACATTAGGAAATTATCGAATAGGCGGAGTGCTTACTGAGCATCCTACCTATACATCGGCTTCCATCGAGTGAAGACTGATTTGATTCCCTACATGAACCATAGACCGTTCTCCTACTTAAAGCAACACAGTTTATGGTCACTTAATCCGTTGCCACTGTACAAGGTTATGAAGACGATTATCGAAATCGTCTAACGGTCAACATGCGCTGACTAATCCAGCCAAGCTAAGACGCTGTTTTGGTTTAATTAGGTCTGATGGTCTTCTGGGCCGCAGCCTTAGACGAACAAGATTAAGGTTCTATCTCTGCGAAGTTAACTCACTGAGATAAAACGCAAGAAGATTGACACTGAATGCCAACTAATAGCTTCTATGATGTCTAGATCGAAATGTTGTGTTAGTAAGCAAAGTTCGCAGAGATCCTTCAAATGCCTTGGTTTGAAATCCTCATGAAGCAGCTTTGACGTTTTTAGAGACGCCAGAGTACGCCAGCGTATAACCTACTTAAGCCACGAGCACATGGCTTGAGAGGTGATATGTTGCTTTTCTGCCATACAGGAAAGAGGTGTCTTTGCTGTTGTCACGACTTGTCCCTAGCACTTCAAGTAGTCCTTGAGGACGCTGACAGGATCTTGCGTAGCCGCTGATCTCAACCTGTCTGTAGAAGGGGGGAGTGTATAACGATTCTCTGATTGCCCACTGGTGGTAACCGGTTCATTGCCATGATTCATGTTTTGTCATCACCGAGTCATCCGATTTGAACTGAAGGAACTTCTGATCAACTGAACCGGTATGTAGGTCAGTCTGCATATCGAAGGTAAAGCAACCAAAACCATATTTCGTATGAAAACAGCTTCAATGAGATCCTGGCTAAACTTTCGAACTACGCTGTATTGAGTCTTGTTATAACCCAGGACAAATTCTATTCTGGACACATGATAAGAGATTTCGGTCTATTCAAATAAAATTTGTCTAGTAGGTCTGACATAACTTACTACGACTGATAACTTATCTGTGCGTGAATGTGTCAGATATGATAGAGTGATAATAGAACCAGAAAATCAATTGAGAGAATGAGGTACTCAAAAGGACGATAGTACTGACTCTACTCCTGTCCCCGAAACACGATACTTACCCTCATAAGCTTTCAGAGTAGACGGTCTTTTTGCTCTCAAGATTCTCTCTAATCGAGGGTCCGCATTCTTTCTCTCCTGACCAGAGCCAGGTGTGAAGGAGAAGACGGTCCATGCAGAGATGATACGCCTGCGACCTAGGTTGTTGAAGATTTGACATAATTTTCTTGGGTAGGTCCTTCGCTACCTTGAGATGATCGCTGACCCAGGTCTTGTATCATCTGAGAATGGAATGGCTTTTAGAATGATCTTGCAATTCTGGCCCCGTATTTTCTGTATCGTTTTCGATATTAAGACCATGGGAGGGACGGAGTAGAAGTAGGGAGAGGGTTAACAGAAGCTAATAACCCCTACTAACTGATGGACAGCGCATCCACGGCCCAAGCTTCTGGATTCGGCATCGGTGAGACAAATGTAGACTTGTCGATCTGCTAGCCAAACCGCACAATTCTGGTAAAAAGACAAGCAGAAAAAGGATCTTTCGATATCACCAACTTGTCTATGTCTGGTTAGAACACTTTCAAGAACATTTGAATGCGTTTGATTTGCGCGTTGATCTGAGGATTGTATAGCACCAACGAAGAGAAAGCTAAAGCAGCAGACAAAAGTCAGGCGATTTGGTGCTTGGGTAGGTAAGTTACCACTACAGATTTTTCTGAGATAATCAGGACTGACTTCCAGCTTTTCCTTCCAGAGGTGAAAAGCGTTTATGATAGCTTTCATTTCTAGAAAGTTGCTGCGAAGAGATTGTTCTCTTTGTCTAAATTTCCCACTAATCCTATCGAATCCCGGAAGTAAGCTGAATCCCTAACCGTATTTAATGGCGTCTGTACATATCGTAACTTCTGGTTAAAATTTCTCGAGAGGAATTACTAGTGGTAGCCAAATAATATATCCCATTGTTCCTAATATATGTCATGTACTAGTCAATATGTTGCTGAATGGCTCGAGTATCCAACTATGACTGCAGCATATATGTCTCCTACAAATCTTCCAATATCATAATGGTTGTAGGCGTCATCCATCTGATTTCCTGTGAGGGAGGGGGTACCCCGTTATGTCCCAAAGTTCAAACTATTTCTGAATATTTAGCGCATCCGTACTTATTGCGAGTGTTTCCCCTCTTCTCTTTGCCGTCTGCTATTTTTTGCAGAATTGGCTGTAGGCGTCCACGGGCCACACACTGCAAAGGGAAGCAAATATATATTTGGTATACGTAAGGCAGAACTCATGCGTGTCTTCCCTTTAAGTATTTTCTTGACTTCACTGCATTTAGAAGACATGCTACTCAGAACAAAATAGAAGTAACAGATAGATTAATACGTTGGTGTGTTGAAAATTTGCTAAATAATTCACTTTATAACTCCCGTTATAAACAAAATGCGCAAACAAAGAACATGGTGCAAGAACACTTAAAAGTTAACATGTATCAAAGATGATGCCTTGTACCACGAAGCCTAAGATAACCAAGTCTGCGAAAGTGATACAGTTTGCAAAATATGGGCCGTATTAAAACAATCAATGCATACCATCTGTTTAAAAATCAATACCAATTCAAACAATTCCAAAATTGAGTATGTATAACTTGAATTTTACGCACAAAGTCTTGGATTTAACCTGAAACTTAAATCGTACCATGGTGTACAGAAACAAAGCCTCAAAACTAAAACCTGGTGACACCTAGAGGTGAATTTGGATATGTTTTAATATCACAATAAATATTGTGTCGGAGTTGGTCAGTCAAACCATGCTTATTATGACTATGTAACGCTCACATCCATCTAGTTATACCAGCGGTCAATACACCTTTGTTAACTGCAATGTATTAGTGTCTTTTTACACATAGGCTGATTCGTCAGTCCATAAAAAAATCACTTGTTATAATAGGTGGGTACTGAACTTTCTGAGGGTTAAGTTCCATTCCATGAAGATACACCATACAGTTTTCAGTGTATCGCTACTAGACGTGCTCTTTGAGAAAGAAAGTCTTTTTCAAAACAAACTATGTTTATTATGTGCATAAGTTCTGATCTGTTGTAGAATGCATTGTTCTAAATATTTTCACTTAATGAGTACGTCCTTTCATTAAATTGTATTAATGAATCCAATGAGACTTTCAACTAAGCAGTCACTCTAATTTTCCAAATCTGGATTATCTGCAAGTATGGAACAATGTCACTGAAACATAAACACAATTCTTGAATTTTGGCACCATAAAATCTATGTTCATGTACAATTTTCTTTACGAGATCTCTGGGTTGAGTTGTTTTCCTTACCATTTGTTCATTTGCGAGTCATAGTTTTATTTTTTTTAAACATGGCGCACAGATGACAAGAACCTTCAGCTTTTTCCATTCCCAGCACAGACATTCAAATATTTTATCGTAAAAGAAGAGGAAATTATTTCGACGGACTTCTTAGTGGCATTTCCAGTAAAAAAAGGTTTTATGAAATATTTTGTTTGCGTCATCTTTGGAACTTTGATAAAGTATTGAATTTTATTCTTTTTCTTTATGTTGATATTTTCGAAGCTGAGCACCCATAAGCAGTCACAAAATCCTGGCCCTTAAAGGATCGTCATTTGGAGGTTTGAAATTCAAATCTGTGCTTGACTAGATCCTCAGCAGTGCACCCTCAAGCTAAAACTGTTTGTTTCAGAGGAATTTTGTTTAGACTGATTGGCATGTGAACCCACAAGACCTGATAATAAGTAACATAGGAAGAATGGCAATTCACAATATTGTTAGCCAGCATCATATTTATTTAAATTTCAATTTTTGCGGACTGACTGCTGACATGTCTCGTTAGGTACCAACGGTCTTAAAAGATCAAAAAGTATGGAGTGTAAAAATGTGAAAAAAGTAATTCCAGTTTAGCATTTCAATAAGCACAATGACAAAATAGGACAATTTAGGATTAAACTATAACTGATATATAGTTTGATTACCTCACTGATGCATTAAACTACAACCCATGATGTGGACTTACTTGTAGTTATTTATTAGCAATTTCAATTTATATTTAGGATCAAACGGTCCACGTTTGCAGCAGAGGAGGTTGAGAAACCTAATGTTTCAAAACGTGGTTAATCCAGAAAGTCTTACCGTCATTGATAGAAAAGCACTTAATGCCGTTTAAGCAGGTTTCAAAGTGTGATTACAAACATACCATGAACTATCTAAAGCATATCACACTATATGTGTACGATTATTACTGTGTTCCCTGATTAGTAAACAAATTCTGATATACCGCACCTTTGGCCTAGTGGTTAGAGCGTCCGAATCTTATGCGGGCATTCACGGGTGCGAACCCCACATTCATACCAAAGACATATAACATGATACTAACAGCTGTCTCGCAAGGCACTCAGAATTGAGGTTAGTGTTAGGACTGGACGGCTTGGTGTCAAGATAATGTGACTGAGTGGGACATCATTCTACATGTCTGCAGCATGATGCCCCAGTGCTGGGTATCACATTAAACTGCCACACTGCAGACATTGCAGCGATATGACTGAAAAAGTTTTAAAGCTACGTTAAAAATCCAAATCACACACACATCAGACTATAGTAGTTTCAAAGAGGGACTATACTGAGTGAACCTAACACTTCACTTCTTTTGTTCATGACGATTCAAATTTGGAACTTAACACACCATTCTTTGACTATGCTACAAGCAGTTCAAGTTTTAATGCTTTTTTACCAGTACAAATCATGGTCTGAGTTTGTGTAAGCCATTTCCAGCGAGGATATCAAAAGAGGTCAAAGCCAGATATTCTACAGTCGTCTCTGTCGGCTTAGCGGGCACTAAATAAGTATGTTGTTTATGTATCTATTTGCATGGTTGCTTGTCTGTTTAATGTTATGTACGTCTGTCCTTCTCTTACCAATGTTATAATTTTTTATGAGCTATAAAGTCCAGAGTTGTACCCTTTATTTCCTGCATTTCAGTGCTTGGATAAATCTTTAACTATTTTCTTGATTTATGTAGGCGTTAATATAATGAAGGTAAATATAATTGATACATATATATCTATCATTTATTATAAACAAACTTACCTCTATTCACAACTATGGTATAAAACAGTATGGTTCAAATAGCAATCCAGGGAAAAAAAGTGCATTCATGTACAACATATGTTATGGTGGGAGCCTCTAAGCTGGATATGTGCGGGTAGTTACAGTAATTCTTTAGGAAACTTGCTGCATCTTGAATGTTACGATTCTTTGTTCTTAAGTACAGTGAGATAAAAAGCAAAAATCAACAGGTTTTGTAAACTTCAAGAAATAATGTATTTCCATAGAAGACAATGCAGTAACTTAAAAACAACTTAAAGTAATGTGAATTAAATTCCAAATTGTCCTAAATGTTCCATCGCAAGTCGAAGAAGTTCCACTTGAATTCTGACGGTTTTATAAATAAACTCAGATATTGCACAGGTTGATGCGACTGTAGTTTCGAATGTGTTCACCTAGGAGTGGCCTGGTTCTTGTTGGTATGCTCACAGTTTTTGGATTATCACAAAAATATATTTTAAAACGTTCTTGCCTAAAGTCCCTCTAATCAAAATTGATGTTTCTGTCCAAAAATATTACTGAACACTTTTTAATTCCAGTGAATAATAATTTGAATAGATCCAACCAAATGAAAAAACTGAATACAAAATTAAGACTGATTCTACATTAAGATGTTAAGGCAAGAATAGGTAATTTTCTCCAGTAAACAACATTCTCTAGAAAGCTAAAATACAATAATACGGCACAGATGTAGGTCAACCTTCTCTCTAAAACTTTCATAGTTGTCAACAATTTCATACATTTTCAAGCGAAAAACTATGACCTAGACTTAGATTCAAATAACCTCCGAATATAATGATCTGAATATTGAACCTATACTCTTAGAAAAATATTAGCTATGTATTGTTTATTTTACAAAAAATATGTCACTAGACAGGAACATCATGAAATTGAATTTTGACAAGGTCAATAAATATATAGCTGTACACAATATACATCATTAAGAAAAGCAAAAACTAATACAAATTAAATATGCATAACACAAAAAAAGGTTTGATAACTTGTTGACACTTACGCGAGTGTATACATTAACAAGCGCGAATAATGTTTCGTATGGTATGTCAACGGATACTTTGATAATTTTACAAGCGTTGATGATGTCTCTTTCTCCGTGTATATCATGTGTAAGTAATTTTAAATAGTTCAAATCATCTCGAATATATCTCATGAAATGTTTTCAAGCACTTCTTTTTAACTTCCCGCATTGTTGTACTGTTTTTAAATGAGGAGTTCCGAGATATTATGTTCTGGAATTTCTTTTGGAGATAGGTCAGGTCCTTCTATCCACCATGACTTTTATTCATTTCAGAAAAGAGCGCTACATACAATGTGAAATCCGCCGAGTAATAATAACAGTCAAGTGACCTAAAAAATGGTCAGAGTCATGCAAGATATAGGCAGCACCTTACATCGGTAACCCCTCAAAACCGCCTTAGATACTTCTAAGGTAAACTTTAACATGGACTTTAATTGTCTCTAAATCATTATTATTGATGCAAAGTAAAGTCTATTACTGGAATCAGCGACGCCAAAGGGTTTACAAAAACGTAAAACCTCCACTTTGATATTATTTTGCTGGGATTGTACAAATGCAATCCCACAGAGCGTAGTACTACTTCAAGTAGCGATACATATACACACTGCTGGCAAACCAAGGCAAATGAATTTACGTACTGATTAGCAGCTAATGTGTTTTCGATCAAGTCTTGGGCTTTTTATTTGACATATTTGCCAGTAAGTCCATGCTGTTTCTGCTCGTAATTGTCTGTGATTTTCCATTTCTGCTAGAACTATTTCAAACTCAGCGACACTGATTATTTTATCTTCAATTTACTGATCTTGTCGATACTGCTTTGTGTGGCAGCAATTAATTCTGAGTATACGCGTATTCTGAATGCAGTCGCAGGGAAATTAATTTGATAACACCATCAGATGTACCAGTTATTGATATAGCACCGACAATAAAACGATATGCGCAACTACAATGGTTGATGTGGTCATCTTTCCAGTGTGTAATATAAACAGTTTCTGTCTCAGCAACACCGCAAATATCATCTACGACCAAATACAAGCATTTGCATTTCACGATCAGCACGGTTTTTGGGGTAATTTCGATTCGCGGCTTTTCCATTATTTTTTCACGTCTGTAAGGTTAAGGATCCATTGTAGTTCTTCTTGTATTAATATAATCGCGCATTCAATTTTATGACATGTAGACTTTGTTTAGTTTCATCATCTAGATAATTAGAAAGTTTGCTGGTACAATTGTCAACAAATTATAAAATACCCCTGCGTCGGGAATACTTAAAATGTGCGTTCTGAAAGTCTGGCACCCCTTTCATACAAAAACATATATTACGCCAGTACCTTTGAAATCTAACGATCGTCTTTTTCCAATAACTCTTAGCCTAGCAAAGTGCATCCTTACTGAATAACAGTCGAGACCTTTCTTTTCTCTGATGAAGGTATTCTTCGAGAAGTGGAACAAAATACTCATCAATGTTAGCATTCATTGCTAAATGGTCTTACACAACGTCAGTAAACTCGGCAAACACATCATCACGGTCAGGTTCGAAAGTTCGACCATTTGATATTTTACTAACATCAATTGCTCTCTTTCCTTCATCAGTTTGTAATGTGTATCCTTTAGATGAAATTGCCTGAACAATTCTTTCTTGCACGTATTGTCTTGTTGCAATATTGGCTGCATCAACATATTTTTTGATAAACTCAACCGACACCCCGTTGTCTCTGATTCCGCCGTTTTTAGTGACCTCAGCCCGGTTTTTAACTACAAAGTCGCCTTTGAGCTTGACAATAACATATTGAATGTCTACGTTTGAAGTTTTCTGTTGGCCAATGGGATCTTGAAAAGTCACAAGTTCAAGCTGGATAGACATCAGCATCAACACGACCAATTTTGCCACAGTAAGCTTCAGTGTGACCCCACGATTATTTTAGATTGAATTAGTTTACTTTTGGATGTTTATTTTCAGCAATATTGATCTTCACTTCGTGATAGGACATTATTATTATAACTCAAATACGTAACAGGTTACCTATGAATTTGTACGCATTTTTAATAGCTGCATCGATCACTCTCCTTCGCAAAACATATGTGAACAACATCACCAGGCCCAGTTCATGTCATGTACACAGGTTTAATCGCATTAACTACACGAATGGATTTTACACGTCAACGCGCGACTGTCATTGTTGTTGTTACTATTAAATGTACGATCAATATAAAATGTACAGTTGTAAGGTCAATATTGCACCGAGATCAATAACGTATCCGTCTTGATCTGCAAGAGAAAAACGAGTATGGATCAACCGATTATTATGGCATGGCATATACACAGGTGTTACGGGCGTAATCGATATCAAATCGCTTTTTCTACGGTTGCTGCAACCCACAAAGAATGTGATCCTGAACAACTACGACTGCCGTTTTTGACCTACTTACGTAACTACCGCTGATGGCGTAACAAGTCAAATTGATTTGCGAATTGACTTGCGTTCTGATGTAATTCTTACAATATCAGGTCATTTTGCATTTATCTATACAATTTGAATCAATTCTTGCTGTTATTTAGTAATTCTCATATGTTTAGTGGTTTCACTACCAGACATTATTTTATACGATTGTTGTTTTTCGATTGCTAAATTGACACATCGTGTCCAGACCAGCTTGATATTTACGCCGCCGACTGCAAATCAGTCCAATCAGTGGTAAGAAAATTATACCGGTTCAAGGTAATCCGCGTAAACATGTCACGAAATTGAACCCACGAACGGTCGGCGGCACATCAAGTCCAATGAATTTTTCCAAGACAATGCATGTAAATACCACGAAATATCATCAGCATGTTACAGTTGTCACAGATCACGTTTGGTACATGGGCGTCAAATAGATGACATCCGTGGAGTTTTTGTGCCGGGCTCATGAAAATATTTGTGCGGGAATTACTTAATTTTCAAGACTGTTTTAGTTTGCATCCATATCGTCAATGTCTCGGCTGAATTAACAAAAGTACCAGGTAACCTTTGAGTAAATATCGAAGAGATAAACAACTTCCTGTCTATAACTACGGTGGACATGATATATAGCTAGAACTACGACTCGATTATAATTACTAAACAAGGCATGGTGAAGCACACATTAACGGTGTTGCTTATGCGTGTTAGCGACATGACCTTGCTTATAAAAACATCCCATGATATCCGTGGACATCATCGTGCCCGTGAGGACCTGATCCATGATTTAATACGACCAATCCAAGATTGGCAGAGCAAATCACTCGATAGATCGTCAAAGGAAGTATGAAAACCAAGATTGTACAAGGTGGTGGACAGAGTCCAGTCATCAAAGCCACTTTTTAAAAGTAATTTATACTGATATAATCAAATAATGGACAAAAAGAGCCAGACATTATTCAAACTATAGCACAGTCTGTGTGGATGTTGAAAACATTTAGCCGCCTTGGACCAGTAAGCCAGTTCAGCATGGAATTGCTCGAACAATATTGGCCAAAACAACGCTATGGCAAATTTATTTACAGGTAGCATAATCACTGTCATTATGTAGCTTAACTTACAAATTAACTGAAACACATGAAGTTCATAGATAGTTATAAAAATAAGAAAACGAATTTAATATTTTTATTATCAAAATAGATTGGAATTACATCTGGAGCACAACAATATCAATCAATTCAATTCAAATTCATTTCAATGCTATTCGTTCATGCTTAATACAAAAGTAATATTTTGCCATACTAAACATATAGAATTATTACAAGCCATGCTAATAATTTAAGGCTAATTCTCTAAATACCTACTCTGCTGGAAATACATTTTTTGCTGAAGGATTACGTTGAGGTTATGAAAGACCAGCATATACTAGCATTTTTATAATATATTGCACTTAATTGTGTGTATAGTCATGCCTTAGTCGTGGTGTCCTTTCATAGAGTCAAAACTAAAAAGTTAGTGAAATGAAGCATTTCATTAAATTCACTGTTACGTTAACAGACGTTAGTACATACATTACCTCCCATCTGTTGCAATATGTTATTGGAAATGATGCATTTATTGTTATAAAGCAAGTATCTATTGTGGTATTTTGTAGTTTGTATGGTTGCCTCGTAATTTGGAGCTACTTAGTTTTCCATTTTCTGTATACAGGCCACTAAATATTTCCAGCTTTTTTTTTGCTGTATAATAAATCGAGTTTTATTATATGTCTTGGCTTGTTATTGTTATTTGGTTTTGGGTGTCCTTTTGCGTTTAGCATTTGTCTTTGGGATTTTCCATGTAGAGACACAAAAATATAGAGCACCCTACAACTATTGGTGGTACCTGTTGTGTTTCTATTTTTAAAAACATGTATAAATACGTGTTCTTCGAAAACATGCAATTAGAAGATTCAAGAAAAATATGGAAACACCAAATCAGGGTTGCTTCCGCAGAATTCGCGTTCTGATAACGTTGTCACTGTCTGAACTTTTACATGTATTAATGAAGTAAATGAAAACCTCGTATTTAAAGCTAAGAGACTTCATAAAAAATATGTCCGGCACCCTCCTCGTAAACAACTACATCGACAAATACGTAGCTTTGAATTACTAGTTTATATCATTATTGTGCATAACCACACAATGGCAAGTACCCATAAAATGGAATAGTAAATATAGAATGGAATAGTAAATATAGGCCATCCGAATAAAAATATTTTATTTCTATTTGAGTTCAAAATAATCCGTTCTGATTAATATTATTTGTAGCGGAATGAACTTGCTAATTTAATCACAGCAGAGAGATTGCGAGACTAAACATCGATCGGGCGCTTTGTACAATCGTCAAATCGCTTACCTTATACAGCCTGAAAGTTGTGTCTACAGTCTCACAAACGTGACTCTATTAGTATCACAGGCATTTTTCCGGTTTCTGATCCAGGTCACTGTCTTGAATTACTCTGGACATTGTTCTGGCCACTTCACTTTCGTGGATTATATATCCACGGGTTGCACATATTATGTGACTCTTTGCTAACATGAACAAAAGGCATGGGGGTTAGAAGGCCGTGACCTATATCGGGAGAAAAATAAATATAAAAGTCTAATTTCCTGTACTTGATGATAATATGCTCACTTTAATGTGTCCCTCTTCAACAATTTTAATTTCCCTGGAAAAAAATTACACTGGGATGCTTAAGAACTATCTTATAAAAAAGCATACTCCAAAATACATTTTTAGTCGAGTTGCGATGATACCAATTCCATATTTACATAAGTAAAGGATAACCAGCATTTGATGAAATAATTTAAAACTACAAAAATAATATTATCATATATACAGATGTTTGATTTCAAACAGTTACGCATTACAATAAATCTAGATTTGGGCAATTCATTGTTGGCGAAGCTTACGAGATGGATTGCTGGAACTTACGCATGGCATGTCAACTTCTTGTCAGAATGCACAAATTAAACTTTATATCATTCAGAAGTTAGTGACGGGGAACGAAAGAAAAAATAACGTTTGATGGATCTGTCCAGTTATGTTAGGTCATGCCTAGATTTGTGTGCTTTGTGGTACGATACCTGAACTCGGCAGGGTTCGGAACACCTCCCTTCTAATTCCGGTAATACGATGTACGTATACGTATCGCTCGCGTTAAGGTCAAAATCCCTGAAACTGCTACGTATGATGTATGATATTATACGTGCATCAGAACGTATGACTAATGAACAAATGCATTAAATTTCATAAAAATGTAGACAAATAAAGGACATATGGTGCCGAATAGGCGTAGTGGGACATTTATGTTTGTCATGTTAAGACTTAGCGAAATATGCAAAGGGATAAACACGAATCAGGCGGCTTGTTTCCTTATCAGTTATAATGATGATCAATACGTTTTATCGTGTTATGTCTCGCGGTCTAGGCTTATCAGTTGGTAAAATATCGTCAACTAAAGGAAAGTTTGTAAAACCAAATGTACATTCTGACTCACAGGATAAAGGAACATTATTGCAAGGCATCTTTCGATTTAGCTTTAGGTTAGTTACTGGTATTTCATTCATTCATTCATCCATCCATTCATTCATTCATTCATTCATTCATCCATCCATTCATTCATTCATTCATTCATTAATTCATTCATTCATTCATTCATTCATTCATTCGTTCGTTCATTCTATAATCAGCTTGTATGCTTGATTGCTAACTTTCTTATTTTGTGTCGTTCTTTGCATTTTGCACACTCACTAATAAATGTAACAGAACTATAACATCAAATCAGTAGATTTACAAATTTGGATAAGAAGATTGGCTTTCAAATCAGTTTGATTTTTATGGACCCAACTTTTACGCGTAGCAAGGAGATTGAAAATAAAATAAAGCAATCTTGCCACAGTGTAATAATAAGCAAAGTTCGAAGAATAATCCGATTCTGATTGCAATCGTTACAAAAAAAGTAATCAAATTCAGTGATGATATTGCCAGTTATAAGAAAAAGGAAGATTTGGATATCTCAGTGTTCACTGAAATTAATGTTTTTTTCAAACAAAAAGAAATACAATCCATAAGTACTTTTAGTTTCCTTCATAAGTTTACTTCTTTGGTGACCACTGCTGACATTAAATCCATCCATCCAGCTATACCAGCGGTCAATACACCTTTGATAAAAGCAATGTATTAGTGTCTTTTTACCCATAGGCTGATTCGTCAGTCCATAAAATAAATCACTTGTTATAATAGGTGGGTACTGAACTTTCTGAGGGTTAAGTTCCGTTCCATGAAGATACTCCTTAAAGTTTTCAGTGTATCGCTACTAGACGTGCTCTTTGAGAAAGAAAGTCTTTTTCAAAACAAACTATGTTTATTATGTGCATAAGTTCTGATCTGTTGTAGAATGCAGTGTTCTAAATATTTTCACTTAATGAGTACGTCCTTTCATTAAATTGTAATGAATCCAATGAGACTTTCAACTAAGCAGTCACTCTAATTTTCCAAATCTGGATTATCTGCAAGTATTGAATGTATGTCATTGAAACATAAACACAATTCTTGAATTTTGGCACCATAAAATCTATGTTCATGTACAATTTTCTTTACGAGATCTCTGGGTTAAGTTGTTTTCCTTACCATTTGTTCATTTGCGAGTCATAGTTTTATTTTTTTTAAACATGGCGCACAAATGACAAGAACCTTCAGCTTTTTTCATTCCCAGCACAGACATTCAAATATTTTATCGTAAAAGAAGAGGAAATTATTTCGACGGACTTCTTAGTGGCATTTCCAGTAAAAAAGGTTTTATGAAATATTTTGTTTGCGTCATCTTTGGAACTTTGATAAAGTATTGAATTTTATTCTTTTTCTTTATGTTGATATTTTCGAAGCTGAGCACCCATAAGCAGTCACAAAATCCTGGCCCTTAAAGGATCGTCATTTGGAGGTTTGAAATTCAAATCTGTGCTTGACTAGATCCTCAGCAGTGCACCCTCAAGCTAAAACTGTTTGTTTCAGAGGAATTTTGTTTAGACTGATTGGCATGTGAACCCACAAGACCTGATAATAAGTAACATAGGAGGAATGGCAATTCACAATATTGTTAGCCAGCATCATATTTATTTAAATTTCAATTTTTGCGGACTGACTGCTGACATGTCTCGTTAGGTACCAACGGTCTTAAAAGATCAAAAAGTATGGAGTGTAAAAATGTGAAAAAAGTAATTCCAGTTTAGCATTTCAATAAGCACAATGACAAAATAGGACAATTTAGGATTAAACTATAACTGATATATAGTTTGATTACCTCACTGATGCATTAAACTACAACCCATGATTTGGACTTACTTGTAGTTATTTATTAGCAATTTCAATTTATATTTAGGATCAAACGGTCCACGTTTGCAGCAGAGGAGGTTGAGAAACCTAATGTTTCAAAACGTGGTTAATCCAGAAAGTCTTACCGTCATTGATAGAAAAGCACTTAATGCCGTTTAAGCAGGTTTCAAAGTGTGATTACAAACATACCATGAACCATCTAAAGCATATCACACTATATGTGTACGATTATTACTGTGTTCCCTGATTAGTAAACAAATTCTGATATACCGCACCTTTGGCCTAGTGGTTAGAGCGTCCGAATCTTATGCGGGCATTCACGGGTGCGAACCCCACATTCATACCAAAGACATATAAAATGATACTAACAGCTGTCTCGCAAGGCACTCAGAATTGAGGTTAGTGTTAGGACTGGACGGCTTGGTGTCAAGATAATGTGACTGAGTGGGACATCATTCTACATGTCTGCAGCATGATGCCCCAGTGCTGGGTATCACATTAAACTGCCACACTGCAGACATTGCAGCGATATGACTGAAAAAGTTTTAAAGCTACGTTAAAAATCCAAATCACACACACATCAAACTATAGTAGTTTCAAAGAGGGACTATACTGAGTGAACCTAACACTTCACTTCTTTTGTTCATGACGATTCAAATTTGGAACTTAACACACCATTCTTTGACTATGCTACAAGCAGTTCAAGTTTTAATGCTTTTTTACCAGTACAAATCATGGTCTGAGTTTGTGTAAGCCATTTCCAGCGAGGATATCAAAAGAGGTCAAAGCCAGATATTCTACAGTCGTCTCTGTCGGCTTAGCGGGCACTAAATAAGTATGTTGTTTATGTATCTATTTGCATGGTTGCTTGTCTGTTTAATGTTATGTACGTCTGTCCTTCTCTTACCAATGTTATAATTTTTTATGAGCTATAAAGTCCAGAGTTGTACCCTTTATTTCCTGCATTTCAGTGCTTGGATAAATCTTTAACTATTTTCTTGATTTATGTAGGCGTTAATATAATGAAGGTAAATATAATTGATACATATATATCCATCATTTATTATAAACAAACTTACCTCTATTCACAACTATGGTATAAAACAGTATGGTTCAAATAGCAATCCAGGGAAAAAAAGTGCATTCATGTACAACATATGTTATGGTGGGAGCCTCTAAGCTGGATATGTGCGGGTAGTTACAGTAATTCTTTAGGAAACTTGCTGCATCTTGAATGTTACGATTCTTTGTTCTTAAGTACAGTGAGATAAAAAGCAAAAATCAACAGGTTTTGTAAACTTCAAGAAATAATGTATTTCCATAGAAGACAATGCAGTAACTTAAAAACAACTTAAAGTAATGTGAATTAAATTCCAAATTGTCCTAAATGTTCCATCGCAAGTCGAAGAAGTTCCACTTGAATTCTGACGGTTTTATAAATAAACTCAGATATTGCACAGGTTGATGCGACTGTAGTTTCGAATGTGTTGATCTAGGAGTGGCCTGGTTCCTGTTGGTATGGTCACAGTTTTTGGATTATCACAAAAATATATTTTAAAACGTTCTTGCCTAAAGTCCCTCTAATCAAAATTGATGTTTCTGTCCAAAAATATTACTGAACACTTTTTAATTCCAGTGAATAATAATTTGAATAGATCCAACCAAATGAAAAAACTGAATACAAGATTAAGACTGATTCTACATTAAGATGTTAAGGCAAGAATAGGTAATTTTCTCCAGTAAACAACATTCTCTAGAAAGCTAAAATACAATAATACGGCACAGATGTAGGTCAACCTTCTCTCTAAAACTTTCATAGTTGTCAACAATTTCATACATTTTCAAGCGAAAAACTATGACCTAGACTTAGATTCAAATAACCTCCGAATATAATGATCTGAATATTGAACCTATACTCTTAGAAAAATATTAGCTATGTATTGTTTATTTTACAAAAAATATGTCACTAGACAGGAACATCATGAAATTGAATTTTGACAAGGTCAATAAATATATAGCTGTACACAATATACAATCATTAAGAAAAGCAAAAACTAATGCAAATTAAATATGCATAACACAAAAAAAGGTTTGATAACTTGTTGACACTTACGCGAGTGTATACATTAACAAGCGCGAATAATGTTTCGTATGGTATGTCAACGGATACTTTGATAATTTTACATGCGTTGATGATGTCTCTTTCTCCGTGTATATCATGTGTAAGTAATTTTAAATAGTTCAAATCATCTCGAATATATCTCATGAAATGTTTTCAAGCACTTCTTTTTAACTTCCCGCATTGTTGTACTGTTTTTAAATGAGGAGTTCCGAGATATTATGTTCTGGAATTTCTTTTGGAGATAGGTCAGGTCCTTCTATCCACCATGACTTTTATTCATTTCAGAAAAGAGCGCTACATACAATGTGAAATCCGCCGAGTAATAATAACAGTCAAGTGGCCTAAAAAATGGTCAGAGTCATGCAAGATATAGGCAGCACCTTACATCGGTAACCCCTCAAAACCGCCTTAGATACTTCTAAGGTAAACTTTAACATGGACTTTAATTGTCTCTAAATCATTATTATTGATGCAAAGTAAAGTCTATTACTGGAATCAGCGACGCCAAAGGGTTTACAAAAACGTAAAACCTCCACTTTGATATTATTTTGCTGGGATTGTACAAATGCAATCCCACAGAGCGTAGTACTACTTCAAGTAGCGATACATATACACACTGCTGGCAAACCAAGGCAAATGAATTTACGTACTGATTAGCAGCTAATGTGTTTTCGATCAAGTCTTGGGCTTTTTATTTGACATATTTGCCAGTAAGTCCATGCTGTTTCTGCTCGTAATTGTCTGTGATTTTCCATTTCTGCTAGAACTATTTCAAACTCAGCGACACTGATTATTTTATCTTCAATTTACTGATCTTGTCGATACTGCTTTGTGTGGCAGCAATTAATTCTGAGTATACGCGTATTCTGAATGCAGTCGCAGGGAAATTAATTTGATAACACCATCAGATGTACCAGTTATTGATATAGCACCGACAATAAAACGATATGCGCAACTACAATGGTTGATGTGGTCATCTTTCCAGTGTGTAATATAAACAGTTTCTGTCTCAGCAACACCGCAAATATCATCTACGACCAAATACAAGCATTTGCATTTCACGATCAGCACGGTTTTTGGGGTAATTTCGATTCGCGGCTTTTCCATTATTTTTTCACGTCTGTAAGGTTAAGGATCCATTGTAGTTCTTCTTGTATTAATATAATCGCGCATTCAATTTTATGACATGTAGACTTTGTTTAGTTTCATCATCTAGATAATTAGAAAGTTTGCTGGTACAATTGTCAACAAATTATAAAATACCCCTGCGTCGGGAATACTTAAAATGTGCGTTCTGAAAGTCTGGCACCCCTTTCATACAAAAACATATATTACGCCAGTACCTTTGAAATCTAACGATCGTCTTTTTCCAATAACTCTTAGCCTAGCAAAGTGCATCCTTACTGAATAACAGTCGAGACCTTTCTTTTCTCTGATGAAGGTATTCTTCGAGAAGTGGAACAAAATACTCATCAATGTTAGCATTCATTGCTAAATGGTCTTACACAACGTCAGTAAACTCGGCAAACACATCATCACGGTCAGGTTCGAAAGTTCGACCATTTGATATTTTACTAACATCAATTGCTCTCTTTCCTTCATCAGTTTGTAATGTGTATCCTTTAGATGAAATTGCCTGAACAATTCTTTCTTGCACGTATTGTCTTGTTGCAATATTGGCTGCATCAACATATTTTTTGATAAACTCAACCGACACCCCGTTGTCTCTGATTCCGCCGTTTTTAGTGACCTCAGCCCGGTTTTTACCTACAAAGTCGCCTTTGAGCTTGACAATAACATATTGAATGTCTACGTTTGAAGTTTTCTGTTGGCCAATGGGATCTTGAAAAGTCACAAGTTCAAGCTGGATAGACATCAGCATCAACACGACCAATTTTGCCACAGTAAGCTTCAGTGTGACCCCACGATTATTTTAGATTGAATTAGTTTACTTTTGGATGTTTATTTTCAGCAATATTGATCTTCACTTCGTGATAGGACATTATTATTATAACTCAAATACGTAACAGGTTACCTATGAATTTGTACGCATTTTTAATAGCTGCATCGATCACTCTCCTTCGCAAAACATATGTGAACAACATCACCAGGCCCAGTTCATGTCATGTACACAGGTTTAATCGCATTAACTACACGAATGGATTTTACACGTCAACGCGCGACTGTCATTGTTGTTGTTACTATTAAATGTACGATCAATATAAAATGTACAGTTGTAAGGTCAATATTGCACCGAGATCAATAACGTATCCGTCTTGATCTGCAAGAGAAAAACGAGTATGGATCAACCGATTATTATGGCATGGCATATACACAGGTGTTACGGGCGTAATCGATATCAAATCGCTTTTTCTACGGTTGCTGCAACCCACAAAGAATGTGATCCTGAACAACTACGACTGCCGTTTTTGACCTACTTACGTAACTACCGCTGATGGCGTAACAAGTCAAATTGATTTGCGAATTGACTTGCGTTCTGATGTAATTCTTACAATATCAGGTCATTTTGCATTTATCTATACAATTTGAATCAATTCTTGCTGTTATTTAGTAATTCTCATATGTTTAGTGGTTTCACTACCAGACATTATTTTATACGATTGTTGTTTTTCGATTGCTAAATTGACACATCGTGTCCAGACCAGCTTGATATTTACGCCGCCGACTGCAAATCAGTCCAATCAGTGGTAAGAAAATTATACCGGTTCAAGGTAATCCGCGTAAACATGTCACGAAATTGAACCCACGAACGGTCGGCGGCACATCAAGTCCAATGAATTTTTCCAAGACAATGCATGTAAATACCACGAAATATCATCAGCATGTTACAGTTGTCACAGATCACGTTTGGTACATGGGCGTCAAATAGATGACATCCGTGGAGTTTTTGTGCCGGGCTCATGAAAATATTTGTGCGGGAATTACTTAATTTTCAAGACTGTTTTAGTTTGCATCCATATCGTCAATGTCTCGGCTGAATTAACAAAAGTACCAGGTAACCTTTGAGTAAATATCGAAGAGATAAACAACTTCCTGTCTATAACTACGGTGGACATGATATATAGCTAGAACTACGACTCGATTATAATTACTAAGCAAGGCATGGTGAAGCACACATTAACGGTGTTGCTTATGCGTGTTAGCGACATGACCTTGCTTATAAAAACATCCCATGATATCCGTGGACATCATCGTGCCCGTGAGGACCTGATCCATGATTTAATACGACCAATCCAAGATTGGCAGAGCAAATCACTCGATAGATCGTCAAAGGAAGTATGAAAACCAAGATTGTACAAGGTGGTGGACAGAGTCCAGTCATCAAAGCCACTTTTTAAAAGTAAGTTATACTGATATAATCAAATAATGGACAAAAAGAGCCAGACATTATTCAAACTATAGCACAGTCTGTGTGGATGTTGAAAACATTTAGCCGCCTTGGACCAGTAAGCCAGTTCAGCATGGAATTGCTCGAACAATATTGGCCAAAACAACGCTATGGCAAATTTATTTACAGGTAGCATAATCACTGTCATTATGTAGCTTAACTTACAAATTAACTGAAACACATGAAGTTCATAGATAGTTATAAAAATAAGAAAACGAATTTAATATTTTTATTATCAAAATAGATTGGAATTACATCTGGAGCACAACAATATCAATCAATTCAATTCAAATTCATTTCAATGCTATTCGTTCAGGCTTAATACAAAAGTAATATTTTGCCATACTAAACATATAGAATTATTACAAGCCATGCTAATAATTTAAGGCTAATTCTCTAAATACCTACTCTGCTGGAAATACATTTTTTGCTGAAGGATTACGTTGAGGTTATGAAAGACCAGCATATACTAGCATTTTTATAATATATTGCACTTAATTGTATGTATAGTCATGCCTTAGTCGTGGTGTCCTTTCATAGAGTCAAAACTAAAAAGTTAGTGAAATGAAGCATTTCATTAAATTCACTGTTACGTTAACAGACGTTAGTACATACATTACCTCCCATCTGTTGCAATATGTTATTGGAAATGATGCATTTATTGTTATAAAGCAAGTATCTATTGTGGTATTTTGTAGTTTGTATGGTTGCCTCGTAATTTGGAGCTACTTAGTTTTCCATTTTCTGTATACAGGCCACTAAATATTTCCAGCTTTTTTTTTGCTGTATAATAAATCGAGTTTTATTATATGTCTTGGCTTGTTATTGTTATTTGGTTTTGGGTGTCCTTTTGCGTTTAGCATTTGTCTTTGGGATTTTCCATGTAGAGACACAAAAATATAGAGCACCCTACAACTATTGGTGGTACCTGTTGTGTTTCTATTTTTAAAAACATGTATAAATACGTGTTCTTCGAAAACATGCAATTAGAAGATTCAAGAAAAATATGGAAACACCAAATCAGGGTTGCTTCCGCAGAATTCGCGTTCTGATAACGTTGTCACTGTCTGAACTTTTACATGTATTAATGAAGTAAATGAAAACCTCGTATTTAAAGCTAAGAGACTTCATAAAAAATATGTCCGGCACCCTCCTCGTAAACAACTACATCGACAAATACGTAGCTTTGAATTACTAGTTTATATCATTATTGTGCATAACCACACAATGGCAAGTACCCATAAAATGGAATAGTAAATATAGAATGGAATAGTAAATATAGGCCATCCGAATAAAAATATTTTATTTCTATTTGAGTTCAAAATAATCCGTTCTGATTAATATTATTTGTAGCGGAATGAACTTGCTAATTTAATCACAGCAGAGAGATTGCGAGACTAAACATCGATCGGGCGCTTTGTACAATCGTCAAATCGCTTACCTTATACAGCCTGAAAGTTGTGTCTACAGTCTCACAAACGTGACTCTATTAGTATCACAGGCATTTTTCCGGTTTCTGATCCAGGTCACTGTCTTGAATTACTCTGGACATTGTTCTGGCCACTTCACTTTCGTGGATTATATATCCACGGGTTGCACATATTATGTGACTCTTTGCTAACATGAACAAAAGGCATGGGGGTTAGAAGGCCGTGACCTATATCGGGAGAAAAATAAATATAAAAGTCTAATTTCCTGTACTTGATGATAATATGCTCACTTTAATGTGTCCCTCTTCAACAATTTTAATTTCCCTGGAAAAAAATTACACTGGGATGCTTAAGAACTATCTTATAAAAAAGCATACTCCAAAATACATTTTTAGTCGAGTTGCGATGATACCAATTCCATATTTACATAAGTAAAGGATAACCAGCATTTGATGAAATAATTTAAAACTACAAAAATAATATTATCATATATACAGATGTTTGATTTCAAACAGTTACGCATTACAATAAATCTAGATTTGGGCAATTCATTGTTGGCGAAGCTTACGAGATGGATTGCTGGAACTTACGCATGGCATGTCAACTTCTTGTCAGAATGCACAAATTAAACTTTATATCATTCAGAAGTTAGTGACGGGGAACGAAAGAAAAAATAACGTTTGATGGATCTGTCCAGTTATGTTAGGTCATGCCTAGATTTGTGTGCTTTGTGGTACGATACCTGAACTCGGCAGGGTTCGGAACACCTCCCTTCTAATTCCGGTAATACGATGTACGTATACGTATCGCTCGCGTTAAGGTCAAAATCCCTGAAACTGCTACGTATGATGTATGATATTATACGTGCATCAGAACGTATGACTAATGAACAAATGCATTAAATTTCATAAAAATGTAGACAAATAAAGGACATATGGTGCCGAATAGGCGTAGTGGGACATTTATGTTTGTCATGTTAAGACTTAGCGAAATATGCAAAGGGATAAACACGAATCAGGCGGCTTGTTTCCTTATCAGTTATAATGATGATCAATACGTTTTATCGTGTTATGTCTCGCGGTCTAGGCTTATCAGTTGGTAAAATATCGTCAACTAAAGGAAAGTTTGTAAAACCAAATGTACATTCTGACTCACAGGATAAAGGAACATTATTGCAAGGCATCTTTCGATTTAGCTTTAGGTTAGTTACTGGTATTTCATTCATTCATTCATCCATCCATTCATTCATTCATTCATTCATTCATCCATCCATTCATTCATTCATTCATTCATTAATTCATTCATTCATTCATTCATTCATTCATTCGTTCGTTCATTCTATAATCAGCTTGTATGCTTGATTGCTAACTTTCTTATTTTGTGTCGTTCTTTGCATTTTGCACACTCACTAATAAATGTAACAGAACTATAACATCAAATCAGTAGATTTACAAATTTGGATAAGAAGATTGGCTTTCAAATCAGTTTGATTTTTATGGACCCAACTTTTACGCGTAGCAAGGAGATTGAAAATAAAATAAAGCAATCTTGCCACAGTGTAATAATAAGCAAAGTTCGAAGAATAATCCGATTCTGATTGCAATCGTTACAAAAAAAGTAATCAAATTCAGTGATGATATTGCCAGTTATAAGAAAAAGGAAGATTTGGATATCTCAGTGTTCACTGAAATTAATGTTTTTTTCAAACAAAAAGAAATACAATCCATAAGTACTTTTAGTTTCCTTCATAAGTTTACTTCTTTGGTGACCACTGCTGACATTAAATCCATCCATCCAGCTATACCAGCGGTCAATACACCTTTGATAAAAGCAATGTATTAGTGTCTTTTTACCCATAGGCTGATTCGTCAGTCCATAAAATAAATCACTTGTTATAATAGGTGGGTACTGAACTTTCTGAGGGTTAAGTTCCATTCCATGAAGATACTCCTTAAAGTTTTCAGTGTATCGCTACTAGACGTGCTCTTTGAGAAAGAAAGTCTTTTTCAAAACAAACTATGTTTATTATGTGCATAAGTTCTGATCTGTTGTAGAATGCAGTGTTCTAAATATTTTCACTTAATGAGTACGTCCTTTCATTAAATTGTAATGAATCCAATGAAACTTTCAACTAAGCAGTCACTCTAATTTTCCAAATCTGGATTATCTGCAAGTATTGAATGTATGTCATTGAAACATAAACACAATTCTTGAATTTTGGCACCATAAAATCTATGTTCATGTACAATTTTCTTTACGAGATCTCTGGGTTAAGTTGTTTTCCTTACCATTTGTTCATTTGCGAGTCATAGTTTTATTTTTTTTAAACATGGCGCACAAATGACAAGAACCTTCAGCTTTTTTCATTCCCAGCACAGACATTCAAATATTTTATCGTAAAAGAAGAGGAAATTATTTCGACGGACTTCTTAGTGGCATTTCCAGTAAAAAAGGTTTTATGAAATATTTTGTTTGCGTCATCTTTGGAACTTTGATAAAGTATTGAATTTTATTCTTTTTCTTTATGTTGATATTTTCGAAGCTGAGCACCCATAAGCAGTCACAAAATCCTGGCCCTTAAAGGATCGTCATTTGGAGGTTTGAAATTCAAATCTGTGCTTGACTAGATCCTCAGCAGTGCACCCTCAAGCTAAAACTGTTTGTTTCAGAGGAATTTTGTTTAGACTGATTGGCATGTGAACCCACAAGACCTGATAATAAGTAACATAGGAGGAATGGCAATTCACAATATTGTTAGCCAGCATCATATTTATTTAAATTTCAATTTTTGCGGACTGACTGCTGACATGTCTCGTTAGGTACCAACGGTCTTAAAAGATCAAAAAGTATGGAGTGTAAAAATGTGAAAAAAGTAATTCCAGTTTAGCATTTCAATAAGCACAATGACAAAATAGGACAATTTAGGATTAAACTATAACTGATATATAGTTTGATTACCTCACTGATGCATTAAACTACAACCCATGATTTGGACTTACTTGTAGTTATTTATTAGCAATTTCAATTTATATTTAGGATCAAACGGTCCACGTTTGCAGCAGAGGAGGTTGAGAAACCTAATGTTTCAAAACGTGGTTAATCCAGAAAGTCTTACCGTCATTGATAGAAAAGCACTTAATGCCGTTTAAGCAGGTTTCAAAGTGTGATTACAAACATACCATGAACCATCTAAAGCATATCACACTATATGTGTACGATTATTACTGTGTTCCCTGATTAGTAAACAAATTCTGATATACCGCACCTTTGGCCTAGTGGTTAGAGCGTCCGAATCTTATGCGGGCATTCACGGGTGCGAACCCCACATTCATACCAAAGACATATAAAATGATACTAACAGCTGTCTCGCAAGGCACTCAGAATTGAGGTTAGTGTTAGGACTGGACGGCTTGGTGTCAAGATAATGTGACTGAGTGGGACATCATTCTACATGTCTGCAGCATGATGCCCCAGTGCTGGGTATCACATTAAACTGCCACACTGCAGACATTGCAGCGATATGACTGAAAAAGTTTTAAAGCTACGTTAAAAATCCAAATCACACACACATCAAACTATAGTAGTTTCAAAGAGGGACTATACTGAGTGAACCTAACACTTCACTTCTTTTGTTCATGACGATTCAAATTTGGAACTTAACACACCATTCTTTGACTATGCTACAAGCAGTTCAAGTTTTAATGCTTTTTTACCAGTACAAATCATGGTCTGAGTTTGTGTAAGCCATTTCCAGCGAGGATATCAAAAGAGGTCAAAGCCAGATATTCTACAGTCGTCTCTGTCGGCTTAGCGGGCACTAAATAAGTATGTTGTTTATGTATCTATTTGCATGGTTGCTTGTCTGTTTAATGTTATGTACGTCTGTCCTTCTCTTACCAATGTTATAATTTTTTATGAGCTATAAAGTCCAGAGTTGTACCCTTTATTTCCTGCATTTCAGTGCTTGGATAAATCTTTAACTATTTTCTTGATTTATGTAGGCGTTAATATAATGAAGGTAAATATAATTGATACATATATATCCATCATTTATTATAAACAAACTTACCTCTATTCACAACTATGGTATAAAACAGTATGGTTCAAATAGCAATCCAGGGAAAAAAAGTGCATTCATGTACAACATATGTTATGGTGGGAGCCTCTAAGCTGGATATGTGCGGGTAGTTACAGTAATTCTTTAGGAAACTTGCTGCATCTTGAATGTTACGATTCTTTGTTCTTAAGTACAGTGAGATAAAAAGCAAAAATCAACAGGTTTTGTAAACTTCAAGAAATAATGTATTTCCATAGAAGACAATGCAGTAACTTAAAAACAACTTAAAGTAATGTGAATTAAATTCCAAATTGTCCTAAATGTTTCATCGCAAGTCGAAGAAGTTCCACTTGAATTCTGACGGTTTTATAAATAAACTCAGATATTGCACAGGTTGATGCGCCTGTAGTTTCGAATGTGTTGATCTAGGAGTGGCCTGGTTCTTGTTGGTATGCTCACAGTTTTTGGATTATCACAAAAATATATTTTAAAACGTTCTTGCCTAAAGTCCCTCTAATCAAAATTGATGTTTCTGTCCAAAAATATTACTGAACACTTTTTAATTCCAGTGAATAATAATTTGAATAGATCCAACCAAATGAAAAAACTGAATACAAGATTAAGACTGATTCTACATTAAGATGTTAAGGCAAGAATAGGTAATTTTCTCCAGTAAACAACATTCTCTAGAAAGCTAAAATACAATAATACGGCACAGATGTAGGTCAACCTTCTCTCTAAAACTTTCATAGTTGTCAACAATTTCATACATTTTCAAGCGAAAAACTATGACCTAGACTTAGATTCAAATAACCTCCGAATATAATGATCTGAATATTGAACCTATACTCTTAGAAAAATATTAGCTATGTATTGTTTATTTTACAAAAAATATGTCACTAGACAGGAACATCATGAAATTGAATTTTGACAAGGTCAATAAATATATAGCTGTACACAATATACAATCATTAAGAAAAGCAAAAACTAATGCAAATTAAATATGCATAACACAAAAAAAGGTTTGATAACTTGTTGACACTTACGCGAGTGTATACATTAACAAGCGCGAATAATGTTTCGTATGGTATGTCAACGGATACTTTGATAATTTTACATGCGTTGATGATGTCTCTTTCTCCGTGTATATCATGTGTAAGTAATTTTAAATAGTTCAAATCATCTCGAATATATCTCATGAAATGTTTTCAAGCACTTCTTTTTAACTTCCCGCATTGTTGTACTGTTTTTAAATGAGGAGTTCCGAGATATTATGTTCTGGAATTTCTTTTGGAGATAGGTCAGGTCCTTCTATCCACCATGACTTTTATTCATTTTAGAAAAGTGTGAAATCCGCCGAGTAATAATAACAGTCAAGTGGCCTAAAAAATGGTCAGAGTCATGCAAGATATAGGCAGCACCTTACATCGGTAACCCCTCAAAACCGCCTTAGATACTTCTAAGGTAAACTTTAACATGGACTTTAATTGTCTCTAAATCATTATTATTGATGTAAAGTAAAGTCTATTACTGGAATCAGCGACGCCAAAGGGTTTACAAAACCTCCACTTTGATATTATTTTGCTGGGATTGTACAAATGCAATCCCACAGAGCGTAGTACTACTTCAAGCTAGCCATGGTAGCGATACATATACACACTGCTAGCAAACCAAGGCAAATGAATTTACGTACTGATTAGCAGCTAATGTGTTTTCGATCAAGTCTTGGGCTTTTTATTTGACATATTTGCCAGTAAGTCCATGCTGTTTCTGCTCGTAATTGTCTGTGGTTTTCCATTTCTGCTAGAACTATTTCAAACTCAGCGACACTGATTATTTTATCTTCAATTTACTGATCTTGTCGATACTGCTTTGTGTGGCAGTAATTAATTCTGAGTATACGCGTATTCTGAATGCAGTCGCAGGGAAATTAATTTGATAACACCATCAGATGTACCAGTTATTGATATAGCACCGACAATATAACGATATGCGCAACTACAATGGTTGATGTGGTCATCTTTCCAGTGTGTAATATAAACAATTTCTGTCTCAGCAACACCGCAAATATCATCTACGACCAAATACAAGCATTTGCATTTCACGATCAGCACGGTTTTTGGGGTAATTTCGATTCGCGGCTTTTCCATTATTTTTTCACGTCAGTAAGGTTAAGGATCCATTGTAGTTCTTCTTGTATTAATATAATCGCGCATTCAATTTTATGACATGTAGACTTTGTTTAGTTTCATCATCGAGATAATAAGAAAGTTTGCTGGTACAATTGTCAACAAATTATAAAATACCCCTGCGTCGGGAATACTTAAAATGTGCGTTCTGAAAGTCTGGCACCCCTTTCATACAAAAACATATATTACGCCAGTACCTTTGAAATCTAACGATCGTCTTTTTCCAATAACTCTTAGCCTAGCAAAGTGCATCCTTACTGAATAACAGTCGAGACCTTTCTTTTCTTAGTTTTGGTTTAAAATATTATATTATGAACGTAACTGGGGTGGATACATCGGTGAATACCTGTTCACCATTGTGGAAACAATCACGGAGTGTTTGCCAACTCGTTTTCACGTGCTAATGTTATAAAACCAAGGTGGCCTGGAGTTGGCATTGGTACATCAGGGTGGGTCCAGCTATCAATTTATATCTGGTGCTTAACATAATTGTATTATAGTGTATACAATTGTATGGTAACACCACTCTGATGAAGGTATTCTTCGACAAGTGGAACAAAATACTCATCAATGTTAGCATTCATTGCTAAATGGTCTTACACAACGTCAGTAAACTCGGCAAACACATCACCACGGTCAGGTTCGAAAGTTCGACCATTTGATATTTTACTAACATCAATTGCTCTCTTTCCTTCATCAGTTTGTAATGTGTATCCTTTAGATGAAATTGCCTGAACAATTCTTTCTTGCACGTATTGTCTTGTTGCAATATTGGCTGCATCAACATATTTTTTGATAAACTCAACCGACACCCCGTTGTCTCTGATTCCGCCTTTTCAGTGACCTCAGCCCGGTTTTTAACTACAAAGTCGCCTTTGAGCTTGACAATAACATATTGAATATCTACGTTTGAAGTTTTCTGTTTGCCAATGGGATCTTGAAAAATCACAAGTTCAAGCTGGATAGACATCAGCATCAACACGACCAATTTTGCCACAGAAAGCTTCAGTGTGACCCCACGATTGTTTTAGATTGAATTAGTTTACTTTTGGATGTTTATTTTCAGCAATATTGATCTTCACTTCGTGATAGGACATTATTATTATAACTCAAATACGTAACAGGTTACCTATGAATTTGTGCGCATTTTTAATAGCTGCATCGATCACTCTCCTTCGCAAAACATATGTGAACAACATCACCAAGCCCAGTTCATGTCATGTACACAGGTTTTATCGCATTAACTACACGAATGGATTTTACACGTCAACGCGCGACTGTCATTGTAGTTGTTACTATTAAATGTACGATCAATATAAAATGTACAGTTGTAAGGTCAATATTGCACCGAGATCAATAACGTATCCGTCTTGATCTGCAAGAGAAAAACGAGTATGGATCAACCGATGATTATGGCATGGCATATACACAGGTGTCACGGGCGTAATCGATATCAAATCGCTTTTTCTACGGTTGCTGGAACCCACAAAGAATGTGATCCTGAACAACTACGACTGCCGTTTTTGACCTACTTACGTAACTACCGCTGATGGCGTAACAGGTCAAATTGATTTGCGAATTGACTTGCGTTGCTGATGTAATTCTTACAATATCAGGTCATTTTGCATCTATCTATATAATTTGAATCAATTCTTGCTGTTATTTAGTAATTCTCATATGTTTAGTGGTTTCACTACCAGCCATTACTTTATATGATTGTTGTTTTTCGATTGCTAAATTGACACATCGTGTCCAGACCAGCTTGATATTTACGCCGCCGACTGCAAATCAGTCCAATCAGTGGTAAGAAAATTATACCGGTTCAAGGCAATCCGCGTAAACATGTCACGAAATTGAACCCACGAACGGTCGACCGCACATCAAGTCCAATGAATTTTTCCAAGACAATGCATGTAAATACCACGAAATATCATCAGCATGTTACAGTTGTCACGGATCACGTTTGGTACATGGGCGTCAAATAGATGACATCCGTGGAGTTTTTGTGCCGGGCTCATGAAAATATTTGTGCGGGAATTACTTAATTTTCAAGACTGTTTTAGTTTGCATCCATATCGTCAATGTCTCGGCTGAATTAACAAAAGTACCAGGTAACCTTTGAGTAAATATCGAAGAGATAAACAACTTCCTGCCTATAACTACGGTGGACATGATATATAGCTAGACCTACGACTCGATTATAATTACTAAGCAAGGCATGGTGAAGCACACATTCACGGTGTTGCTTATGCGTGTTAGCGATATGACCTTGCTTATAAAACATCACATGATATCCGTGGACATCATCGTGCCCGTGAGGACCTGATCCATGATTTAATACGACCAATCCAAGATTGGCAGAGCAAATCACTCGATAGATCGTCAAAGGAAATATGAAAACCAAGATTGTACTAGGTGGTGGACAGAGTCCAGTCATCAAAGCCACTTTTTAAAGTAACTTATACTGATATAATCAAATAATGGACAAAAAGAGCCAGACATTATTCAAACTATAGCACAGTCTGTGTGGATATTGAAAACATTTAGCCGTCTTGGACCAGTAAGCCAGTTCAGCATGGAATTGCTAGAACAATATTGGCCAAAACAACGCTATGGCAAATTTATTTACAAGTAGAATAATAACTGTCATTAGGTAACTTAACTTACAAATTAACTGAAACACGTGAAGTTCATAGATAGTCATAAAAATAAGAAAACGAATTTAATATTTTTATTATCAAAATAGATTGGAATTACATCTGTAGCACAACAATATCAATCAATTCAATTCAAATTCATTTCAATGCTATTCGTTCAGGCTTAATACAAAAGTAATATTTTGCCATACTAAACATATAGAATTATTACAAGCCATGCTAATAATTTAAGGGTAATTCTCTAAATACCTACTCTGTTGGAAATACATTTTTTTGCTGAAGGATTACGTTGAGGTTATGAAAGACCAGCATATGCTAGCATTTTTATAATATATTGCACTTAATTGTATGTATAGTCATGCCTTAGTCGTGGTGTCCTTTCATAGAGTAAAAACTAAAAAGGTAGTGAAATGAAGCATTTCATTAAATTCACTATTACGTTAACAGACGTTAGTACATACATTACCTCCCATCTGTTGCAATATGTTATTGGAAAGGATGCATTTATTGTTATAAAGCAAGTATCTATTGTGGTATTTTGTAGTTTGTATGGTTGCCTCGTAATTTGGAGCTACTTAGTTTTCCATTTTCTGTATACAGGCCACTAAATGTTTCCAGCTTTTTTTAGCTGTATAATAAATCGAGTTTTATTATATGTCTCGGCTTGTTATTGTTATTTGGTTTTGGGTTTGTTTTTGCGTTTAGCATTTGTCTTTGGGGTTTTCCATGTAGAGATACAAAAATATAGAGCACCCTACAACTATTGGTGGTACCTGTTGTGTTTTTATTTTTAAAACCATGTACAAATACGTGTTCTTCGAAAACATGCAATTAGAAGATTCAAGAAAAATATGGAAACACCAAATCAGGGTTGCTTCCGCAGAATTCGCGTTCTGATAAGTTGTCACTGTCTGAACTTTTACATGTATTAATGAAGTAAATGAAAACCTCGTATTTAAAGCTAAGAGACTTAATATAAAATATGTCCGGCACCCTCCTCGTAAACAACTACATCGACAAATACGTAGCTTTGAATTACTAGTTTATATCATTATTGTGCATAACCACACATGGTCCTGTGCAATGGCAAGTACCCATAAAATGGAACAGTAAATATAGAATGGAATAGTAAATATAGAATGGAATAGTAAATATAGGCCATCCGAATAAAAATATTTAATTTCTATTTGAGTTCAAAATAATCCGTTCTGATTAATATTATTTGTAGCGGAATGAACTTGCTAATTTAATCACAGCAGAGAGATTGCGAGACTAAACATCGGTCGGGCGCTTTGTACAATCATCAAATCGCTTACCTTATACAGCCTGAAAGTTGTGTCTACAGTCTCACAAACGTGAATATATTAGTATCACAAGCGTTTTTCCGGTTTCTGATCCAGGTCACTGTCTTGAATTACTCTGGACATCATTCTGGCCACTTCACTTTCGTGGGTTATAAATCTACGGGTTGCACATATTATGTGACTCTTTGCTAACATGAACAAAAGGCATGGGGGTTAGAAGGCCGTGACCTATATCGGGAAAAAAATAAATATAAAAGTCTAATTTCCTCTACTTGATGATAATATGCTCACTTTAATGTGTCCCTCTTCAACAATTTTAATTTCCCTGGAAAAAATTACACTGGGATGCTTAAGAACTATCTTATAAAAAAGCATACTCCAAAATGCATTTTGTACTCGAGTTGCGATGATACCAATTCCATATTTACATAAGGAAAGGATAACCAGCATTTGATGAAATAATTAAAAGCACAAAAATTATATTGTCATATATACAGATGTTTGATTTCAAACAGTTACGCATTACAATAAATCTAGATTTGGGCAATTCATTGTTGGCGAAGCTTACGAGATGGATTGCTGGAACTTACGCATGGCATGTCAACTTCTTGTCAGAATGCACAAATTAAACTTTATATCATTCAGAAGTTAGTGACGGGGAACGAAAGAAAAAATAACGTTTGATGGATCTGTCCAGTTATGTTAGGTCATGCCTAGATTTGTGTGCTTTGTGGTACGATACCTGAACTCGGCAGGGTTCGGAACACCTCCCTTCTAATTCCGGTAATACGATGTACGTATACGTATCGCTCGCGTTAAGGTCAAAATCCCTGAAACTGCTACGTATGATGTATGATATTATACGTGCATCAGAATGTTTGACTAGTGAACAAATGCATTGAATTTCATAAAAATGTAGACAAATAAAGGACATATGGTGCTGAATAAGCGTAGTGGGACATTTATGTTTGTCATGTTAAGACTTAGCTAAATATGCAAAGGGATAAACACGAATCAGGCGGCTTGTTTCCATATCAGTTATAATGATGATCAATACGTTTTATCGTGTTATGTCTCGCGGTCTAGGCTGATCAGTTGGTAAAATATTGTCAACTAAAGGAAAGTGTGTAAAACCAAATGTACATTCTGACTCACAGGATAAAGGAACATTATTGCAAGGCATCTTTCGATTTAGCTTTTTAAGGTTAGTTACTGGTATTTCATTCATTCATTCATTCATTCATTATTTCATTCATTCATTATTTCATTCATTCATTCTTTCATTCATTTATTCGTTCGTTCATTCTTTAATCAGCTTGTATGCTTGATTGCAAACTTTCTTATTTTCTGTCGTTCTTTGCATTTTGCACACTCACTAATAAATGTGACAGAACTATAACATCAAATCAGTAGATTTACAAATTTGGATAAGAAGATTGGCTTTCAAATCAGTTTGATTTTTATGGACCGAACTTTTACACGTAGCAAGGAGATTGAAAATAAAATAAAGCAATCATGCCACAGTGTAATAATAAGCGAAGTTCGAAGAATAATCCGATTCTGATTGCAATCGTTACAAAAAAAGTAATCAAATTCAGTGATGATATTGCCAGTTATAAGAAAAAGGAAGATTTGGATATCTCAGTGTTCACTGAAATTAATGTTTTTTCAAACAAAAAGAAATACAATCCATAAGTACTTTTAGTTTCCTTCACAAGTTTACTTCTTTGGTGACCACTGCTGACATTAAATGTGATCATTCATTTTCCCACTTAACAATCTGCCAGTAGCTTTTGGTCCAGATTTCCCCTTTCATCACTCCGTGCATCTCGAAGAATGAAGAATGTCCTCTCCGTATTAACATTGAAATGTAGCATTGAGAGAGCAACCATGCTTAGCATGCAAAGAAGTTTGCCTTCATAGTTTAATATGTTTAGGGTTTTGAGGTTGCTGTCTGATAGCCAATACGCATCCAATCTAGTGGCAATATGCGTTCTCTTCGTACTCTGACATCAACATATATGTCAATCTCTGAATCTGGAGACAAATGTGTGCCGTACAACAGAATTTGCAAACAAAGACATTCTAAATGTCATTTTGTTCACTTCTGATCAAGTTTCAAGTAAGGTTTTCTAATTGGATGTGTTTGTTCCAGGTGAAAAATTGGTCCAAAGCAATGGTACATGCATAAGCCTTGCGATCTAATGTCGTTCTCCATATACTGTTTTAACTCCTCTTTGCACGAAACACAAAATGCAAACTCAGGACCTTTTGCTGCTTGCCTGCACCTAATTATGATTCCCAAGCATTGCTAACCTTGTTATAATACGTCTTAGCTGGTGAGAGAAAAACATATTTGGGCACTTTAACATAATTTGACTAGTTAAAAAGATAGCATATGCCCTACAATACAATCCTAATACAGCACAGCAACAGTTAAACGAGACAAAGGATCAAAACGCAACTGTTACTACAAAATCATCTTTTAGTCGGTCTCTTCTTTCTACCTCCCGTCCTCCAAATGTCAGCAGCGTTCAAAAAACCACAAGCCATTATGGATCATAAGTGATCTTTTGATCGCTTATAACGCCTGAATAAATATATCGCCTTTGGTTGTAAACTCTACAAATAGAACAAAAAGGTAATCATTGCACAGCTTGTTGCGTACAAATGTCAGCCGTTTTGTAGCAATTCTTAATGGTATTTCTCTGCGTGTGTGATAGGACCGATCGTTATACCGGTGGAACAGTTACGGTCCCCGTTAGACTAGCTCTACTGGTTTATGAAATGTGTGGATAGAACACGTATTGTTTCAAACAATAGTTACAAAATCAACCAATTTTCAGGCGAAGTCCATTCGATCGACTGCCATTTACTTCATCTGGAAGAACCAATCGAACGGCCGCAGTATACTTATCTGCAGAAGGCTAATTCCACGGTAGCCATGTAATAACTGCTTGAATAAAAAGCATAATACAAACAGAGTAATTAACATTGGTATGGGCTTTTACGAATCTAAGAAGTATAACTGTTAGAAAATCAATTTTGCTGTTGGTTACTCTTAATTCCAGTTTTGCCATTCATTTTAAGGTCGAACTGATACAGTGTTATACTTTAATTGCTTCAATAATAGAAACTTAAGAAGGTTTAATAAGAGCCTCACCCATAATCACTTGCAGAAAAATTGTCATAATGACTGCAATACTTCTAACTGACTGAGTTACTGCACGATCTTTATTGGTTTAAATAGTGAGTTTCTTTCATATTAATCTATTTCTGTGATCGTAAACAGTTGGTTACAGCATATCAACAAAACAACGTAATTGTCTAAAATATCACTTTTATGTAGGTTCATCAATAACAAATGGAAATAAATTCGATTTGATGGCAGATGAATTTGAATATTTCAGACTCACCCCGATGTATTCTTCTGACATGGTACTAATAGTCTTACGGCTGTCGTGCGAAAGGTCCTTGTAAAAGATAGTACACGGCCAGCGAACGAATATACACATTCTTAACTGAAGTTTGATTGATTGTTAAAACTTTCATCTTATTGTCGTCTAATATAATAGCAATTTAATCTAGCATGGGGTTTAGCGTTAGTTTCAAATAACATCTACAATCAGCCTTTTTGTGTCACAAACAAAGGCACTAGCACGATAAGCTGAAGCAAAGCAATTTTCTCAGAAGCATTACACATTCAAGGTTGAATTCACGATATATGGCCACGAGTCAGACGCACTTCTGCACTTCTGAACCTTTGGCAAATATAGCTTTCTGTCCTGAAAGAGAGATAGGTAAATAACGTCGAGTTCTATCATAAACTTAGCAAACTAAATTTCTTACTTTAAATATCCGATACTATTATAGATCAATCACCTAAACGTTCCATATTAACCAAGGTAATTGCGATGAACAACAGGCATTTTGCAAGAAGTTAAGTTATACACACCTCCATATTGCTTCAGTCCAAATAAAAACAATATATACCACAGTGAGGTCCTACGTACAAATTGCATTTCTTATGCTTACCTCAAAGAGTCATGTGTCACAGAATAACATCTGGGCATTTCGTTTGTTCCCCTGCTGAATCATTTTCAATCATATACGATCAAATGTTTGATAAAGCTAATACTTTAATATGGCTTTAACTTGATACGCTTTTATTATTTGATGCATGAATAATCCACACAGTTCTAAGTTCGGTTGGAGGAATTAGTTTTTTTTCCGATTAGTGAAAGACTATAAGATGAAACTGTATTTTCTTTGAATGGTTGACATTAGCCAGCTAGAAAACAACAAGTGTCATGCCCTGAACTAAAACTCTTTATGGCATGCGCTCGCGCGAAGACGATCGTTTTGTTAATGATATTCTCTCTGCATTGGATAGCGGTAAAATTACAGTCCTCACCCTCCTTGATTTGTCTGCAGCATTTGACACAAAAGACCATGATATATTGCTTCACCGTCTTCAGCGTGTATTTGGCATTCATGATACAGCCTTAATGTGGTTCAAGTCCTACTTGGTCAACAGGATACAAATTGTATCTGCAAATGGAATACACTCCAGCCCAGTTGATATATGTTGTGGTGTTCCACAGGGGTCTGTTCTTGGACCTGTTCTCTTCATTGTATATACTCAGCCGCTCTCAAGTGTCATATATCATCATCCAGTGTCTCACCAATTGTACGCTGATGACACCCAAATATACAAATCTAGCCACCCGACTGAATTTGAAACTATCATCCGAGGTGTAGAGAGGTGCATTTCTGACATTATATAATTTTCTGTCTAATAATATATGCCAAGCATTTATCTTTGAACCATGTTGAAGAAAACATGTGACATTTTGCTGTGATGAAAACTAGTCTAGTGGTCATGTCTATATTGCAGATCAAGATACGAAATGAAACTACAATCTGGAAGTAAATCTTTTTTAGTTTTCGTGCGCACAAATATGTCATCTCACAACCATGCCGTCGGTCGGAAACGCCAGCTGAAATAAATTCACTAATAGTATACTTGAGTTTACTTGGACACCTATGTCCAAATATTTTATTGAAGTATACACAGCGAATGGGACATACCATATTTGTTTACACACACACACACACACACACACACACACACACACACTCACCCTGAAACATGATGATAGATAGATAGATAAATATATAATGTAGACATAATTAATTAAATTACATGCTTTGTGTGTTTCAATCTGTCGATTTGCATATTCATACATACTTAAACTGCCATTGCGAGTATTGCGAAGTCCTAGATTTCACAATCATCGAAACCTGTCTAAAACGGGATTAACAGGAATTAAAAACCTCCCGTAAAACCCTTCCAGCTCCAAATATCTTCTTTGACATGACTAATGATGTTGGAGGTGGTTATTGCAATGGTCAGATATTATAACAAATACAAATCATATGACGAGTACTTCTCTTCTAGTGCACTGAATCCCCCAAGCGTTCCCGTGTGTGTCATGGATTGGTTTGCATAATTGTAAAGGTCTGACACCGAACAGTGCAAAACCAGTGTTTTTAACTAGACAAAGCGCTTTCAACCCCCATTCAGTCTGTGTCAAAGACAACAGCACAAAACAGAGACAAATAATACACACGATAGGGACAAAAGAAAGCGCTGAATGTTAAAGTTTACACGATTATTTATATATTAGGAATGTTATTCCAAAGTTGTGGAATTCGCGCCTTACTGATTTGGAAATAAAATGGGAATCCAGTTGGTCTAGACATACCAAAGGAGATGGAAAAGTACCATCCCAGATAATTCATTGTCTCTGTATTAACAGTGATCACAAAAGGTACTAAAACAGTACGTACCACAATAAGGTATTAACTATAGGTAAATCAATAAATAATTACCGAGACGAATACATTTTTGATTGAAAAATATGGATTCTATACAGATAATGATTTTCTTTTCTATTATTTTATTATTTTACTTGTGTGTGTGACTTCTTGATTTAAGACATTTGTTTCAGTGTTCTTAGGCGGCGCACCCAGGAAGATTCCTTTTCGTTCCTGCTATTGGGACTCCAGTTACGGTTTGTGGGCAAATTGCAGTTAGAAATTATTGGCACTGAAAGGAAATGGTTAAGGGAACAAAAGTGTTCTGTTACTAGACTTCTGTGTAATTTCTTTGTCATCCACTCAATTCTGCGAAGACTAATCATTTGGTATAGCTTTGCTACAATTGTGCATTTAAAAGTACATCTATATAAACTTCGTTAGACAAAAATGACAAACAAACAGAGAAACTAAAACACTGATCCATATTTGAACATACTGAGTAGTTACTTCGAAATTTAAAGTTTGCCGGTGTACAATGGACTCGTTTTTTCTCTTTTTTCTGTCATTTCTTTGCTCACACTTTAGACAGCATTAAAACTAAACCTTCGTGATTAATTCACCTATTATGTTCCGGGTCCTCGAGACGAAGTTTTAAGATATGGCAAATATGTGGTGAAGAGTAAAAGATAACATTGGGATTTGTATTCATGCCAAATTTAAGACCGAAACAGAATTTACTCAAATATACCGGATCGAGTACCTATAAAAGATATCGCAGATAAGTGCATGACAATTTCATCTCTGGATTCGTTTTCTAAAATTGGCATGCCAGTGTTGAAAATGTTCACTTTAGTTGAACCCTGATTTATTACTATTGATATTGTAGTAAAGTCATGCTGATTTATTATTATCGAGATTGTAGAAAAAAATATGATTTATTACTATTGAGATTATAGTAAAACCATGTTTATTTACTGCTATTGAAATTGTAGTTAATTCTCTAAAATATAAAAAGTGTTTAATTTTTTACGTTCTAATGACACATTTTTACAATGTTTACTCATCTGAATTCGAAGTTAATATAATATTTAATAATCGCTCAGCTGATATAAAATAATATATTTTTGATTGAAACTGACATACTTTATCCCTGTCCTCACCCACAATTCACCATGCATACAAAGTATCATGCTTTTCTGTAAGCACCATAACATATAAAGTAGCTGATGTCCGTCCATATTTCGCACTAAGTTAACATTTTACTTTGATGTTTCATGAGGAATGGCATTCCCACTGATAATAAATTAACTTATCCATTTAAAGATTATATGCTAACTTTGCTGGAATGAAATACTTAGACTGTCTGGTGTTCCTGGAATCAGTGAATATAGGAGGAAATCTATTTACTTGCTTTTTTAATTAGCTGTTTAACATCTTTCTATTGAAATAGTCATTTCTCTTCCAATTTGTTTTACTGGTATGAGAGGTTGTGATTTCTCTTCCAATCTGTTTTCCTCGTATGAGAGGTTGCGATTTCTCTTCCAATCTGTTTTTACTCGTATGAGAGGTTGTGTTTTGATATGGATATCCTTCTCGTGATAACTACATTAGATGAGCAAAATTATATGAAACAATATTTTCTTCAGCGCTTGTGTCAAAATGAAAACAAAAGAAACCCCACTCCTCTGCCCTTAATGCCCTTCATGAAATTTGACTTCAAGCCCCTCCTCTCTACTTCTTCCTTGAAAGTCCTTTAGTATTGACTATAAAAGATGAGATAATGTGTAATATTTTTTATGTTGTTTTCATTTCCGTTAGAAATGGGAACATGGGTTATTTAGTTTTGCAAATCTATAACAATTTTCTACAGTATGGCACAAGCAGCATGTACTTTTCGTGGAAAATATACTTTGTTCTTAAAGGTGGGGTGATAGGTGAGGAGTAGAGGGGGCGTGAGGGAGAGAAAGCAAAATAAATGCCCTTATTTTAGTAGGTCGCTTTCTTGCTTACATCGTTATTCTATCATGAAATACACAGGCATGAGCTCCGCATAAATATAAAAGGCCTTTCAAAGCAATCAGGGTGACCAGGCGTCGAACTTGATATAACATATTAATGTGCTTGGGAAACATATGCATGCATTGATCTTTGCACTGATAAGTATCATTTTACTTCTGTCTTGAATACTGATAACGGGTATAACCTAGAGTTAATTATTGCCTTGCACAAGCCTTCAGTGTGCACAAAACCGTCTGATCATCGTCAAAATGATTTAGATGGCAACAGTTTGCAAGCAAGCTTACACATTTTGTTTCGATCATAGTATAAACAATAAAGATATTGGCAGCGAGTGATATAATTATAAGGCATCAAAACTGTTAGAAGTATTGATCCCTACTCAATCTCTCTCTCTCTCTCTCTCTCTCTCTCTCTCTCTCTCTCTCTCTCTCTCATACACATATACACACACATGATGCACAAATTTGTATGCATTCTGAACCTGAAATTTGTATTCCTCTTAGAGTTACTTCGTCGTTATAGTCGCAAAGTCGATTAAGTGTTTTTCTCGAACTGCCTCTAGAACTGATTGGTAAGTATCTATTTGTTTCAAGTTGGCATGATTATTTATGGAGTCATTTTTATTATACTAAGTTTGGTGAGAGTTCAGGTCTCTGATATACATGCCTATTTGTATCATTTGATTATTTGGCTCACCAAATGTTCTAGAAAACAAACATTTCTTGCTTACATCGTTATTCTATCATGTCTTGTGCTCCGCATAAAAATAAAACGCCGTTCAAGCAATCACGGTGACCAGTCGTCGAGGTTGGTATAAAATATCAATGGGGCTGGGAAACATAGGCATGCATTGATCTTTGCACTGATAAATATCATTTTACTTCCGTCTTGAATACTGATAGCGGGTATAATCTAAAGTTAATTATTGCCTTGCACAAGCCTTCATTGTGCACAAAACCGTCTGATCATCGTCAAAATGATTTAGATGGCAACAGTTTGCAAGGAAGCGTACACATTTTGTTTCGAACACATTATAAACAATACCGATATTGGCAGCGAGTGACATAATTTTAAGGGATATAAACTGTTAGACGTATTCATCCATACTCTCTCTCTCTCCCATACACATATACACACATATGATGCACACATTTCTATGTATTCTGAACCTGAAATATGTATTCCTCTTAGAGTTACCTCGTCGTTATCGTCGCAAAGTCGATTAAGTATTTTTCTCTAACTGCCACTAGAACTAATTGGTAAGTATTTATTTGTTTCAAGTTGACATGATTATTTATGGAGTCATTTCTATTATTCTAAGTTTGGTGAGGGTTCAGTTCTCTGATATACATGCCTGTTCGTATCATTTGATTATCTGGCTCACCTAATGTTCTAGAAAAAAATATTATAAACCAAAATATTCACTTCTAATCTATATACAGACGTATTGTAACAAACGTATTGTGACACTTGATTAGGTATATATATATATATATATATATATATATATATATATATATATATATATATATATATATATATATATAATCTCTCAAAAGGAAAAGTACATTATCCATAATTATCAGTAACAAAATTGAAGCATGATAGCGTTCAAGGGTAGTCACGGCGGATACACCCACTTATCATTATTAGGTAGGTACAGGGGCCCGGGGCGTCTGAGTGGTGTTAAGGAGCTCGCCTCTACATATAACTGACATCGCACCTCTATCTGCGTAGGTTTGAAGGTTTGAGTCTCGGGTTCGGCCAACATGGATATGTGAGAACGCTTGGCAATAGCTTCCCGTTGGTATGTGGTTCTTCCTGAGGATTTTCCGGCTTCTTCCTCCACCAAATATACTGGCCGACATATTATGTACTGAAAAGTAGCGTCACACAAATAACAGTAAATGCATATCACACATATTAACTGTGAATATTGAGGTCTTGAGTGTCAGATGCATTACTGTATCGACAGTCACTATACTGAATTGTGTGCTCTGAATGTGACATTAAATGGTGTACATTTAGGTATATAGTGTAACAGTGACTATCCTCAGTGCAACTGTCTAATTGTGACATAAAATAATGCATCTTTAGGTATATAGTGTAGCAGTTACTATCCTGAATGTTGTGTTCCGAGTGCGACAGATTAATTAATTATCTATGTGGTTATATTGTAACAATTGGTTTACTGATTTGTGACATTTCTTGAATAACTATCTCTGCTGATACTATGTTAACACAATATGACAATTTCTTGTTTCGAGATATAAAATTGTAATGCAAATAAAGGAAATTGCTTAGCTGGAATATTTGTGCGATTCGGGAAAGCTGTCTTGTCAAAAATACATTACAAACCGAAATGTGTCTACTTTTTCATGATTAAGTGTGATCGCTTATATATTTAGTTTCCAAACACTAAATTATTAATTAGGTAATAAAAGGTGTATACATAGTAACTGGAACATCAATCATTCGTTCAAACAATCACTCACTTACCTGATATCATTCTCTCAGTGCACGCAAGATAATATATGTGCATAACTAACTATTGAATCATGGGAATTGAGTTGGAAAACTGGGCAAGAAAGTGAAGGACTACAGAAGGGATCGGTACCTTCTCTGTATTTAAAATTAGATTTATTTCAAGGATTGTGTTTGCATGAAAAAATTAGTAAATCTGTTATCGAAGTTGTCCAACACTAATATCATGAGTGATCATGCATCTGCTCCAGAGAACTCGCTTGGTGATCTGCATGCACAAAACGAAACTATCAAGGGAAAGGCGAAGTTGTTGGACATATCTCTATAAATCTCGTTGTCAGAAGCTGGAGAAGGAATGTTTTATTTAAAGGGACACGAGAGTGAGCAAAAGAAAATTGTATTCACTAACTTAATCATTTTCTGCTTTTCAGTTTGATTCTGAGGAAATTTGTATACGCTGCGCACATCGTGTCTGTAGAAAGTACATGCAGCTTGATTTGATTACGGATAATAAGTATTAAACCTAGGAGATCACCGCAGCTGTGAAAATGTAATAGCCAAGTTAAGGTGGCCAAACGCAACAGTAAACCTCTACTTATTACAATCCCTGCTAAGCGGTTGTTAATGGAAAAATTTTGGGTTGTCTTGATGTCAGGAATGTTGCTCATGATGCTGACAGCCAGAGAGTCTTTTGCACTCATCACCACGGGCTGCTCTCACCTTCATCAAAGGCGATGATGCAATTGCCCGGAATCAGTAATATAGTGACTCGGATAATGTTCTCAGCTGTCATTCGAATGGTTGATCTGCGTTGGATCTCAATCTTGAAGCAGCTTTTAAATTAAGTCACCTATACTTCCTTTTTTTCTTTTTTGTTCTCTTTAACTGCCAGATTAAGGACACTGTCTATCAGATACAGTATTCCAATGACAGTTGTTACAAGATAATTGAGCACAATTGTTGGAGCCTGTTCTTCAAAATACTCTTGACTCTGTTCAGTGTTTAAATTATGACCTCCTAAACGTTAATAAAATTGAGCCTAAAATGTATTAATTGCTGTACAAAGAGATACAAACTTCTTTCTATAGTTTCAAAATGGGCAAAATTTAAAGCTTTTAACTACTAAAATTCGAAAAAATGTATCAAAAAGAAGTAAAAAGAACCATTATAGAATTTATCTTTTTAGAAACCCAAACAATTTATTTTTTTTGAGATACAAAATGAAAATTCAACAGAGAGTTACAGTATTATGAATTAAATCTCAAATAATCCTAAATGTCCTATCACAATGTCCATGAATATAGAATATTCTGAATGAATTTCAATAGGTTGAATGTCTTGATATGCCAGTTGTCTTTAATGTCTTGATATATCAGCGGTGCAATCCAAATGTCTTTGAATAATTTCTCAATAATTCCAAAGTAGTGTCGTAGTCCAAAATGTCCATGAGCACTTTGTAATTTATTTTATTGAATAATTAGTCTCAAATTATATCTCAACACAACTATAAATCATTCCAGAGACTGATAAAAAACACGAAAGAAAAATCTTGTTTACCACTCACTATTAATGCATATCTAACTTGACCTGCGACATAATAGAATGATGTTACTTTCCATAAATTTCCCCAAACTGTTAACAAGTTCGCTTCGAGAACTTTTGAAGCTTGTAAACAAGGTTAGAACTTGAAGTTAAATATCAGTAAACATCACGACAAAAACAGATAGGCAGCAACTGCATGGACATAGTCAGGTAGGCAAAACCTTCACTTACAACAAACAAACATGCCAATAAAAAAGTTCACACAAACTCTCAATCACATACAAAGAGTCAAGCTCACAATATAAATTAAATATACATTACAAAATATAGTTGCTCCGTTTCGTACATGGATGTATATAAAATAAAATTTCTAGTGCAACACTCTCTGAAGTTAAGTTTATTTGAAACTAAATTTGTCTTATAGAGAGTATACTATGCAATTATGAGAGTATACTATGTAACTATGAGAGTATACTATGTAATTATGAGAGTATACTATGTAATTACGAGAGTATATTGTGTAATTATGCGAGTATGTTGTGTAATTATGAGAGTATGCAATGTAATTATGAGAGTATATTATGCAATTATGAGAGTATAATATGTAATTATGACAGCATTCCATGCAAATATGAGAATATTCCATGTAACTATGAGAGCATGCTATGTAATTCTGAGAGTATACTATGTAATTACGAGATTATACTATGAAATTGCGAGAGTATTCTATATAATTACGATAGTATACCATGTAATACTGAGTGTTTACTATGCAATTCTGAGAGTATACTATAATAAAATAAAATAGAGACAAACAGTCATACATATAATTTTATTGTTATAAAGGATATTCAATATATCACTTTAAATTATATAGTTTTATATAGTGCATTGGCATTAAGTCCATTAGGATACAAAATATCTAACCTATGAATCCAATAAGTTTCTTTTATGAGTCTATTCATGTCACCATGCACAATATCTATTGGCATGAAAGAAGAATCGAGTAGAGATTGATTATTGGTGTTAAAGTGTGTTGAAATACTAGAGGAAAACTGAGGATCTCTATAATTTTTTTATATGAAAGCGATGATTATTAATTCTTTTAGAAACTTGTTGAAGTGTTTGTCCAACATATTGCATGCTACATTTTTTACAGGTTATTAAATAAATCACAGTTGATATGCAGTTAGTGTTATCACGTAGAGAAAATACCTCCTTTGTATTAGCACTACTGAAAGAAATACTTTCTCTTATGTTTGCACATGTAGTAAATTGAGCATTCAGTTTTGGTCACTCCAAAAAGGTAATGCTACACTTATTTTCTGGTTGAGGAAATGACTGAAATATAATTCCCACTATCTGCATTATCGCTATCAGTTCATTATGTCTATGTGAAAATGACTAAACCAGTATGAAAAGGCCCCACAGTCGGCCTAAGCCAGGTACAAAAGACAACTGCTAAGCGAGTGAGTACTTATCATGGCATATCTTTATTATATACCCAAGGACCAGTAAGAAAAGTTGTTATTTGTTGTTGTTTATAGCACTATAGGTTATACATGTCGGCCAGTATAACTGGTGGAGGAAGAACCAGGAAAACAACGGGATTAACCACTGGCAGGTTTTCTCATGTAACCACATAGGCAGAGCCCAAGACTCGAACCAACGCGGGCAGAGATGAGTTGGCAGTAAATGATAAAGGCTAGCGCTTTAGGCCACTTGGCCACCGAAGGCCTCTTTGTCATTAGAGTTTGGCATTGGATAACATAATGTTTATTTAACAGACTAATGTTTGAAGGAAAGCGGAAAACATAAATTCAGATCCGCACTGGTACATTGCTTATCGACGAGCTCTAAAGCATCGGGCCTGTACGAATAGCGTATGGGGATTGTGATATTCAATGGCCCTGGAAAGAACACTGAAACGAAAGTAAATATATGCATGTGTTTGTAAATTACCTAAATCAGGTTTCCATTTATAATCTTTTTCAGTTAGGTGGAGAATTTATTTGATAGCGCAAGAGTTTTTAAATGATTTTTGCTATATTTTTTGCAGTTTTGATGTAAGGTTTATCTTATATTTTATATACATTTTATATATGTGTAACATCTTTACGTTTCATCTTTTACATTATTTTATTTCGTGTTCACATCTATTTGGAAGTATTTATCTTGTTAAAATTTTTATTTAAGTGTTTAATTTATTTTTTTAGAAATTAATCTTTAGTTGGCACCATATTGCCACTATTGTGATGAGGTGCCGAACAATACTACTGCTACATTTTCATCGAGTGTCAGGTAATGAAGTATACCAAGTAAGTTTTTCGCTTTTACAACAAGGATCTAATTGAAGAATCAGTAATTTGGAAACAACTTTTGCTAGAATTCATATCATTTTTTTTCCAGCTAAAGACAGTGGTTCATCATGGCCGAAATTAAAGGGGTGAATACTTTCGTAACAGTGTCAGACACAGACCTAGGTGATCCTAACCACCTTGACTCTGTATATAACAACATCAGCAAGTCCGATGATTCACCAAACATCAAGTATTACGTGGATAATCCTGGTTATAAACCAAGTGAAATAAATGTGAGTCAAAGGAAAACAAGTATCATGTAACGTAATTCTAATGTAAAGAAAGAAATTCAGGTCAACAAACATAGTCAAGCAACATTTTTACGTGAAACGGCATAAACTGTAGCTTTAAGCGATACGCCGGGATCAAATCTCCAAAATTAAGCCGATAGTCTGAGGCGAATTCTCTATAAAATTAGTCGGTAGACTGTCTTCAAATGTTTAACATTTAACCGCTAGGCAGCTGCAAAACCTGTAGCACATAGTTGCTTTAGCTGTGGTGAAATATCCAACAGTTAGCTTGTAGGCTGCTGTATATTCTCCAACATTTAACCGCTAGTCCGTACTAAAATCCTATGCCGACATCTACTGGATTCATGTGAAAAGTTACATGTTGGCGATACAAATTCTTTTGAAAGGAAATTGCCTGAAACAATTTGTACGTGTTCCCACCATGTAAAAGAGCATGTAACAGTTTTCCCATGTAACATGATCCGAATAATTGCTTTAATGTTATTTTCTTTGAGAATATTCCATGGAAACGTCTAATTATCGTGGCGTAGGAGTGTTAGAAATAGTTAATTTGAAATGTACTTCAGCTGAGGAAAACCAGTCTGTAAATAATAAATGTGTTAATCATTTTTCATTTCGGATATCAATGCTATTTGGATCTGTGAACATATGGAAATAAGTGCGTCCATTATTTGCTGATCTTTAGAGGCATAAAATCGTTTAAGAAAATAGTTCTACAAACGTTGAACTAATTTGGTTTGGTGAAACTTGGTAGAACTATGATGAACATACAGTGAGTTTCGTGCATAATTCTGATTTTTAACATAATTCTACCAAGTTCTTATTTATTTATTCACATAGACAAAACTACGATGTATGTAATTTAACCCGACTAAATCGAACTTTTGCAGACTGTTGGCGAAAACAGACCTTTATCAGAAAAGAGCGATAAAGAGGAAGCTGAACTTGCCGATTTCGCAGTGTGTATGGACTTCTTCCGGACTGGTTTACACGAATTCTACAGAGACTGGAAAACAATGTTATGGACTGTGATTTGTATTTTATTGACCATGGCTTACTTTACTAATTTTAGCGTCTGATGATTCGACTACTTTTATCTAGCAACTCATTATGACGTAATTCAAAATTTCTATTCCCTGCATTTGTCTATTTTATTTATGTTTATTTTTTATTATTTGAGGCGAAAGGTCTGCTTAGAAAAGAGAATATTTATGATTCAGATGAAAAGTAAGTAGCGCGTGAGAAGTATATTTTAGCAATTGCATCAAAAGGTTTTCTTAAAGTGTTATCAAGGTTCATCTGAAAATCATATCTTTCAAATGAAAACTGCACAGAGATAATATTACATTTGATGTTGTTAATATCCGCATGAAGTAGTTTGTGGACGTCGATTTACTATTAGTTATATTTTGTAAACGTGTTCGCCAGACACACACACACACACACACACACACAGATACACAAACACACAGATACACACACAACATTCCTTCGTAAAGAAAAAGAAGAAAGAGTACATTACATATGATTACGGTAAAAATCTAACAAGAAAATGAAGCAATTATAGTTGATTTGCAAACATTCATGAGTGATTTAATCAGATGCTGGTTAAATCAAGTGGCCGCCAAAAATTTAGACCAACTGATTAAATTAATTTCTGATGAGGAGCAGATATGAAATTTTGTGTGTGTGAGGGTTGGGTTGGTTGTTTGGTTGGTTGGTTGTTTTCCAATGTGCAGTTGGTCTGGGAAAGACAGAGATAGGAAACGTCTGCACTGCTGCAGACTTGTTATATCAAGATGCATATAATTTATAACTGGTTTGACTTTCACATTTTAATTTATCCAGGTATTTCTATGCTTTATCAGTATTTATCAACATTCAATTTCCTCAAAAAACACCACGAACGCAAGACAAATATCAGCAAACCATTATGTGGTTTTTGGCCAGATGTTTTACCAATTACAGTGAAGGGGAGCCCGCTAAAGCAATGATGATTAAAAATGTATAGACATGTTTATTTTAATTGCAATTGCAATAGAACAGAGCATATAACTTCTTTCAGCTTCTTTAAGAGACTTTTTTCATGTGGAAACAAGAAAATGCAATTAATCATGGTACGAATTCCAATTGTTCTGTTCTGTGTGAATGATCGAATCATCGTGGCCTAGCTTGGTTTTAAAATTGCACCTGGAACAGCAAAATTAGGAAAGTTAGGTCTCCGCCCCGTTCTCTCTATCTCGAAATATATTTTGATTGAACATTTCTGTTTCATATTTATCAAGTTTTTTAAACCAAATCACGTATCATTTCTTTAAATCACATGCCCTACTCCAAAATGTTAATTAACTGCAATTCCAGATGACATTACTGCTATTAATAGTGAGGTCCACAAAAGTTGTACTATTTTAGCTGAAACATTTTTGCTCTCATGACTGTCAGCTAATGTCCGAAATATAAATCTAGCGCTAAATAAATTGTTTTCTTTAGTTCATAAAGGTTTCACGCTAGGCATTCAAAGGGCCTGGCCAATCGTATGGCGGTAAATCGTAATGAAATTTATGTACGCATTCTAGGCACACAATGCCCTTAGAAAAGCGTTTTTGAAAAACGAATTTAAATCACTTTGACATGAGAATGATGATATTGACCTAGCTATTATCTTGAGAACTGACTTGTATTTTTCTCTTTTTTAGTTTTGCCTCTGTTTTATTTTAATTACAGATCAATTTTCATCCAGGGTTATTTTGAGGTATCTAAAGAAAAATGTAGTTCCTTCGAGCCTGATTATATACTGTATTGAACATCGAAGGAGATTATCAATTTCCCCGCCAAATAGGATTCACCGAGTATCGTCATTGCTCCGTTCAAGTTCCTGGTCATTGACGTCATAGTCGCCATTATCAAAACACAGAAGAACCATATTTCTCCTGCTTGAATACTGTTTTCGATTGTAGTTTTCTACATCTTCTCCAAATATAGGGCCCGGGTGAGTGCTATATGCGTTGGAGAGATTATGTAACTAGTCATTATTAACTTAATTAACGAGCTGTTGTGCCTATATGGAGAAATTAAAGAAGGAAATGGTCTTTTCATACGTTCCGGTTATATTGTCTGCTATTCTAATTCAACTAAAGTTTGCTCTCAAACCATTGTTACACACACAGTTGATATATTAACATTTTCACTCTGATTTATTTTAGTCGACTTCTTTTGTTTTTCCTTTCCGGCAAGATTTGGCCTTGAGTGTTGTGAGATCAGTGTGGGGTTAAAACTCCGAGAGACACGCAAAAAGGCAAGGAGAGCGAGGGAAGCTACTGAAGGAAGCCATTTTGATAAAAAATACTGAGAAGTGCACTCAAAAATAGTTGGAGAGGATTACCTCATATAAAGTCTATAATTGTTTGAACACAATGCTACTTAACAATGACTTCTGCAGCAAATAAAAGAAGCTAAAATAAGTAATTGCTCATATTTGTATCATAGTTTGATGGTCTCTAAAAAGCTTGGGATATACGCAAATATAAATAATCGATTCATCATAATCTTTGATTATGTTTTTAAATTCTCCTTTCGAAAGAGAGGGAAAACGTGTTATCAATATTGACTATTAATTTGCTAACCGTCGCAAAAAGTATTATAATGAGTTATTATTCACTGGACCCTATTAAGCTCTTTCCATTAGTCTTAATTCTTATATTGCCTTTTGCAGACTTTATTTTGACAGTTACAACTTACCAGTGGTCATCCATATTGTTACCATCTAAATTATTGCCGACGGCTTTATGCGGTAAATGTGAACGACGAGACAACTCACCCATTCTAAGACTGTGTGCAATGGGCACAAACAATGCTTATATCTGAAACTTACTGATGTCACCTCATTACAAGCATAGACTGGGCTGAAACCCTTTGGCTTTATGCGAAGATATTTATAAGCTTTGAAATCGCACGCCTAGAAGCAGGTGGAATATGTCTGGCTTAAGTAAGAATACATTTTGTTTGTAAAATGTAACATTGCAGGTTAAAAGGCGACCTGTGTTCCGGGGTTCGACTCTTCAATTTATATTTGCTTTTATTTACCACATTTTTAAATTGCTGGGATATTGGGTACATGAGTTTCTGACTCAATAATACCGAGGATCCGATTTCTTCTTTGGAAAGGACAGATATGAGCATCGCATTTTTGTTTTAAGATTGGTCACTTAAATTTAGTATTCTTGAGAAAGAAAGCATTCGATTTCTTTATAGTACACATTCATACGTAGATACATACATATATGCATGCATATCCTTATCCTTTGTGTTATACATATATTTAAATCCTTAAATATCTTCATACATTCAAATAAGCAGTATATGTATTCATCCTCCTCCTAAGCTGCATCCGACATAACTAAATATAATAGCAAATAAGAGTAGATATGTGCCACGTTAAAATGCCACTGATACAAGTTTAAAATCACGAGTAAAAAGGACGTTTCATTAAAGTCTGAAGTAGGCCAGGAATAGTTGGAAGGATCAAAATATAGGTTGGCTTATTAGGCTCGGGGCGGGGGGGGGGGCTGTTTCACATGATGCCAGGGTGGTGAAGAAGATATTACTGTCGATAAATGAGATTGTCTGCTGATATCAAATAGAATAACATCTTTTATGTTTAGAAGGAATGTCATTAATCCAGCTAAATATTTGGTCCCTTCAGAATATATCTGAAGCTTCCTTTATAAGCTTTGATAGGATGCTTGGTCATGTATTGAAGCTCACAACATGCACATGGCTACCATGTAGATAATGCCTCATACCGAATATAATAAAACTATGTAATATTTCATAATGAGGATGACAACATGGATATGACCTGCACGTGGTTAGTGCCTCACACCGAAGACCAGAACATGCATATAACCTGCACGTAATTAATCCTTCATCTTGAAAAATTGCTCACTTTAAATGAAATTGATACGAGTTGAAACATTTATGTTGGCAAGCAAAACACCGAAATTGTTCGACAACATTTTAAAAATCGTATGCAAGGTGAAAAATATAAGATTATCTTCCGCGCATCGATATTTTTATACTGAATGAATCATTAGTGCAGCAGATCGTCATATAGTTCGACTTCTCTACCATTATACTATTTTATGTGATGTCTACCGCAAAACATTGGGGCCATGACATCGAAACGCTGCACAATGTCTAGGTTCAATTGTTTTCAAGTTCTTGATCTCTGCAACTTAAGAAGTGGAGATGGCCATCACGCACAATCGTGTTATTTTTTACGAAGGATTCTCGCAAACATCCACATTATTTAACTAAATACTAATAAAATATCTTTAAATAGATAGAATAACAAGGAATATCTATCTACTTTGATCTTAGGCGATAAAGCCTTAGTTGTGTCACCAGATCACCAACAAATTAGCACATGAAATAGATGTGGAACAAATTATATTAAATTCATTTCTTTACTCAACGCTGTGAAACATATAACCTTAGTTTTATTGTATTTAAAAGTATGCCAACAATTTGCATCTTAATGATTTAAAGTTATATGGAGTAGAATGAAAACAATCTGCATGACGTCACTTGTGTGTGGTTGAAACAGCAAATAATTCTGCATTACATCACATCAGAGACTTAAATTAACGTAACAACTATTACCTTTCTTTTTTTTGCTTGTTTCTGTTCTGTTTCTGTCCTTTAACAACATTTGTCTATCTCATTCTTAAGATATATTTATAGATTTACTTATTCGCAAAATGCTTCTACTCCTGGTTGATTTTATGATTATACGTCTTGCATGATGGATTCTAACACAACCTTTTGATCACAGATATTTAAACAACATTGGTGAAATCAAAGACAGCAAAGCAATACATTTTTTTTACTTAATAAAATACATTTTTCTTCTGTAAATTAGATAAACGCCGTCATTGAAGAGACACAACTATAAAAGTGACAAATATAGTCTACATGAAACGATTGGCAAAACTAACAAGTATTAAATAAGTCAGAACATAAATGTATTTCCTTAAATTACAAGGTGAAAGAGTTAAAAATATCTTACAGATATTGTATGAATTCCTAAACTTCCTGAATGTTCTATAAATTCTAATGTAATCGGATACGTTACAAAGGTATTCCGAATGAAAATTATAAAGTGCTTCTTTGCTAACACCACAGAAGAATAACTGTTGTAATATCCAAATGCTTTTACATTAATTCATTGTAACCCAACGAATATTAAGTCCCAAATAGTCCTTTAATGTTTTACGGTAAACATATTGATGTATCCACGTCTTTGAATAATTTCACAGTAATCAAGTATACGGTATAGCCAGCTTAAAATAAATATTCCAAATTCAAAGGACTGTATATCAAGATTCACAAGGTATCTCTTACTAGACTGATATAACTCCCCAGAATGACGAACGCTGCGCATAACTCTCTTAATATAATCAGTTAAAAAAACAGTAGAAAAACAATACTTGGAGTTTCCAGAATTAATCAGTTAATATTGTGAAGTACTTAGTCAATGATTGAGTCAACAACTGCAGCCTGACCTCCGCGCAGTACAAATATCTTCCTTGGATGACGTGATGTTATTTTGATCTCCATTCGCATCACTAATGGCTCATTTGGATTAAGTGATGATGTTTACTTGAACTTGACACTTCAACCTTGAGATTTCCTGATTGGCAATAATAATATTATTCGTATACCCATCTTTATAGTACACAACCCATTCTTAGGACCATAGAATTAAAAATGTCTTTTAGCAAATGACTCTAATAAAAACTGTATTATAAACATAATAATTGCATCATATAGGTGTATGTAACAATGCACGTACCCCATCGGCTGTAATAATGTGTGGATGACATATATTTCAATTGAGTAAACAGTTACAAAAGTTTTAAAAGCTCTTTCGTGTTTCAAGGGAGAGAGAAATGACGTAAAGGAGGATTCAAACCGGGCATCGATGTGGATCAAACTTGTGGAGAACATAACAGTCAGCTTTATTGATTTCATTGCTATTCTAGGATTTGTGAATAACAACCTGTCTGTGGATGAATCACAAAGCTGGCTTGCTGAACCCCCAACTGTAATTTTAGGTGAGCTTTGATTTGTTCCAAGGTATAATCCTTATACCGGATTGCAATATATTTAATGGAAAATCCACTACATTAAATGACTGACGAAGAGGTTGCTTTACATAGTGCAAGAGAGAATTATTTCCTTTACAAGTTAAGTTCTCATTAAAGCGGTTATACCTTATTTTATTTGTAAATACTTGAAAAGTGATCAGATGCAAATATATATACACGTGAATGCATTACGGAAGTAATTATGATAATACTGACTTCATTATATTACACTTGATATTTACTGACTGGGTGTATTTTATTCTTCAAAACAAAAAACTGATTTGTGTATACATATTATGGTTTCTGTCTTGCATGATGGGCTATGAAATAAAAGACTGTTGTAAGGTGTCTACGCTTATTGTAATCAAGAATTGAATAAACACATTCATATATTTTTCAGGTAAATATGTCTGTAATCATGTCTGTTCTGAGAACTTTGAAGACTTCAACATTTCTCTGAGACAACTCAGTTGCGTGGTTGACATTATAATTAACTAAAAAATGTAAATCCATTGGGTTTAAAAATTAAAGTGACAATACGTCATCTTTATCAACTCTCACGACACAAATTATAGCAGTCCATATGCTATTCCACAAAAAAATTTCCATGCAGCGTATCATTGCACTGATGACAGCATCACTTACCATATTTCCAGGACAGAAACTATAAATTTCCAAGAAAGTCATGAATGAGAAATTTCCTCATGTCACTACACACTTCGTTAAAGCTGTACCCTGTAGACATATTTATATTGTACTGTACAGTATCGTAGCGTTGCCAATCATATAACGCTTTCCAAATTAGAACTGTTGAGAGTTGAAACTTAATTGTATAAAATATATTCATTATTTATAGTCCATTTCATCTTACATACAACGATTAAATGTGATAATATAGTAATAATATCAAATGATTTTATGTTTCTATTTTCTCATGGGTAGAACTTGTGTACTCAGGGTCGACAGGGAACCCCATTGCCCTCATTCCTCTTAATGCGCTGTCTAAACAAAAGGACGTGGCTCGAAATATTAATTGCGCAATACTTCCAACACAAAACAATCATAACTTTTTTTATTGATTTGTTTTTTGCTTTTCTAAATGTGGTATATATTTCTAGATTCCACTTAGATAATTATTCATAGTTTCATAAAAGAGTAAAGAACCTGACGACCTTTATATAGAGTGAGAAGCAATAATAGTACATGATGATACTGTGTTTGGAATCTGCTAAATAAATTGCAAGAGTGCAGGGTTATTTTAATTTAGTTGGAAAAAATTTGGGTAAGAAAAATAATCTATGTCTGTGTTTGTACCAAGACATGGAAATTCCAGTCACGGGGCTACATTATAACATAACCTCCTGGGCAGACAAATATTATAACCCTTTGACTGGCGTTTCCTTGTCTCGATCCAATCCCCAACATATATTCTATTAATCTACATCCAAAGTAAATTCTTGCGCTAAAGTATTATAATAAAATGTCACAGACCTAACCTATAATTATATTTTTTCCTCAAAAGTCAAATAATTGTGTTCCTGTAATTAAAATAAAATGCCCAAAATACTGTTTCTATTGTTCTCTTCTAGAAATTAAGAGTGTCTAGCACTATTTGAGAAGATTGTAAATGAGAAACTTCCGTATATGTGCCGTTTCAAAATGTCTTCTTTTAATTTCCCGGATGCAAGTTTTTTTAAACTGGCATGACCTTATCAAAATGTGATCGTTCAAATTTTTAATTTGGTTAATTAATCATTTTATACGCTATTCGATATATTATAGATTAAACCATTAAAATATATCTTTAATTTCTACTTAATTTTATTCTATATTAAAAGTACAATTGACTCATGTGAAGTAAAGGCATATAAGAGCGCTATTTTGAAACATGTATTTAACAAATTCATTCATATGCATACAATCGCCCTGAATCTAAATTTTGCAGTTTTGGACAACATATAGACAACACCACTACCTTCGTTCAGTATGTCAACAACAAAACAGGAACTCGCACGACAGGACTGTAGTCCTGGACAAATGATGGAGAAATATTACTGAACGATCTGACTGCTACACTTGTTGAAATGATTATAATGGTTGTATTTCAACTAGTTATTGCTAGGCTGTTGCTGCCGCTACTTCTTCTTCTGTTCCCTCGTTCCATCTTCTTTAATACAGAGTTCTTACAATGTACTACTGGGAACCTACTGCCTTCTCAAAACAACAACAACAGGTATGACTAAAACTGCAACGAAAAGCACCAAAACTAATACAACTCACTAGCGGCTTCTCTCGCTGAGAAAAGTAATTTTGACTGGATGATCATGCAAATGCTTTGGAGAAAAAAACTTTAGTGTATAAACGCTACTTTTATTACCGATATTCAACTAGCGTGAAAGCCATACATGATCATCATCCCGACAGTGTCAGCAGAATAAACAGTAAATCCTTTTGAATTTAAGAGGATATACAAATCTACTTTTACCTTAGCATCGACATGCAGAACATGGATTTCTTGGTTGATGACATCCTCGTCTGAGAACAATAGTTTCAATACTGATTCACGCTGAAGTTTGTTTGGCGAATCAAATGGATATAATCCAATCTTAGAAAGAGTAATAACTTAATCAAAATAAACCCTTGTCTAAACATAAGACGGGATCCATTCTTAAGCTCAACTCTCCATCTCTGGAATAGTTTTCCCTGTTCCATAAAGGGAGAAGCAAAAGTGAACTATACAATATTTAAAAGTAAAAACTGCCGTTTTGTTATGTAGAAGGGCATTGAAAACTTAATATTCTGCCTAACCTAATTAAGAATAAATGTTGTAATCTGCGTTAAGACTAGTACGTGAACCATGTAGAATCCCCTATATTGAATATATATATATATATATATATATATATATATATATATATATATATATATATATATATATATATATATATATATATTGATAGAGAGAGAGAGAGATAAATATTCATTTGTAAGGACGTATTAGGTTTTGAAACATCATCTTTGTCATCATCATATGTTTCCGTTTCTTTTCACTGTAGGATGGATCCAAGGCTGTTACACACTACACAGTCTCGAATATTCTTTCCACTGGCATAATGTCTGGAGCCCTTGGTGTGATGGCGCCAAACCGGACTTAAAATTCGCGGTCCGAGCATTGATGTCTGGAAAAGCTGCTTGCTTTATGAGTGCATGTAATGCAGGTAAGTAAACCTGTATTTATGATTTAAGACGAACACGTTTGCCTCGTATATGCTTGCCATGCTTTCTCCTGGAAGGACGAAAAGAAAGTCATATTTGATGAAACCATTAACATTTCCATGCTGTTTATAAATCTCGAAAGCATTGTCCTCGTTCGGTATATAAACATTAACATTAATAAGATGCAAATGTAACTCTGGGTCAGAAGTTGGTTGCTTGTACCAAAATAAAACTTTCTTGAAACCTAATAGCAATATTTTAAAAGTCTACTTTCAACCATACTAAACGATCAAAAATATATGCATGCTTTGTCAGTTTTTCCGTTTGTCATTGTGTTCACATTTCTCGTAATCAATATAATTCAAAAGAAAATTTTAATGTTTACTCACCATTCCCATATGTCTCTCCGTTCACATTTCTCGTAATTAATAAAAGTCGAATTATTTTGACACAATTCAGTTTTATTCGCGTCACACAAATGGATTTGCCTTTGGAGATTCCGTCTTTCCATCAACATTTTGGACAAAGTGAAAACCTATGTTTTATCAATGTAAAAATGTTCAATAATTGGATCGGTATATTTTGTCATAGGTCATACTATTTTTCTTTTTGTGCCTATGAATTCGTTTTTAAATGGATATATTCCATCAAAATAACGTGTTTCACTGGAACACAGTTCTATGACCAAACTCCTTTCTTGGGCAAAAATGGCACACCATAAATACTCATATGCCGTACTGCCATGATTGCCGTTCTACTGAACGATCGATTAAAACTGAAGTAAATTTCATCACTGAGCTATTGGAAATTTATTATGTTGTATAAAAGAATGGAAATAAATGTCAACAAAGCTGTAAATAAACGTTTGATAACTCCATCGATAAAACAAAATTTCTGAGATCGCTTTCATTTACATATATAGGCATTTATCTGCGTTTTCTAAGAAATTTATTTTGGTTCAAGACAATAGCAAAATATCTGTAAATTACATATGCCGGCAGTTTGAAGCTTTGAAGGGTCACTTCAATACTATTATATTTGTACTTAGGGGAGTTGAGGAGCAAGCCATGTTGGGATTCCAAGAACGCGAGGGAAAACGCCTGGGTGGTATTTGTTATACCTGCCAACCCAATCCACACACCCGCGAGACAGACTTAAACCAAGTATTTCTTCTTCAATTAAACATAAAGATTTGTATGCACTTAATCATATTTTCAAATGTATATACAGGCTGCATATATTTCAGTTATACTACATCTTTCTGCAAACAATCCCCCTGGCTAAAATTAAACAACATTTTCTGCGGAAGGAATACCATATATGTATATTGTGTTATTCATGAAGCATTGAGCAAGCGAGGGTGTCAAGAAAGGCACGCCGGAAGTGCGGGGTGGATGTTAAGGCTGATCATGGTATATGCCCACGTTGTGATGAGCTGGAGAACATCATATCAGGTCTGCAAAACACCTTCGATGACGTTTGAGTAGCGGCCTATTTTCTGAACGTTAACGCCGTTGATAGGATTGAGCAGCTGTTTTCCTGTACTAATGCCGACATACTAAAGCACATTAAAACTTACATTCATAAGGGCTCCTGGTTCCTTCTGGGGTTTTCCATCAATCAGCCTGAACCAATGTTAGTATTGCAATACATGGATGGAAACATAGTTTTAAACAATATTTTCCCGAGAAAGTCATCTTAGATCTGGATGGATCAATTTATCTATCTATTTATGTATCTATGGTAAGTGGAAGACAAAAACTAGAGGCAAGAAAACATGCAAACAACAAGCAAATCGTCTATGCGTCAACCGACTCATAGGATATTGCACATCCGAAATCAACAAAAATGGTAAAGAACGGAGAACATGTAAACCACCATCCACATTGCTATTCTCAATCCCTTGTACAATTCATGGAAAACATTAAGGCGGCGTTTGATGTACACTACGAAAGCGCTAATTGTAGTTTCCTCTTCATCGTAATCGAGGCAACCTGGCCTTCGCCTAACTCGGCCTCATCACCTCTGTCTTGCGTGAGGTTCTGTTAGGCCTCGGCCAACATGGCTAAGGGTACAAATTGTACGAATAGCTTCCTGTAGGTCAGTGGTTCTTCCTAGGGTTTGAAATGTTTCTTACTGCACCAAATATAATGGCCATATGCAGCATTTCAACTACTGAAAAATGGAATTTAAACCAATATCAACAGTAGCAGCTTAACTGTCTGTTTTAATTTCATCTTTCCGTTCTGGATGACGGCCATGTTTGATATTAAAAAAAAACACTAAAACAGGTTAAATTTTATATACCTATACATTATACACCAAATCCCTCGTTTCTGTATTGCTATTTTATTCTTGCACATGCGCACACACATACAAGCACCTTTTCCTCAAAGTTAATAATGTATTACAATAAAATATAGCATTCAGCAAATAAATAGTTCTGTTTCTACTTCCGACATTAGATTCACTTAATATAATAGTGACATAATTAGTGGAAGGAACTTATCAACATTAACTTTTAAACTGAGGGATAGTACGTTATTAATAGCTGATGAAAAAGCAAACATCTTTAGCAAATTTCACATAATCAGAATGAAGCTTGATTTTAAATAAAATTTCTCGACAAAGCCATCTAAGGTCTCCAATGAACCGATTAACTATCTATGATCTGGTATGATGAGGACGAATATAGTGGCAATAATCCACGGGGTAAAATAGTCGAATCGTCTATTCGTCACTCAATTCCTATTACATTGCTTATCCTAAATAAGCAAAATGGACTAGGATGGAGACAATGTAAACGATCATCCAAATGACTGGTCTGTATTCTATGTAGAATTCGTCTGGAAGCGATTGCTATTCACTCCGAAAGATGCAATTCTTTGATTCGTTTCTTCGTAATCGAGGGCCCTGGAGACCCAGCAGCCTAACGCGCCCGCCTCAACTAAGTCTTGCGCGGTTTTGGGTCTGCCTGGGAGAGCGTGGGTTAGACAGAAAATTTGCCGGTGCCTTCCGGTAAGTTAGTGGTTCTTCCTGGTTTTTTCCCATGATTTTACCTTCACCAAATATAATGGCTGAGATGTAAATAATGGCCTTAAACAAAAATAACAATAACAGCTTCATTGTCTGGTTTCATTTCCACCTCACCTTAACGTTTCGGTTGATGGATATTATATATATTAAGCAGCAAAACTAAACATATATAGATAATAACACATTGTACATTAAATCTCTTTTTCGTACCTTGTGCTCCCTAACCTAGTGCACAAACAAATATCTATTCAGTTAATAATGTATTGCAAAAAATGGAGCATGAGTCAAACAAGCATGATCTGTGATTCATTTCATCCGTAGCATTATCGTATTTGTCGACCTCTTGTCTTATATGCATTAGTTTGACTCACTATAATAATAATAATAATGATAATAATAATCATATGAATTCTGGAAGAACACTTATCGAAACTATTTTTTCAAAGTGCGGGATAAAATACTTTCCATGACTGAAAAACGTTACACGTCTTGAGCAAATACTCCTAATTTCAGAATTCCTGAAAATATGTGAAAACATGGTTTCAAACATGACCTTAAAGCAAAATGCCATCTCAAAGCTTTCGGTATCCATGTATCAGTCTAATATATGGTACCTAATAGACATATATTGTGACAAGAATCGTCACAATCAGCAGGCAGATCATCTATTCCTCACTACATTTATAGTATATTAAACATCTCAAATAAACAAAATAGATCAGGACCCAGAAAATGTAAGTCATAATCCATATCACTGTCTTCAATTGTTTGCAGAATTCGTGTAAAGCAGCCTATGTGCTGTCCATGTATACTGCGAAACTGGGAATTTTACTTCTCTATTCATGATAGTAGTCTTTTCTAATGTGGGCATATCTGTTCTTTTTTCAAATTATCACTCCGTCCCCACCATCGCTCTCCCTCACGCGGGGGCCCCGAGTGGCCGAGTGGTCTAAAGCGCTCACCGTTACGGATCACTGCCATCTCACCTCTGTCTGCGTGGGTTCGAGTCATGGATTCGGCCAATGTGGATATGTGAGAAAGCTTGCCAGTAGCTTCTCGAGGGTCGGTGGTTCTTTCCGGGGATTTCCCGGTTTCTTCCTCCACCATTAATACTGGCCGCCATGTATAGCCTATCGCGTGCTGAAAAATGGCGTTAAACCCTACAACAACAACAACAACAACTCTCCCTCACGAACAAAAACACACACACATATACATATCACTTCAATGATTTCGTTATCCATGTTTCTCTGCCTACCTTATGCAATGTTGGTATATGACAGATGTAGTGTCAAAAGTCTTTACGAAGACAATGTAAATCATCGTTTATATAAATATCATCCCGCCTTTGTATTGTATATTTTACCTAGGAAAACAATCTGGTGCCGGCTGAAACATACTGTGAAGGTTGTTGTTCAGTTTCTCATCATCGTAATCGCCCATTTTCATTTCCTCCTCTCGCTTCAGCTTGAGTGTACAGGCATATTTGGTATTATACTATTTCTTTAATAATCATAACAGCATATACAATTATTATATATTCTGCATATAATCTATTATTTTGGTACATCAATCTTAACATCTCTCTCCTTCTCTCTCTCTCTCTTTCTCTCTCTCTCTCTCTCGTACACGCATACATACATATTTCCATAGTTACTAGTATATGCCAACAACTGGAACAGGAAGAAAACAAATCTCTAAACTCTTACGAGCAACATATCATTATATAGCGTTTCACCATTTTCTTCCTTCAGTTAATAAAACAGAAAGAACGCTTCATACATTCCACGATGACGTGTTAGAATTGTAAGCAATACTTTCTGCACAGTCACTTTATAGCTGCATTTATCCATTTCTCTGTTTATCTACGCTGGTGAGCTAAACATATTTCGGAATTAATTTTTACCAATCCACAGATGAATCGACCATTTAGCAAGAGGCGCATTGTATTTTTGATATCTGAAATAAGCAAACATAACACGAACGAGAGAATATTAAGCACAATCCATATAACTGTCTTCAGTTTTGTTGAATTCATGTAAAATATTCATCAGTTATTTGATGTACACTACTAAGGCAGTGATTGTGCTTTCCACTTCATCCTAATCAGGTGACCCTGATGGTCGAATACACCGAGGTGCTGTCCTCTGCGTAGTTTGGTGTCTCAGACTCTCACAACATGAGTATGTTAGAAAGCTTGCAACAATCGTCCTATAGGTGTGTTTTGTTTCCTCCAAATATAATATTCTCCATGTAATCATAATCAGCTACAAATGGCCTTAAACCAGCAACATTTGCATAGTAATTTTTCTTTCCCATTTCCATTTCACATTTCAGTTCCGGTTGATGGCCATGTTTGACATTAAGCAGAAAACATAAAGCAGATTAAATGATATATACTTATACATTATACATCGTATCTGTCGTTTCTCTGCATTCTTCTTCCATCCATCCATACAAACACACATACACACACTTTTTTGCCATAGTCAATATTTTATTACAATAAAATGCGGCATTAAGCAAATAAATCTCTCTGCTTTTAAAAAGTATATCCCCAAAAGTATCGCAGGAGATGACGTCTTCTATTTTCAACATTCGTTTCACTTAATATTATAATAACAGAATTAGTGGAAGGAACGTATCGCAAATAACTTTTCAACTAATGGATAATACATTATCGATGGCTGAGGAAAAAGTACACATCTTAATAAATACTCTTAATTTTCAGAATTGCATTAAACATAATGAAGCATGTATTTTAAGAAAACTTATTCGACAAATCAATCTCGGATCTATGTAGATCCATTTACCTATAATCTTTGAGGACGAACAGAGTGACAAGAATCCTCAGGGTCAACAGTCCAGTCGTCTACTCGTCACTGGATTCCTAGGACATTGCTTATCCTAAATAAGCAAAATAGACTAGGATGGAGACAATGAAAACAATAATGCAAATGACTGGTCTGGAGTCTGTGTAGAATTCATTTAAAACAGTTTGGAGGCGATTGATGTAGATTATGAGAGCTGCACTTGTTGGTCCCACTTCCTCGTAACTGAAGGCCCCTGTTGGCCCAGTATCCTACGCGAGAGCTTCATATCTGTCTTGCGTGGTTGTGTCTGCCTCGGCCAACGTGGCTATGACAGAAAATTTGCCAGTACCTTCCAGTAGGACTGTGGTTCTTCCTGGGATTTTTCATGATTTTTCCTCCACTAAATATTGACCAGATGTGTAAGGTAACATATGGTAGAAAATAGCCTTAAAATAAAAACAACACTAACAGTTTCATTGTCTGATTTCATTTCCAACTCACCTTTACATTTCGTGTAACATGTATCTTTCATATGAAGCAGTAACAACTAACCATATTCAATTATATATATTGCTATATTAGTGATTGAATCCCACATTTGTCTTTATTGCTCTCAAATCTAGAGCATCAAACACATTTTTACTTAGTTAATAATGAATTACAAAAAATAGAGCGTGAGTCAAACAAGTATGTTTTGTAACCCCTTCCTTCTTCTACATTATTGTACTTGTTGACCTCATGTCTTTCAGACTTATTTCCTCACAACAACAACAATAATAATAATAATAATAATAATAATAATAATATGAATTGTCGAAGGACACTTATCGAAATGAAGACTTCAAACTGCATGATAGTATATTTTCCACGAGTGAAAAACGTTACACGTCTTGAGCGAATACTCATAATCTTCAGAAGTGCTGAAAATATGTGAAAACATGGTTTCAATCATTATTTTAAAGCGAAAGCCATCTAAGAGCTCTCGGTATCCATTTATCTAATATATGGTATCTAATAGACACGTATAGTGAATATAATCGTCACTGTCAGCAGGCAGATCATTTATTTCTCTCTACATTCATATTGTATATCGTGCTTGTGCATCAATCTTAACATCTCCTATCTTCTCTAATTCACTTTTTCTTTCTCTCTGTCTCTCTCTGTCTCTGGCTGTCTCTCTATCTCGCGCGCACACATACATACATATTTCCATAGTTACTAGTATATCTCCACGACTGGAACAGGAAGCAAGCAAATCTGTTGCATTTCAAACTCTGCGTGCAACATATCAACCTAGCGTTTCACCATTTTCTTCCTTCAGTTGATACAACAGAAAGAAAGCATCAAATATCCATGATGACGTCCTTGGTGTGTAAGAAATATTTTCTCCACACAGTCACTTTGAATCTCCATTAATCCATTTCTCTCTTTATCTTCGTTGGTAAACTACACATATTTCGGAATTAACGGTTAATAACCCACAGATGTATCGACTATTTAGCAGGAGGCGCACTGCATTTTTGATATCCGAACTAAGCAATCATAACACGACCGAGAGAATATTAAGCACAATCCATATAATTGTCTTTAGTTTTGTAGAATTTATGTAAAACATTCTGGAGATAATTGATGTACACTACTAAGGCAGTGCTTGTGCTTTCCACTTTATCCTAATCAAGGAAGCCTGATATTCGAATACTCCGAGGTGCTGTCCTGCGTGTAGTTTGGTGTCTCAGTCTTTCACAATATGAGTATGTGAGAATACTTACAATTATCTTCCTGTAGGTGTGTTTTGTTTCCTCCAAATGTAATAGTCTCCATGTAATCATAATCAGCTACAAATGGCCTTAAACTAGAAACAATTAGAAAATAATTTTCCTTTCTCATTTCCATTTCACATTTCAGTTCCGGTTGATGGTAATGCTTGATATTAAGGAGAAAACCTAAATCGGATTAAATTATATATACCTATACATTATACATGGCATATCTCGTTTCTCTGCATTCCTCTTCCATCCATACAAAAACACATTAACACACCTTTCTCCATAGAAAATATTATTTTACAATAAATGTAGTATATAGCAAATAAATCTCTCTGCTTTGAAACATTGTATTCCCAGAAGTATCTTAACAGGTAACGTCTTCTACGTTCACTGAATATAATAATAACAGAACTAGTGGAAGGAACGTATCGAAAATAACTTTTCAACTAATGGATGATCATTATCTATGGCCGATAAAAAGGTACACATCTTTAGCAAATACTCATAATTTTCTGAATTCCAGTAAACAGAATGAAGCATGATTTTTATTATAATTTTCTCGACATATCCATATCAGATCTCTATTGGTTCATTTACCTGTGTAACATCTAGTACATTGAGGACGAATACTGTGGCAAGAATCCTCAAGGGCAACAGTCCAATCGTCCATTCGTCACTGTATTCCTAGTGCATTGCTTATCCTAAATAAGCAAAATAGACTAGGACGGAAACGAATGTCTAGAATTATTTTAAAACATTCTGGAGGCGATTGATATACACTGCGAAATCTGCAATTGTTGGTTACACTTCTTCGTAATCGAAGGCTCCTGGTGGCCAATAGCCTGACGCGCTGGTCGCAAATATGTTTCGGGTATTGTGTGTCTGCCTCGGCGAACTAGGTTATGACAGAAAATTACCAGTACCTTCCCGTAGGTCGGTTGTTCTTCCTGGGATTTTTCATGATTTTTCTTCCACGACATATTGCCGAGATGTGGAAGATAACCTCTGGCTGAAAATGGTCTTAAAATAAAAACAACACTAACAGCCTCATTGTCTGGTTTCATTTTCAATTCACCTTTCCATTTCGTTTAAAAGTTATATTTGACATGGAGCAGCACAAACAAACCATTCAGTTATATATATTACTACATTAGATATTGAATCACACATTTCTCTTTATTGCTCTCGAATCTAGCGCACAACCACATCTAACTCAGTTAATCATATATTACAAAAATAGAGCGTGTGTCAAACAAATATGCTTTGTAACCCATTCCTTCCGCTACATTATCGTACATGTTGACCTATTTTCTTTCTGGCTTTTGTCCTCACTATGATAATAATAATAATAAGAATAATAATAATAATAGAAATATTAATAATATTGTGAACTATGGAAGGACACTTATCGGAACGAAGTCTTCAAACTGCATTATAGTATATTTTCCGTGACTGAAAAACGTTACACGTCTTGAGGAAATACTCCTAATCTTCAGAAGTGCTGAAAATTCTAAAAACATGATTTCAAAGATTACCTTAAGCGAAAGCCATCTCAGAGCTCTCGGTATCCATGCATCAGTCTAATATATGGTAGCTAATAGACATATATAGTGGCAAGAATCGTCACAATCAGCAGGCGGATCATCTATTCCTCACTACATTTATAGTACATTGAACATCTCAAATAAACAAAATAGATCAGGACCCAGAAAATGTAAGTCATAATCCATATCACTGTCTTCCATTGTTTGCAGAATTCGCGTAAAGCAGCCTAGGAGTTGTCCATGTATACTGCGAAACCGATAATTTCACTCCTCTATTCATGAGAATAGTCCTTACTAATATGGGCAACTCCGTTCTTGTTTCGAATTTTCACTCTGCCTCCATCATCGCTCTATCTCACAAACACAAACACACAAATACACATATATACATATCACTTCAATGGTTTCTTTATACATGTATCTCTCTGCCTGGCATATGCAATGTTGGTATATCACAAATGTAGTGGCAAAACTCTTTACGGAGACAATGTAAACCATAATGTATACAAATATCATCCCGTCTTTGTATTGTATACTTTACCTAGTAGAACAATCTGGTGCTGGCTGAAACATACTGTGAAGTTTGTTGTTCAGTTTCTTATCATCGTAATCACCTATTCTCATTTCCTCCTCTCGTTTCAGCTTGAGGATACGGCCGTATTTGGCATTATGCTACTACTTTAAAGATTACAACAGCATATACGATTATATACTCTGCATATAATCTATTGTTTCGGTACATAAATCTTAACATCTGTCTCCTTCTCTCTCTCTCTCTCTTTCTATCTCTCTCTCTCTCTCAGTTACACTCATTCATACATATTTCCATAGTTACTAGTATATGTCAACGACTGGAACAGGAAACAAACAAATCTGTTGCATTTTTAAACTCTTGCGTGCAATATATCATTATAGCGTTTCACCATTTTCTTCCTTCAGTTGACAAAACAGAACGAAACCATCAAACATTCCACGACGACGTGCTAGGATTGTAAGCAATGTTTTCTCCATACAGTCACTTTATAGCTCCATTAATTTTTTTTCTCTGTTTATCTTAGTTGGTGAAATAAGAACATTTCGGAATGAATGGTAAACAATGCATAGATCTATCGACCATTTAGTAAGAGGCGCATTGTATTTTTGAAATCCGAAATAATCAAACTGGAACATAGTATATTTTCCATGAGTGAAAAACGTTACATGTCTTGAGCAAGTACTCCTAATCTTCAGAAGTGCTGAAAATATGTGAAAACATGGTTCAAACATTACCTTAAAGAGAAAGCCATCTCAGAGCTCTCGGTATCCATTTATCTATTTAATATATGGTATCTAATAGACACGTATAGTGGCAATAATCGTCACTGTCACCAGACAGATCATCTATTTCTCACTAAATTCATAGTACGTAGGGATCCCAAAATAAGTAAATCAGGACCCAGAGAATGTAAATCATAATCCATATCACTGTTTTCCAGTGTTTGTAGAATTCGTGTAAAGCAGTATAGGAGCTGTCCATGTATACTGCGAAACCAGTAATTTCACTTTTCTATTCATGATATTAGTCCTTTCAAATATCGGCATCTCGGTTCTTGTTTCAAATTCCCACTAAGCCCCCATCATCGCTCTCCCTCACAAACACAAACACACACACATATACCTATCACTTCAATTATCTCTTTATACATGTATCTGTCTGCCTAGCTTATGTAATGTTGGTGTATGAAATATGTAATGGCAAAAGTCTGTGCGGAGAGAATGTAAGCCATGATGCAGATAAATATCATCCCGTCTTTGTATTGCATAACAGTATGGTGCCGGCTGAATAATACTGTGAAGGTTGTTGTTCAGTTTCTCATCATCGTAATCGCCCATTCTCATTTCCACTTCTCCTTTCAGTTTGAGGTTACGGCCATATTTGGCATTATACTACTATTTTAAAGATTATAACATCATATACGATTATATACTCTGCATATTGTCTATCGTGTTTGTGCATCAATCTTAACATCTTCCTCCTACTCTCACTCTCTCTCTCTTTCTTTCTTTTCTTCTCTTTCTCTCTGTCTGTCTATCTATGTCTGTCTCTCTATCTCGCGCGCACACATACATACATATTTCCATAGTTACTAGTATATCTCCACGACTGGAACAGGAAGCAAGCAAATCTGTTGCATTTCAAACTCTGCGTGCAACATATCAACCTAGCGTTTCACCATTTTCTTCCTTCAGTTGATACAACAGAAAGAAAGCATCAAATATCCATGATGACGTCCTTGGTGTGTAAGAAATATTTTCTCCACACAGTCACTTTGAATCTCCATTAATCCATTTCTCTCTTTATCTTCGTTGGTAAACTACACATATTTCGGAATTAACGGTTAATAACCCACAGATGTATCGACTATTTAGCAGGAGGCGCACTGCATTTTTGATATCCGAACTAAGCAATCATAACACGACCGAGAGAATATTAAGCACAATCCATATAATTGTCTTTAGTTTTGTAGAATTTATTAAAACATTCTGGAGATAATTGATGTACACTACTAAGGCAGTGATTGTGCTTTCCACTTTATCCTAATCAAGGAAGCCTGATATTCGAATACTCCGAGGTGCTGTCCTGCGTGTAGTTTGGTGTCTCAGTCTTTCACAATATGAGTATGTGAGAATACTTATAATTATCTTCCTGTAGGTGTGTTTTGTTTCCTCCAAATATAATAGTCTCCATGCAATCATAATCAGCTACAAATGGCCTTTTGCTAGAAACAATTACAAAATAATTTTTCTTTCTCATTTCCATTTCACATATCAGTTCCGGTTAATGGTCATGTTTGATATTAAGGAGAAAACCTAAATCGGATTAAATTATATATAACTATACATTATACATCGCATCTCTCGTTTCTCTGCATTCTTCTTCCATCCATACAAAAACACATACACACACCTTTTGCCATAGTTCATATTATCTTACAATAAATGTAGTATTAAGCATATAAATCTCTCTGCTTTGAAACATTGTATTCCCAGAAGTATCTTAACAGATGACGTCTTCTACGTTCACTGAATATAATAATAACAGAACTAGTGGAAGGAACGTATCGAAAATAACTTTTCAACTAATGGATGATCATTATCTATGGCCGATAAAAAGGTACACATCTTTAGCAAATACTCATAATTTTCTGAATTCCAGTAAACAGAATGAAGCATGATTTTTATTATAATTTTCTCGACATATCCATATCAGATCTCTATTGGTTCATTTACCTGTGTAACATCTAGTACATTGAGGACGAATACTGTGGCAAGAATCCTCAAGGGCAACAGTCCAATCGTCCATTCGTCACTGTATTCCTAGTGCTTTGCTTATCCTAAATAAGCAAAATAGACTAGGACGGAAACGAATGTCTAGAATTATTTTAAAACATTCTGGAGGCGATTGATATACACTACGAAATCTGCAATTGTTGGTTACACTTCTTCGTAATCGAAGGCTCCTGGTGGCCAATAGCCTGACGCGCTGGTCGCAAATATGTTTCGGGTATTGTGTGTCTGCCTCGGCGAACTAGGTTATGACAGAAAATTACCAGTACCTTCCCGTAGGTCGGTTGTTCTTCCTGGGATTTTTCATGATTTTTCTTCCACGACATATTGCCGAGATGTGGAAGATAACCTCTGGTTGAAAATGGTCTTAAAATTAAAACAACACTAACAGCCTCATTGTCTGGTTTCATTTTCAATTCACCTTTCCATTTCGTTTAAAAGTTATATTTGACATGAAGCAGCACAAACAAACCATTCAGTTATATATATTACTACATTAGATATTGAATCACACATTTCTCTTTATTGCTCTCGAATCTAGCGCACAACCACATCTAACTCAGTTAATCATATATTACAAAAATAGAGCGTGTGTCAAACAAATATGCTTTGTAACCCATTCCTTCCGCTACATTATCGTACATGTTGACATATTTTCTTTCTGGCTTTTGTCCTTACTATAATGATAATAATAATAATAATAATAATAATAATAATAATAATAATAATAGTAATATTAATAATATTGTGAACTATGGAAGGACACTTATCGGAACGAAGTCTTCAAACTGCACTATAGTATTTTTTCCATGACTGAAAAACGTTACACGTCTTGTGGAAATGCTCCTAGTCTTCAGAAGTGCTGAAAATTCTAAAAACATGATTTCAAATATGACCTTAAGCGAAAGCCATCTCAGAGCTCTCGGTATCCATGTATCAGTCTAATATATGGTACCTAATAGACATATAGTGGCAAGAATCGTCACAATCAGCAGGCAGATCATCTATTCATCACTACATTTTTAGTACATTGCACATCTCAAATAAACAAAATAGATCAGGACCCAGAAAATGTAAGTCATCATCCATATCACTGTTTTCCATTGTTTGCAGAATTCGTGTAAAGCAGCCTAGGAGTTGTCCATGTATACTGCGAAACCGATAATTTCACTCCTCTATTCATGAGGGTAGTCCTTACTAATATGAGCAACTCCGTTCTTGTTTCGAATTTTCATTCTGCCTCCAAACACATTTAACTCAGTTAATCATATATTACAAAAATAGAACGTGTGTCAAATAAATATGCTTTGTAACCCATTCCTTCCTCTACATTATCGTACATGTTGACCTATTATCTTTCTGGCTTTTGTCCTCACTATAATAATAATAATAATAGTAATAATAATAATAATAATAATAATAATAATAATAGTAATATTAATAATATTGTGAACTATGGAAGGACACTTATCGGAACGAAGTCTTCAAACTGCATTATAGTATATTTTCCGTGACTGAAAAACGTTACACGTCTTGAGGAAATACTCCTAATCTTCAGAAGTGCTGAAAATTCTAAAAACATGATTTCAAAGATTACCATAAGCGAAAGCCATCTCAGAGCTCTCGGTATCCATGCATCAGTCTAATATATGGTAGCTAATAGACATATATAGTGGCAAGAATCGTCACAATCAGCAGGCGGATCATCTATTCCTCACTACATTTATAGTACATTGAACATCTCAAATAAACAAAATAGATCAGGACCCAGAAAATGTAAGTCATAATCGATATCACTGTCTTCCATTGTTTGCAGAATTCGCGTAAAGCAGCCTAGGAGTTGTCCATGTATACTGTGTAACCGATAATTTCACTCCTCTATTCATGAGAATAGTCCTTACTAATATGGGCAACTCCGTTCTTGTTTCGAATTTTCACTCTGCCTCCATCATCGCTCTATCTCACAAACACAAACACACAAACACACATATATACATATCACTTCAATGATTTCTTTATCCATGTATCTCTCTGCCTAGCTTATACAATGTTGGTATATGACAAATGTAGTGGCAAAACTCTTTACGGAGACAATGTAAACCATAATGTATATAAATATCATCCCGTCTTTGTATTGTATATTTTACCTAGTAGAACAATCTGGTGCTGGCTGAAACATGCTGTGAAGTTTGTTGTTCAGTTTCTTATCATCGTAATCACCTATTCTCATTTCCTCCTCTCGTTTCAGCTTGAGGATACGGCCGTATTTGGCATTATGCTACTACTTTAAAGATTACAACAGCATATACGATTATATACTCTGCATATAATCTATTGTTTCGGTACATAAATCTTAACATCTGTCTCCTTCTCTCTCTCTCTCTCTCTCTCTTTCTATCTCTCTCTCTCTCAGTTACACTCATTCATACATATTTCCATAGTTACTAGTATATGTCAACGACTGGAACAGGAAACAAACAAATCTGTTGCATTTTTAAACTCTTGCGTGCAATATATCATTATAGCGTTTCACCATTTTCTTCCTTCAGTTGATAAAACAGAACGAAACCATCAAACATTCCACGACGACGTGCTAGGATTGTAAGCAATGCTTTCTCCATACAGTCACTTTATAGCTCCATTAATTTTTTTTCTCTGTTTATCTTAGTCGGTGAAATAAAAATATTTCGGAATGAATGGTAAACAATGCATAGATCTATCGACCATTTAGTAAGAGGCGCATTGTATTTTTGAAATCCGAAATAATCAAACTGGAACATAGTATATTTTCCATGAGTGAAAAACGTTACATGTCTTGAGCAAGTACTCCTAATCTTCAGAAGTGCTGAAAATATGTGAAAACATGGTTCAAACATTACCTTAAAGAGAAAGCCATCTCAGAGCTCTCGGTATCCATTTATCTATTTAATATATGGTATCTAATAGACACGTATAGTGGCAATAATCGTCACTGTCACCAGACAGATCATCTATTTCTCACTAAATTCATAGTACGTAGGGATCCCAAAATAAGTAAATCAGGACCCAGAGAATGTAAATCATAATCCATATCACTGTTTTCCAGTGTTTGTAGAATTCGTGTAAAGCAGTATAGGAGCTGTCCATGTATACTGCGAAACCAGTAATTTCACTTTTCTATTCATGATATTAGTCCTTTCAAATATCGGCATCTCGGTTCTTGTTTCAAATTCCCACTAAGCCCCCATCATCGCTCTCCCTCACAAACACAAACACACACACATATACCTATCACTTCAATTATCTATTTATACATGTATCTGTCTGCCTAGCTTATGTAATGTTGGTGTATGAAATATGTAATGGCAAAAGTCTGTGCGGAGAGAATGTAAGCCATGATGCAGATAAATATCATCCCGTCTTTGTATTGTATAACAGTCTGGTTCCGGCTGAATAATACTGTGAATGTTGTTATTCAGTTTCTCATCATCGTAATCGCCCATTCTCATTTCCACCTCTCCTTTCAGTTTGAGGTTACGGCCATATTTGGCATTATACTACTACTTTAAAGATTATAACATCATATACGATTATATACTCTGCATATTGTCTATCGTGTTTGTGCATCAATCTTAACATCTCCCTCCTACTCTCACTCTCTCTCTCTCTTTCTTTCTTTTCTTCTCTTTCTCTCTGTCTGTCTATCTATGTCTGTCTCTCTATCTCGCGCGCACACATAAATATATATTTCCATAGTTACTAGGATATCTCCACGACTGGAACAGGAAGCAAGCAAATCTGTTGCATTTCAAACTCTGCGTGCAACATATCAACCTAGCGTTTCACCATTTTCTTCCTTCAGTTGATACAACAGAAAGAAAGCATCAAATATCCATGATGACGTCCTTGGTGTGTAAGAAATATTTTCTCCACACAGTCACTTTGAATCTCCATTAATCCATTTCTCTCTTTATCTTCGCTGGTAAACTACACATATTTCGGAATTAACGGTTAATAACCCACAGATGTATCGACTATTTAGCAGGAGTCGCACTGTATTTTTGATATCCGAAATAAGCAATCATAACACGACCGAGAGAATATTAAGCACAATCCATATAATTGTCTTTAGTTTTGTAGAATTTATGTAAAACATTCTGGAGATAATTGATGTACACTACTAAGGCAGTGATTGTGCTTTCCACTTTATCCTAATCAAGGAAGCCTGATATTCGAATACTACGAGGTGCTGTCCTGCGTGTAGTTTGGTGTCTCAGTCTTTCACAGTATGATTATGTGAGAATATTTATAATTATCTTCCTGTAGGTGTGTTTTGTTTCCTCCAAATATAATAGTCTCCATGTAATCATAATCAGCTACAAATGGCCTTAAACCAGCAACAATTACAAAATAAGTTTTCTTTCTCATTTCCATTTCACATTTCAGTTCCGGTTGATGGTCATGTTTGATATTAAGCAGACAACCTAAATCGGATTAAATTATATATACCTATACATTACACATCGTATCAGTCTTTTCTCTGCATTCTTCTTCCATCCATACAAAAACACATACACACACCTTTTGCCATGGTTAACATTATCTTACCAATAAACGTAGTATATAGCAAATAAATCTCTCTGCTTTGAAACATTGTATTCCCAGAAGTATCTTAACAGATGACGTCTTCTACTTTCACTAAATATAATAATAACAGAACTAGTGGAAGGAACGTATCGAAAATAACTTTTCAACTAATGGATGATCATTATCTATGGCCGATAAAAAGGTACACATCTTTAGCAAATACTCATAATTTTCTGAATTCCAGTAAACAGAATGAAGCATGATTTTTATTATAATTTTCTCGACATATCCATATCAGATCTCTATTGGTTCATTTACCTGTGTAACATCTGGTACATTGAGGACGAATACTGTGGCAAGAATCCTCAAGGGCAACAGTCCAATCGTCCATTCGTCACTGTATTTCTAGTGCTTTGCTTATCCTAAATAAGCAAAATAGACTAGGACGGAAACGAATGTCTAGAATTATTTTAAAACATTCTGGAGGCGATTGATATACACTACGAAATCTGCAATTGTTGGTTACACTTCTTCGTAATCGAAGGCTCCTGGTGGCCAATAGTCTGACGCGCTAGTCGTAAATATGTCTCGGGTACTTGTGTGTCTGCCTCGGCGAACTTGATTATGACAGAAAATTACCAGTACCTTCCCGTAGGTCGGTTGTTCTTCCTGGGATTTTTCATGATTTTTCTTCCACCACATATTCCCGAGATGTGGAAGATAACATCTGGTTGAAAATGGTCTTAAAATAAAAACAACACTAACAGCCTCTTTGTCTGGTTTCATTTTCAATTCACCTTTCCATTTCGTTTAAAAATTATATTTGACATGAAGCAGCACAAACAAACCATTCAGTTATATATATTACTACATTAGATATTGAATCACACATTTCTCTTTATTGCTCTCTAATCTAGCGCACAAACACATGTAACCCAGTTAATCATATATTACAAAAATAGAGCGTGTGTCAAACAAATATGCTTTGTAACCCATTCCTTCCGCTACATTATCGTACATGTTGACCTATTTTCTTTCTGGCTTTTGTCCTCACTATGATAATAATAATAATAATAATAATAATAATAATAATAGTAATATTAATAATATTGTGAACTATGGAAGGACACTTATCGGAACGAAGTCTTCAAACTGCATTATAGTATATTTTCCGTGACTGAAAAACGTTACACGTCTTGAGGAAATACCCCTAATCTTCAGAAGTGCTGAAAATTCTAAAAACATGATTTCAAAGATTACCTTAAGCGAAAGCCATCTCAGAGCTCTCGGTATCCATGTATCAGTCTAATATATGGTACCTAATAGACATATATAGTGGCAAGAATCGTCACAATCAGCAGGCAGATCATCTATTCATCACTACATTTTTAGTACATTGCACATCTCAAATAAACAAAATAGATCAGGACCCAGAAAATGTAAGTCATCATCCATATCACTGTTTTCCATTGTTTGCAGAATTCGTGTAAAGCAGCCTAGGAGTTATCCATGTATACTGCGAAACCGATAATTTCACTCCTCTATTCATGAGAGTAGTCCTTACTAATATGGGCAACTCCGTTCTTGTTTCGAATTTTCACTCTGCCTCCAAACACATTTAACTCAGTTAATCATATATTACAAAAATAGAGCGTGTGTCAAATAAATATGCTTTGTAACCCATTCCTTCCTCTACATTATCGTACATGTTGACCTATTTTCTTTCTGGCTTTTGTCCTCACTATAATAATAATAATAATAATAATAATAATAATAATAATAATAATAATATTAATAATATTGTGAACTATGGAAGGACACTTATCGGAACGAAGTCTTCAAACTGCATTATAGTATATTTTCCGTGACTGAAAAACGTTACACGTCTTGAGGAAATACTCCTAATCTTCAGAAGTGCTGAAAATTCTAAAAACATGATTTCAAAGATTACCTTAAGCGAAAGCCATCTCAGAGCTCTCGGTATCTATGCATCAGTCTAATATATGGTAGCTAATAGACATATATAGTGGCAAGAATCGTCACAATCAGCAGGCAGATCATCTATTCATCACTACACTTTTAGTACATTGCACATCTCAAATAAACAAAATAGATCAGGACCCAGAAAATGTAAGTCATCATCCATATCACTGTTTTCCATTGTTTGCAGAATTCGTGTAAAGCAGCCTAGGAGTTGTCTATGTATACTGCGAAACCGATAATTTCACTCCTCTATTCATGAGAGTAGTCCTTACTAATATGGGCAACTCCGTTCTTGTTTCGAATTTTCACTCTGCCTCCAAACACATTTAACTCAGTTAATCATACATTACAAAAATAGAACGTGTGTCAAATAAATATGCTTTGTAACCCATTCCTTCCTCTACATTATCGTACATGTTGACCTATTTTCTTTCTGGCTTTTGTCCTCACTATAATAATAATAATAATAATAATAATAATAATAATATTAATAATATTGTGAACTATGGAAGGACACTTATCGGAACGAAGTCTTCAAACTGCATTATAGCATATTTTCCGTGACTGAAAAACGTTACACGTCTTGAGGAAATACTCCTAATCTTCAGAAGTGCTGAAAATTCTAAAAACATGATTTCAAAGATTACCTTAAGCGAAAGCCATCTCAGAGCTCTCGGTATCCATGCATCAGTCTAATATATGGTAGCTAATAGACATATATAGTGGCAAGAATCGTCACAATCAGCAGGCAGATCAGCTATTCCTCACTACATTTATAGTACATTGAACATCTCAAATAAACAAAATAGATCAGGACCCAGAAAATGTAAGTCATAATCGATATCACTGTCTTCCATTGTTTGCAGAATTCGTGTAAAGCAGCCTAGCAGTTGTCCATGTATACTGCGAAACCGATAATTTCACTCCTCTATTCATGAGAATGGTCCTTACTAATATGGGCAACTCCGTTCTTGTTTCGAATTTTCACTCTGCCTCCATCATCGCTCAATCTCACAAACACAAACACACAAATACACATATATACATATCACTTCAATGGTTTCTTTATACATGTATCTCTCTGCCTGGCTTATGCAATGTTGGTATATCACAAATGTAGTGGCAAAACTCTTTACGGAGACAATGTAAACCATAATGTATATAAATTTCATCCCGTCTTTGTATTGTATATTTTACCTAGTAGAACAATCTGGTGCTGGCTGAAACATACTGTGAAGTTTGTTGTTCAGTTTCTTATCATCGTAATCACCTATTCTCATTTCCTCCTCTCGTTTCAGCTTGAGGATACGGCCGTATTTGGCATTATGCTACTACTTTAAAGATTACAACAGCATATACGATTATATACTCTGTATATAATCTATTGTTTCGGTACATAAATCTTAACATCTGTCTCCTTCTCTCTCTCTCTCTCTCTCTCTCTCTCTCTCTCAGTTACACTCATTCACACATATTTCCATAGTTACTAGTATATGTCAACGACTGGAACAGGAAACAAACAAATCTGTTGCATTTTTAAACTCTTGCGTGCAATATGTCATTATAGCGTTTCACCATTTTCTTCCTTCAGTTGATAAAACAGAACGAAACCATCAAACATTCCACGACGACGTGCTAGGATTGTAAGCAATGCTTTCTCCATACAGTCACTTTATAGCTCCATTAATTTTTTTCTCTGTTTATCTTAGTTGGTGAAATAAAAATATTTCGGAATGAATGGTAAACAATGCATAGATCTATCGACCATTTAGTAAGAGGCGCATTGTATTTTTGAAATCCGAAATAATCAAACTAGAACATAGTATATTTTCCATGAGTGAAAAACGTTACATGTCTTGAGCAAATACTCCTAACCTTCAGAAGTGCTGAAAATATGTGAAAACATGGTTCAAACATTACCTTAAAGAGAAAACCATCTCAGAGCTCTCGGTATCCATTTATCTATTTAATATATGGTATCTAATAGACACGTATAGTGGCAATAATCGTCACTGTCACCAGACAGATCATCTATTTCTCACTAAATTCATAGTACGTAGGGATCCCAAAATAAGTAAATCAGGACCCAGAGAATGTAAATCATAATCCATATCACTGTTTTCCAGTGTTTGTAGAATTCGTGTAAAGCAGTATAGGAGCTGTCCATGTATACTGCGAAACCAGTAATTTCACTTTTCTATTCATGATATTAGTCCTTTCAAATATCGGCATCTCGGTTCTTGTTTCAAATTCCCACTAAGCCCCCATCATCGCTCTCCCTCACAAACACAAACACACACACATATACCTATCACTTCAATTATCTCTTTATACATGTATCTGTCTGCCTAGCTTATGTAATGTTGGTGTATGAAATATGTAATGGCAAAAGTCTGTGCGGAGAGAATGTAAGCCATGATGCAGATAAATATCATCCCGTCTTTGTATTGCATAACAGTATGGTGCCGGCTGAATAATACTGTGAAGGTTGTTGTTCAGTTTCTCATCATCGTAATCGCCCATTCTCATTTCCACTTCTCCTTTCAGTTTGAGGTTACGGCCATATTTGGCATTATACTACTATTTTAAAGATTATAACATCATATACGATTATATACTCTGCATATTGTCTATCGTGTTTGTGCATCAATCTTAACATCTCCCTCCTACTCTCACTCTCTCTCTCTCTTTCTTTCTTTTCTTCTCTTTCTCTCTGTCTGTCTATCTATGTCTGTCTCTCTATCTCGCGCGCACACATACATACATATTTCCATAGTTACTAGTATATCTCCACGACTGGAACAGGAAGCAAGCAAATCTGTTGCATTTCAAACTCTGCGTGCAACATATCAACCTAGCGTTTCACCATTTTTTTCCTTCAGTTGATACAACAGAAAGAAAGCATCAAATATCCATGATGACGTCCTTGGTGTGTAAGAAATATTTTCTCCACACAGTCACTTTGAATCTCCATTAATCCATTTCTCTCTTTATCTTCGTTGGTAAACTACACATATTTCGGAATTAACGGTTAATAACCCACAGATGTATCGACTATTTAGCAGGAGGCGCACTGCATTTTTGATATCCGAACTAAGCAATCATAACACGACCGAGAGAATATTAAGCACAATCCATATAATTGTCTTTAGTTTTGTAGAATTTATGTAAAACATTCTGGAGATAATTGATGTACACTACTAAGGCAGTGATTGTGCTTTCCACTTTATCCTAATCAAGGAAGCCTGATATTCGAATACTCCGAGGTGCTGTCCTGCGTGTAGTTTGGTGTCTCAGTCTTTCACAATATGAGTATGTGAGAATACTTATAATTATCTTCCTGTAGGTGTGTTTTGTTTCCTCCAAATATAATAGTCTCCATGCAATCATAATCAGCTACAAATGGCCTTTTGCTAGAAACAATTACAAAATAATTTTTCTTTCTCATTTCCATTTCACATATCAGTTCCGGTTAATGGTCATGTTTGATATTAAGGAGAAAACCTAAATCGGATTAAATTATATATAACTATACATTATACATCGCATCTCTCGTTTCTCTGCATTCTTCTTCCATCCATACAAAAACACATACACACACCTTTCGCCATAGTTCATATTATCTTACAATAAATGTAGTATTAAGCATATAAATCTCTCTGCTTTGAAACATTGTATTCCCAGAAGTATCTTAACAGATGACGTCTTCTACTTTCACTGAATATAATAATAACAGAACTAGTGGAAGGAACGTATCGAAAATAACTTTTCAACTAATGGATGATCATTATCTATGGCCGATAAAAAGGTACACATCTTTAGCAAATACTCATAATTTTCTGAATTCCAGTAAACAGAATGAAGCATGATTTTTATTATAATTTTCTCGACATATCCATATCAGATCTCTATTGGTTCATTTACCTGTGTAACATCTGGTACATTGAGGACGAATACTGTGGCAAGAATCCTCAAGGGCAACAGTCCAATCGTCCATTCGTCACTGTATTTCTAGTGCTTTGCTTATCCTAAATAAGCAAAATAGACTAGGACGGAAACGAATGTCTAGAATTATTTTAAAACATTCTGGAGGCGATTGATATACACTACGAAATCTGCAATTGTTGGTTACACTTCTTCGTAATCGAAGGCTCCTGGTGGCCAATAGTCTGACGCGCTGGTCGCAAATATGTTTCGGGTATTGTGTGTCTGCCTCGGCGAACTAGGTTATGACAGAAAATTACCAGTACCTTCCCGTAGGTCGGTTGTTCTTCCTGGGATTTTTCATGATTTTTCTTCCACGACATATTGCCGAGATGTGGAAGATAACCTCTGGTTGAAAATGGTCTTAAAATTAAAACAACACTAACAGCCTCATTGTCTGGTTTCATTTTCAATTCACCTTTCCATTTCGTTTAAAAGTTATATTTGACATGAAGCAGCACAAACAAACCATTCAGTTATATATATTACTACATTAGATATTGAATCACACATTTCTCTTTATTGCTCTCGAATCTAGCGCACAACCACATCTAACTCAGTTAATCATATATTACAAAAATAGAGCGTGTGTCAAACAAATATGCTTTGTAACCCATTCCTTCCGCTACATTATCGTACATGTTGACCTATTTTCTTTCTGGCTTTTGTCCTTACTATAATGATAATAATAATAATAATAATAATAATAATAATAATAATAATAATAATAATAGTAATATTAATAATATTGTGAACTATGGAAGGACACTTATCGGAACGAAGTCTTCAAACTGCATTATAGTATTTTTTCCATGACTGAAAAACGTTACACGTCTTGTGGAAATGCTCCTAGTCTTCAGAAGTGCTGAAAATTCTAAAAACATGATTTCAAATATGACCTTAAGCGAAAGCCATCTCAGAGCTCTCGGTATCCATGTATCAGTCTAATATATGGTACCTAATAGACATATAGTGGCAAGAATCGTCACAATCAGCAGGCAGATCATCTATTCATCACTACATTTTTAGTACATTGCACATCTCAAATAAACAAAATAGATCAGGACCCAGAAAATGTAAGTCATCATCCATATCACTGTTTTCCATTGTTTGCAGAATTCGTGTAAAGCAGCCTAGGAGTTGTCCATGTATACTGCGAAACCGATAATTTCACTCCTCTATTCATGAGGGTAGTCCTTACTAATATGAGCAACTCCGTTCTTGTTTCGAATTTTCATTCTGCCTCCAAACACATTTAACTCAGTTAATCATATATTACAAAAATAGAACGTGTGTCAAATAAATATGCTTTGTAACCCATTCCTTCCTCTACATTATCGTACATGTTGACCTATTATCTTTCTGGCTTTTGTCCTCACTATAATAATAATAATAATAATAATAATAATAATAGTAATATTAATAATATTGTGAACTATGGAAGGACACTTATCGGAACGAAGTCTTCAAACTGCATTATAGTATATTTTCCGTGACTGAAAAACGTTACACGTCTTGAGGAAATACTCCTAATCTTCAGAAGTGCTGAAAATTCTAAAAACATGATTTCAAAGATTACCATAAGCGAAAGCCATCTCAGAGCTCTCGGTATCCATGCATCAGTCTAATATATGGTAGCTAATAGACATATATAGTGGCAAGAATCGTCACAATCAGCAGGCGGATCATCTATTCCTCACTACATTTATAGTACATTGAACATCTCAAATAAACAAAATAGATCAGGACCCAGAAAATGTAAGTCATAATCGATATCACTGTCTTCCATTGTTTGCAGAATTCGCGTAAAGCAGCCTAGGAGTTGTCCATGTATACTGCGAAACCGATAATTTCACTCCTCTATTCATGAGAATAGTCCTTACTAATATGGGCAACTCCGTTCTTGTTTCGAATTTTCACTCTGCCTCCATCATCGCTCTATCTCACAAACACAAACACACAAACACACATATATACATATCACTTCAATGATTTCTTTATCCATGTATCTCTCTGCCTAGCTTATACAATGTTGGTATATGACAAATGTAGTGGCAAAACTCTTTACGGAGACAATGTAAACCATAATGTATATAAATATCATCCCGTCTTTGTATTGTATATTTTACCTAGTAGAACAATCTGGTGCTGGCTGAAACATGCTGTGAAGTTTGTTGTTCAGTTTCTTATCATCGTAATCACCTATTCTCATTTCCTCCTCTCGTTTCAGCTTGAGGATACGGCCGTATTTGGCATTATGCTACTACTTTAAAGATTACAACAGCATATACGATTATATACTCTGCATATAATCTATTGTTTCGGTACATAAATCTTAACATCTGTCTCCTTCTCTCTCTCTCTCTCTCTCTTTCTATCTCTCTCTCTCTCAGTTACACTCATTCATACATATTTCCATAGTTACTAGTATATGTCAACGACTGGAACAGGAAACAAACAAATCTGTTGCATTTTTAAACTCTTGCGTGCAATATATCATTATAGCGTTTCACCATTTTCTTCCTTCAGTTGATAAAACAGAACGAAACCATCAAACATTCCACGACGACGTGCTAGGATTGTAAGCAATGCTTTCTCCATACAGTCACTTTATAGCTCCATTAATTTTTTTTCTCTGTTTATCTTAGTCGGTGAAATAAAAATATTTCGGAATGAACGGTAAACAATGCATAGATCTATCGACCATTTAGTAAGAGGCGCATTGTATTTTTGAAATCCGAAATAATCAAACTGGAACATAGTATATTTTCCATGAGTGAAAAACGTTACATGTCTTGAGCAAGTACTCCTAATCTTCAGAAGTGCTGAAAATATGTGAAAACATGGTTCAAACATTACCTTAAAGAGAAAGCCATCTCAGAGCTCTCGGTATCCATTTATCTATTTAATATATGGTATCTAATAGACACGTATAGTGGCAATAATCGTCACTGTCACCAGACAGATCATCTATTTCTCACTAAATTCATAGTACGTAGGGATCCCAAAATAAGTAAATCAGGACCCAGAGAATGTAAATCATAATCCATATCACTGTTTTCCAGTGTTTGTAGAATTCGTGTAAAGCAGTATAGGAGCTGTCCATGTATACTGCGAAACCAGTAATTTCACTTTTCTATTCATGATATTAGTCCTTTCAAATATCGGCATCTCGGTTCTTGTTTCAAATTCCCACTAAGCCCCCATCATCGCTCTCCCTCACAAACACAAACACACACACATATACCTATCACTTCAATTATCTATTTATACATGTATCTGTCTGCCTAGCTTATGTAATGTTGGTGTATGAAATATGTAATGGCAAAAGTCTGTGCGGAGAGAATGTAAGCCATGATGCAGATAAATATCATCCCGTCTTTGTATTGTATAACAGTCTGGTGCCGGCTGAATAATACTGTGAATGTTGTTATTCAGTTTCTCATCATCGTAATCGCCCATTCTCATTTCCACCTCTCCTTTCAGTTTGAGGTTACGGCCATATTTGGCATTATACTACTACTTTAAAGATTATAACATCATATACGATTATATACTCTGCATATTGTCTATCGTGTTTGTGCATCAATCTTAACATCTCCCTCCTACTCTCACTCTCTCTCTCTCTCTTTCTTTCTTTTCTTCTCTTTCTCTCTGTCTGTCTATCTATGTCTGTCTCTCTATCTCGCGCGCACACATAAATATATATTTCCATAGTTACTAGGATATCTCCACGACTGGAACAGGAAGCAAGCAAATCTGTTGCATTTCAAACTCTGCGTGCAACATATCAACCTAGCGTTTCACCATTTTCTTCCTTCAGTTGATACAACAGAAAGAAAGCATCACATATCCATGATGACGTCCTTGGTGTGTAAGAAATATTTTCTCCACACAGTCACTTTGAATCTCCATTAATCCATTTCTCTCTTTATCTTCGCTGGTAAACTACACATATTTCGGAATTAACGGTTAATAACCCACAGATGTATCGACTATTTAGCAGGAGTCGCACTGTATTTTTGATATCCGAAATAAGCAATCATAACACGACCGAGAGAATATTAAGCACAATCCATATAATTGTCTTTAGTTTTGTAGAATTTATGTAAAACATTCTGGAGATAATTGATGTACACTACTAAGGCAGTGATTGTGCTTTCCACTTTATCCTAATCAAGGAAGCCTGATATTCGAATACTACGAGGTGCTGTCCTGCGTGTAGTTTGGTGTCTCAGTCTTTCACAGTATGATTATGTGAGAATATTTATAATTATCTTCCTGTAGGTGTGTTTTGTTTCCTCCAAATATAATAGTCTCCATGTAATCATAATCAGCTACAAATGGCCTTAAACCAGCAACAATTACAAAATAAGTTTTCTTTCTCATTTCCATTTCACATTTCAGTTCCGGTTGATGGTCATGTTTGATATTAAGCAGACAACCTAAATCGGATTAAATTATATATACCTATACATTACACATCGTATCAGTCTTTTCTCTGCATTCTTCTTCCATCCATACAAAAACACATACACACACCTTTTGCCATGGTTAACATTATCTTACCAATAAACGTAGTATATAGCAAATAAATCTCTCTGCTTTGAAACATTGTATTCCCAGAAGTATCTTAACAGATGACGTCTTCTACTTTCACTAAATATAATAATAACAGAACTAGTGGAAGGAACGTATCGAAAATAACTTTTCAACTAATGGATGATCATTATCTATGGCCGATAAAAAGGTACACATCTTTAGCAAATACTCATAATTTTCTGAATTCCAGTAAACAGAATGAAGCATGATTTTTATTATAATTTTCTCGACATATCCATATCAGATCTCTATTGGTTCATTTACCTGTGTAACATCTGGTACATTGAGGACGAATACTGTGGCAAGAATCCTCAAGGGCAACAGTCCAATCGTCCATTCGTCACTGTATTTCTAGTGCTTTGCTTATCCTAAATAAGCAAAATAGACTAGGACGGAAACGAATGTCTAGAATTATTTTAAAACATTCTGGAGGCGATTGATATACACTACGAAATCTGCAATTGTTGGTTACACTTCTTCGTAATCGAAGGCTCCTGGTGGCCAATAGTCTGACGCGCTAGTCGTAAATATGTCTCGGGTACTTGTGTGTCTGCCTCGGCGAACTTGATTATGACAGAAAATTACCAGTACCTTCCCGTAGGTCGGTTGTTCTTCCTGGGATTTTTCATGATTTTTCTTCCACCACATATTCCCGAGATGTGGAAGATAACATCTGGTTGAAAATGGTCTTAAAATAAAAACAACACTAACAGCCTCTTTGTCTGGTTTCATTTTCAATTCACCTTTCCATTTCGTTTAAAAATTATATTTGACATGAAGCAGCACAAACAAACCATTCAGTTATATATATTACTACATTAGATATTGAATCACACATTTCTCTTTATTGCTCTCTAATCTAGCGCACAAACACATGTAACCCAGTTAATCATATATTACAAAAATAGAGCGTGTGTCAAACAAATATGCTTTGTAACCCATTCCTTCCGCTACATTATCGTACATGTTGACCTATTTTCTTTCTGGCTTTTGTCCTCACTATGATAATAATAATAATAATAATAATAATAATAATAATAATAGTAATATTAATAATATTGTGAACTATGGAAGGACACTTATCGGAACGAAGTCTTCAAACTGCATTATAGTATATTTTCCGTGACTGAAAAACGTTACACGTCTTGAGGAAATACCCCTAATCTTCAGAAGTGCTGAAAATTCTAAAAACATGATTTCAAAGATTACCTTAAGCGAAAGCCATCTCAGAGCTCTCGGTATCCATGTATCAGTCTAATATATGGTACCTAATAGACATATATAGTGGCAAGAATCGTCACAATCAGCAGGCAGATCATCTATTCATCACTACATTTTTAGTACATTGCACATCTCAAATAAACAAAATAGATCAGGACCCAGAAAATGTAAGTCATCATCCATATCACTGTTTTCCATTGTTTGCAGAATTCGTGTAAAGCAGCTTAGGAGTTGTCCATGTATACTGCGAAACCGATAATTTCACTCCTCTATTCATGAGAGTAGTCCTTACTAATATGAGCAACTCCGTTCTTGTTTCGAATTTTCACTCTGCCTCCAAACACATTTAACTCAGTTAATCATATATTACAAAAATAGAGCGTGTGTCAAATAAATATGCTTTGTAACCCATTCCTTCCTCTACATTATCGTACATGTTGACCTATTTTCTTTCTGGCTTTTGTCCTCACTATAATAATAATAATAATAATAATAATAATAATAATAATAATAATAATATTAATAATATTGTGAACTATGGAAGGACACTTATCGGAACGAAGTCTTCAAACTGCATTATAGTATATTTTCCGTGACTGAAAAACGTTACACGTCTTGAGGAAATACTCCTAATCTTCAGAAGTGCTGAAAATTCCAAAAACATGATTTCAAAGATTACCTTAAGCGAAAGCCATCTCAGAGCTCTCGGTATCTATGCATCAGTCTAATATATGGTAGCTAATAGACATATATAGTGGCAAGAATCGTCACAATCAGCAGGCAGATCATCTATTCATCACTACACTTTTAGTACATTGCACATCTCAAATAAACAAAATAGATCAGGACCCAGAAAATGTAAGTCATCATCCATATCACTGTTTTCCATTGTTTGCAGAATTCGTGTAAAGCAGCCTAGGAGTTGTCTATGTATACTGCGAAACCGATAATTTCACTCCTCTATTCATGAGAGTAGTCCTTACTAATATGGGCAACTCCGTTCTTGTTTCGAATTTTCACTCTGCCTCCAAACACATTTAACTCAGTTAATCATACATTACAAAAATAGAGCGTGTGTCAAATAAATATGCTTTGTAACCCATTCCTTCCTCTACATTATCGTACATGTTGACCTATTTTCTTTCTGGCTTTTGTCCTCACTATAATAATAATAATAATAATAATAATAATAATAATAATAATATTAATAATATTGTGAACTATGGAAGGACACTTATCGGAACGAAGTCTTCAAACTGCATTATAGCATATTTTCCGTGACTGAAAAACGTTACACGTCTTGAGGAAATACTCCTAATCTTCAGAAGTGCTGAAAATTCTAAAAACATGATTTCAAAGATTACCTTAAGCGAAAGCCATCTCAGAGCTCTCGGTATCCATGCATCAGTCTAATATATGATAGCTAATAGACATATATAGTGGCAAGAATCGTCACAATCAGCAGGCAGATCAGCTATTCCTCACTACATTTATAGTACATTGAACATCTCAAATAAACAAAATAGATGAGGACCCAGAAAATGTAAGTCATAATCGATATCACTGTCTTCCATTGTTTGCAGAATTCGTGTAAAGCAGCCTAGCAGTTGTCCATGTATACTGCGAAACCGATAATTTCACTCCTCTATTCATGAGAATTGTCCTTACTAATATGGGCAACTCCGTTCTTGTTTCGAATTTTCACTCTGCCTCCATCATCGCTCTATCTCACAAACACAAACACACAAATACACATATATACATATCACTTCAATGGTTTCTTTATACATGTATCTCTCTGCCTGGCTTATGCAATGTTGGTATATCACAAATGTAGTGGCAAAACTCTTTACGGAGACAATGTAAACCATAATGTATATAAATTTCATCCCGTCTTTGTATTGTATATTTTACCTAGTAGAACAATCTGGTGCTGGCTGAAACATACTGTGAAGTTTGTTGTTCAGTTTCTTATCATCGTAATCACCTATTCTCATTTCCTCCTCTCGTTTCAGCTTGAGGATACGGCCGTATTTGGCATTATGCTACTACTTTAAAGATTACAACAGCATATACGATTATATACTCTGTATATAATCTATTGTTTCGGTACATAAATCTTAACATCTGTCTCCTTCTCTCTCTCTCTCTCTCTCTCTCTCTCTCTCTCTCAGTTACACTCATTCATACATATTTCCATAGTTACTAGTATATGTCAACGACTGGAACAGGAAACAAACAAATCTGTTGCATTTTTAAACTCTTGCGTGCAATATGTCATTATAGCGTTTCACCATTTTCTTCCTTCAGTTGATAAAACAGAACGAAACCATCAAACATTCCACGACGACGTGCTAGGATTGTAAGCAATGCTTTCTCCATACAGTCACTTTATAGCTCCATTAATTTTTTTCTCTGTTTATCTTAGTTGGTGAAATAAAAATATTTCGGAATCAATGGTAAACAATGCATAGATCTATCGACCATTTAGTAAGAGGCGCATTGTATTTTTGAAATCCGAAATAATCAAACTGGAACATAGTATATTTTCCATGAGTGAAAAACGTTACATGTCTTGAGCAAATACTCCTAACCTTCAGAAGTGCTGAAAATATGTGAAAACATGGTTCAAACATTACCTTAAAGAGAAAACCATCTCAGAGCTCTCGGTATCCATTTATCTATTTAATATATGGTATCTAATAGACACGTATAGTGGCAATAATCGTCACTGTCACCAGACAGATCATCTATTTCTCACTAAATTCATAGTACGTAGGGATCCCAAAATAAGTAAATCAGGACCCAGAGAATGTAAATCATAATCCATATCACTGTTTTCCAGTGTTTGTAGAATTCGTGTAAAGCAGTATAGGAGCTGTCCATGTATACTGCGAAACCAGTAATTTCACTTTTCTATTCATGATATTAGTCCTTTCAAATATCGGCATCTCGGTTCTTGTTTCAAATTCCCACTAAGCCCCCATCATCGCTCTCCCTCACAAACACAAACACACACACATATACCTATCACTTCAATTATCTCTTTATACATGTATCTGTCTGCCTAGCTTATGTAATGTTGGTGTATGAAATATGTAATGGCAAAAGTCTGTGCGGAGAGAATGTAAGCCATGATGCAGATAAATATCATCCCGTCTTTGTATTGCATAACAGTATGGTGCCGGCTGAATAATACTGTGAAGGTTGTTGTTCAGTTTCTCATCATCGTAATCGCCCATTCTCATTTCCACTTCTCCTTTCAGTTTGAGGTTACGGCCATATTTGGCATTATACTACTATTTTAAAGATTATAACATCATATACGATTATATACTCTGCATATTGTCTATCGTGTTTGTGCATCAATCTTAACATCTCCCTCCTACTCTCACTCTCTCTCTCTCTTTCTTTCTTTTCTTCTCTTTCTCTCTGTCTGTCTATCTATGTCTGTCTCTCTATCTCGCGCGCACACATACATACATATTTCCATAGTTACTAGTATATCTCCACGACTGGAACAGGAAGCAAGCAAATCTGTTGCATTTCAAACTCTGCGTGCAACATATCAACCTAGCGTTTCACCATTTTCTTCTTTCAGTTGATACAACAGAAAGAAAGCATCAAATATCCATGATGACGTCCTTGGTGTGTAAGAAATATTTTCTCCACACAGTCACTTTGAATCTCCATTAATCCATTTCTCTCTTTATCTTCGTTGGTAAACTACACATATTTCGGAATTAACGGTTAATAACCCACAGATGTATCGACTATTTAGCAGGAGGCGCACTGCATTTTTGATATCCGAACTAAGCAATCATAACACGACCGAGAGAATATTAAGCACAATCCATATAATTGTCTTTAGTTTTGTAGAATTTATGTAAAACATTCTGGAGATAATTGATGTACACTACTAAGGCAGTGATTGTGCTTTCCACTTTATCCTAATCAAGGAAGCCTGATATTCGAATACTCCGAGGTGCTGTCCTGCGTGTAGTTTGGTGTCTCAGTCTTTCACATTATGAGTATGTGAGAATACTTATAATTATCTTCCTGTAGGTGTGTTTTGTTTCCTCCAAATACAATAGTCTCCATGCAATCATAATCAGCTACAAATGGCCTTTTGCTAGAGACAATTACAAAATAATTTTTCTTTCTCATTTCCATTTCACATAGCAGTTCCGGTTAATGGTCATGTTTGATATTAAGGAGAAAACCTAAATCATATTAAATTATATATAACTATACATTATACATCGCATCTCTCGTTTCTCTGCATTCTTCTTCCATCCATACAAAAACACATACACACACCTTTTGCCATAGTTCATATTATCTTACAATAAATGTAGTATTAAGCATATAAATCTCTCTGCTTTGAAACATTGTATTCCCAGAAGTATCTTAACAGATGACGTCTTCTACGTTCACTGAATATAATAATAACAGAACTAGTGGAAGGAACGTATCGAAAATAACTTTTCAACTAATGGATGATCATTATCTATGGCCGATAAAAAGGTACACATCTTTAGCAAATACTCATAATTTTCTGAATTCCAGTAAACAGAATGAAGCATGATTTTTATTATAATTTTCTCGACATATCCATATCAGATCTCTATTGGTTCATTTACCTGTGTAACATCTAGTACATTGAGGACGAATACTGTGGCAAGAATCCTCAAGGGCAACAGTCCAATCGTCCATTCGTCACTGTATTCCTAGTGCTTTGCTTATCCTAAATAAGCAAAATAGACTAGGACGGAAACGAATGTCTAGAATTATTTTAAAACATTCTAGAGGCGATTGATATACACTACGAAATCTGCAATTGTTGGTTACACTTCTTCGTAATCGAAGGCTCCTGGTGGCCAATAGCCTGACGCGCTGGTCGCAAATATGTTTCGGGTATTGTGTGTCTGCCTCGGCGAACTAGGTTATGACAGAAAATTACCAGTACCTTCCCGTAGGTCGGTTGTTCTTCCTGGGATTTTTCATGATTTTTCTTCCACGACATATTGCCGAGATGTGGAAGATAACCTCTGGTTGAAAATGGTCTTAAAATTAAAACAACACTAACAGCCTCATTGTCTGGTTTCATTTTCATTTCACCTTTCCATTTCGTTTAAAAGTTATATTTGACATGAAGCAGCACAAACAAACCATTCATTTTATATATATTACTACATTAGATATTGAATCACACATTTCTCTTTATTGCTCTCGAATCTAGCGCACAACCACATCTAACTCAGTTAATCATATATTACAAAAATAGAGCGTGTGTCAAACAAATATGCTTTGTAACCCATTCCTTCCGCTACATTATCGTACATGTTGACCTATTTTATTTCTGGCTTTTGTCCTCACTATGATAATAATAATAATAATAATAATAATAATAATAGTAATATTAATAATATTGTGAACTATGGAAGGACACTTATCGGAACGAAGTCTTCAAACTGCATTATAGTATTTTTTCCATGACTGAAAAACGTTACACGTCTTGAGGAAATGCTCCTAGTCTTCAGAAGTGCTGAAAATTCTAAAAACATGATTTCAAAGATGACCTTAAGCGAAAGCCATCTCAGAGCTCTCGGTATCCATGTATCAGTCTAATATATGGTACCTAATAGACATATAGTGGCAAGAATCGTCACAATCAGCAGGCAGATCATCTATTCATCACTACATTTTTAGTACATTGCACATCTCAAATAAACAAAATAGATCAGGACCCAGAAAATGTAAGTCATAACCCATATCACTGTTTTCCATTGTTTGCAGAATTCGTGTAAAGCAGCCTAGGAGTTGTCCATGTATACTGCGAAACCGATAATTTCACTCCTCTATTCATGAGGGTAGTCCTTACTAATATGAGCAACTCCGTTCTTGTTTCGAATTTTCATTTTGCCTCCAAACACATTTAACTCAGTTAATCATATATTACAAAAATAGAACGTGTGTCAAATAAATATGCTTTGTAACCCATTCCTTCCTCTACATTATCGTACATGTTGACCTATTATCTTTCTGGCTTTTGTCCTCACTATAATAATAATAATAATAATAATAATAATAATAATAATAGTAATATTAATAATATTGTGAACTATGGAAGGACACTTATCGGAACGAAGTCTTCAAACTGCATTATAGTATATTTTCCGTGACTGAAAAACGTTACACGTCTTGAGGAAATACTCCTAATCTTCAGAAGTGCTGAAAATTCTAAAAACATGATTTCAAAGATTACCTTAAGCGAAAGCCATCTCAGAGCTCTCGGTATCCATGCATCAGTCTAATATATGGTAGCTAATAGACATATATAGTGGCAAGAATCGTCACAATCAGCAGGCGGATCATCTATTCCTCACTACATTTATAGTACATTGAACATCTCAAATAAACAAAATAGATCAGGACCCAGAAAATGTAAGTCATAATCGATATCACTGTCTTCCATTGTTTGCAGAATTCGCGTAAAGCAGCCTAGGAGTTGTCCATGTATACTGCGAAACCGATAATTTCACTCCTCTATTCATGAGAATAGTCCTTACTAATATGGGCAACTCCGTTCTTGTTTCGAATTTTCACTCTGCCTCCATCATCGCTCTATCTCACAAACACAAACACACAAATACACATATATACATATCACTTCAATGATTTCTTTATCCATGTATCTCTCTGCCTAGCTTATACAATGTTGGTATATGACAAATGTAGTGGCAAAACTCTTTACGGAGACAATGTAAACCATAATGTATATAAATATCATCCCGTCTTTGCATTGTATATTTTACCTAGTAGAACAATCTGGTGCTGGCTGAAACATGCTGTGAAGTTTGTTGTTCAGTTTCTTATCATCGTAATCACCTATTCTCATTTCCTCCTCTCGTTTCAGCTTGAGGATACGGCCGTATTTGGCATTATGCTACTACTTTAAAGATTACAACAGCATATACGATTATATACTCTGCATATAATCTATTGTTTCGGTACATAAATCTTAACATCTGTCTCCTTCTCTCTCTCTCTCTATCTCTTTCTATCTCTCTCTCTCTCAGTTACACTCATTCATACATATTTCCATAGTTACTAGTATATGTCAACGACTGGAACAGGAAACAAACAAATCTGTTGCATTTTTAAACTCTTGCGTGCAATATATCATTATAGCGTTTCACCATTTTCTTCCTTCAGTTGATAAAACAGAACGAAACCATCAAACATTCCACGACGACGTGCTAGGATTGTAAGCAATGCTTTCTCCATACAGTCACTTTATAGCTCCATTAATTTTTTTTTCTCTGTTTATCTTAGTCGGTGAAATAAAAATATTTCGGAATGAACGGTAAACAATGCATAGATCTATCGACCATTTAGTAAGAGGCGCATTGTATTTTTGAAATCCGAAATAATCAAACTGGAACATAGTATTTTTTCCATGAGTGAAAAACGTTACATGTCTTGAGCAAGTACTCCTAATCTTCAGAAGTGCTGAAAATATGTGAAAACATGGTTCAAACATTACCTTAAAGAGAAAGCCATCTCAGAGCTCTCGGTATCCATTTATCTATTTAATATATGGTATCTAATAGACACGTATAGTGGCAATAATCGTCACTGTCACCAGACAGATCATCTATTTCTCACTAAATTCATAGTACGTAGGGATCCCAAAATAAGTAAATCAGGACCCAGAGAATGTAAATCATAATCCATATCACTGTTTTCCAGTGTTTGTAGAATTCGTGTAAAGCAGTATAGGAGCTGTCCATGTATACTGCGAAACCAGTAATTTCACTTTTCTATTCATGATATTAGTCCTTTCAAATATCGGCATCTCGGTTCTTGTTTCAAATTCCCACTAAGCCCCCATCATCGCTCTCCCTCACAAACACAAACACACACACATATACCTATCACTTCAATTATCTCTTTATACATGTATCTGTCTGCCTAGCTTATGTAATGTTGGTGTATGAAATATGTAATGGCAAAAGTCTGTGCGGAGAGAATGTAAGCCATGATGCAGATAAATATCATCCCGTCTTTGTATTGTATAACAGTCTGGTGCCGGCTGAATAATACTGTGAATGTTGTTATTCAGTTTCTCATCATCGTAATCGCCCATTCTCATTTCCACTTCTCCTTTCAGTTTGAGGTTACGGCCATATTTGGCATTATACTACTACTTTAAAGATTATAACATCATATACGATTATATACTCTGCATATTGTCTATCGTGTTTGTGCATCAATCTTAACATCTCCCTCCTACTCTCACTCTCTCTCTCTCTTTCTTTCTTTTCTTCTCTTTCTCTCTGTCTGTCTATCTATGTCTGTCTCTCTATCTCGCGCGCACACATAAATATATATTTCCATAGTTACTAGGATATCTCCACGACTGGAACAGGAAGCAAGCAAATCTGTTGCATTTCAGACTCTGCGTGCAACATATCAACCTAGCGTTTCACCATTTTCTTCCTTCAGTTGATACAACAGAAAGAAAGCATCAAATATCCATGATGACGTCCTTGGTGTGTAAGAAATATTTTCTCCACACAGTCACTTTGAATCTCCATTAATCCATTTCTCTCTTTATCTTCGCTGGTAAACTACACATATTTCGGAATTAACGGTTAATAACCCACAGATGTATCGACTATTTAGCAGGAGGCGCACTGTATTTTTGATATCCGAAATAAGCAATCATAACACGACTGAGAGAATATTAAGCACAATCCATATAATTGTCTTTAGTTTTGTAGAATTTATGTAAAACATTCTGGAGATAATTGATGTACACTACTAAGGCAGTGATTGTGCTTTCCACTTTATCCTAATCAAGGAAGCCTGATATTCGAATACTACGAGGTGCTGTCCTGCGTGTAGTTTGGTGTCTCAGTCTTTCACAGTATGATTATGTGAGAATATTTATAATTATCTTCCTGTAGGTGTGTTTTGTTTCCTCCAAATATAATAGTCTCCATGTAATCATAATCAGCTACAAATGGCCTTAAACCAGCAACAATTACAAAATAAGTTTTCTTTCTCATTTCCATTTCACATTTCAGTTCCGGTTGATGGTCATGTTTGATATTAAGCAGACAACCTAAATCGGATTAAATTATATATACCTATACATTACACATCGTATCAGTCTCTTCTCTGCATTCTTCTTCCATCCATACAAAAACACATACACACACCTTTTGCCATGGTTAACATTATCTTACCAATAAACGTAGTATATAGCAAATAAATCTCTCTGCTTTGAAACATTGTATTCCCAGAAGTATCTTAACAGATGACGTCTTCTACTTTCACTAAATATAATAATAACAGAACTAGTGGAAGGAACGTATCGAAAATAACTTTTCAACTAATGGATGATCATTATCTATGGCCGATAAAAAGGTACACATCTTTAGCAAATACTCATAATTTTCTGAATTCCAGTAAACAGAATGAAGCATGATTTTTATTATAATTTTCTCGACATATCCATATCAGATCTCTATTGGTTCATTTACCTGTGTAACATCTGGTACATTGAGGACGAATACTGTGGCAAGAATCCTCAAGGGCAACAGTCCAATCGTCCATTCGTCACTGTATTTCTAGTGCTTTGCTTATCCTAAATAAGCAAAATAGACTAGGACGGAAACGAATGTCTAGAATTATTTTAAAACATTCTGGAGGCGATTGATATACACTACGAAATCTGCAATTGTTGGTTACACTTCTTCGTAATCGAAGGCTCCTGGTGGCCAATAGTCTGACGCGCTAGTCGTAAATATGTCTCGGGTACTTGTGTGTCTGCCTCGGCGAACTTGATTATGACAGAAAATTACCAGTACCTTCCCGTAGGTCGGTTGTTCTTCCTGGGATTTTTCATGATTTTTCTTCCACCACATATTCCCGAGATGTGGAAGATAACATCTGGTTGCAAATGGTCTTAAAATAAAAACAACACTAACAGCCTCTTTGTCTGGTTTCATTTTCAATTCACCTTTCCATTTCGTTTAAAAATTATATTTGACATGAAGCAGCACAAACAAACCATTCAGTTATATATATTACTACATTAGATATTGAATCACACATTTCTCTTTATTGCTCTCTAATCTAGCGCACAAACACATGTAACCCAGTTAATCATATATTACAAAAATAGAGCGTGTGTCAAACAAATATGCTTTGTAACCCATTCCTTCCGCTACATTATCGTACATGTTGACCTATTTTCTTTCTGGCTTTTGTCCTCACTATGATAATAATAATAATAATAATAATAATAGTAATATTAATAATATTGTGAACTATGGAAGAACACTTATCGGAACGAAGTCTTCAAACTGCATTATAGTATATTTTCCGTGACTGAAAAACGTTACACGTCTTGAGGAAATACCCCTAATCTTCAGAAGTGCTGAAAATTCTAAAAACATGATTTCAAAGATTACCTTAAGCGAAAGCCATCTCAGAGCTCTCGGTATCCATGTATCAGTCTAATATATGGTACCTAATAGACATATATAGTGGCAAGAATCGTCACAATCAGCAGGCAGATCATCTATTCATCACTACATTTTTAGTACATTGCACATCTCAAATAAACAAAATAGATCAGGACCCAGAAAATGTAAGTCATCATCCATATCACTGTTTTCCATTGTTTGCAGAATTCGTGTAAAGCAGCCTAGGAGTTGTCCATGTATACTGCGAAATCGATAATTTCACTCCTCTATTCATGAGAGTAGTCCTTACTAATATGGGCAACTCCGTTCTTGTTTCGAATTTTCACTCTGCCTCCAAACACATTTAACTCAGTTAATCATATATTACAAAAATAGAGCGTGTGTCAAATAAATATGATTTGTAACCCATTCCTTCCTCTACATTATCGTACATGTTGACCTATTTTCTTTCTGGCTTTTGTCCTCACTATAATAATAATAATAATAATAATAATAATAATAATATTAATAATATTGTGAACTATGGAAGGACACTTATCGGAACGAAGTCTTCAAACTGCATTATAGTATATTTTCCGTGACTGAAAAACGTTACACGTCTTGAGGAAATACTCCTAATCTTCAGAAGTGCTGAAAATTCTAAAAACATGATTTCAAAGATTACCTTAAGCGAAAGCCATCTCAGAGCTCTCGGTATCTATGCATCAGTCTAATATATGGTAGCTAATAGACATATATAGTGGCAAGAATCGTCACAATCAGCAGGCAGATCATCTATTCATCACTACATTTTTAGTACATTGCACATCTCAAATAAACAAAATAGATCAGGACCCAGAAAATGTAAGTCATCATCCATATCACTGTTTTCCATTGTTTGCAGAATTCGTGTAAAGCAGCCTAGGAGTTGTCCATGTATATTGCGAAACCGATAATTTCACTCCTCTATTCATGAGAGTAGTCCTTACTAATATTGGCAACTCCGTTCTTGTTTCGAATTTTCACTCTGCCTCCATCATCGCTCTATCTCACAAACACAAACACACAAATACACATATATACATATCACTTCAATGGTTTCTTTATACATGTATCTCTCTGCCTGGCTTATGCAATGTTGGTATATCACAAATGTAGTGGCAAAACTCTTTACGGAGACAATGTAAACCATAATGTATATAAATTTCATCCCGTCTTTGTATTGTATATTTTACCTAGTAGAACAATCTGGTGCTGGCTGAAACATACTGTGAAGTTTGTTGTTCAGTTTCTTATCATCGTAATCACCTATTCTCATTTCCTCCTCTCGTTTCAGCTTGAGGATACGGCCGTATTTGGCATTATGCTACTACTTTAAAGATTACAACAGCATATACGATGATATACTCTGTATATAATCTATTGTTTCGGTACATAAATCTTAACATCTGTCTCCTTCTCTCTCTCTCTCTCTCTCTCTCTCTCTCTCTCTCTCAGTTACACTCATTCATACATATTTCCATAGTTACTAGTATATGTCAACGACTGGAACAGGAAACAAACAAATCTGTTGGATTTTTAAACTCTTGCGTGCAATATGTCATTATAGCGTTTCACCATTTTCTTCCTTCAGTTGATAAAACAGAACGAAACCATCAAACATTCCACGACGACGTGCTAGGATTGTAAGCAATGCTTTCTCCATACAGTCACTTTATAGCTCCATTAATTTTTTTCTCTGTTTATCTTAGTTGGTGAAATAAAAATATTTCGGAATCAATGGTAAACAATGCATAGATCTATCGACCATTTAGTAAGAGGCGCATTGTATTTTTGAAATCCGAAATAATCAAACTGGAACATAGTATATTTTCCATGAGTGAAAAACGTTACATGTCTTGAGCAAATACTCCTAACCTTCAGAAGTGCTGAAAATATGTGAAAACATGGTTCAAACATTACCTTAAAGAGAAAACCATCTCAGAGCTCTCGGTATCCATTTATCTATTTAATATATGGTATCTAATAGACACGTATAGTGGCAATAATCGTCACTGTCACCAGACAGATCATCTATTTCTCACTAAATTCATAGTACGTAGGGATCCCAAAATAAGTAAATCAGGACCCAGAGAATGTAAATCATAATCCATATCACTGTTTTCCAGTGTTTGTAGAATTCGTGTAAAGCAGTATAGGAGCTGTCCATGTATACTGCGAAACCAGTAATTTCACTTTTCTATTCATGATATTAGTCCTTTCATATATCGGCATCTCGGTTCTTGTTTCAAATTCCCACTCCGCCCCCATCATCGCTCTCCCTCACAAAAACAAACACACACACATATACCTATCACTTCAATTATCTCTTTATACATGTATCTGTCTGCCTAGCTTATGTAATGTTGGTGTATGAAATATGTAATGCCAAAGGTCTGTGCGGAGAGAATGTAAGCCATGATGCAGATAAATATCATCCCGTCTTTGTATTGTATATCTTACCTAGTAAAACAGTCTGGTGCCGGCTGAATAATACTGTGAATGTTGTTATTCAGTTTCTCATCATCGTAATCGCCCATTCTCATTTCCACTTCTCCTTTCAGTTTGAGGTTACGGCCATATTTGGCATTATACTACTACTTTAAAGATTATAACATCATATACGATTATATACTCTGCATATTGTCTATCGTGTTTGTGCATCAATCTTTACATCTCCCTCCTACTCTCACTCTTTCTCTCTTTCTTTCTTTTCTTCTCTTTCTCTCTGTCTGTCTATCTATGTCTGTCTCTCTATCTCGCGCGCACACATAAATACATATTTCCATAGTTACTAGTATATCTCCACGACTGGAACAGGAAGCAAGCAAATCTGTTGCATTTCAAACTCTGCGTGCAACATATCAACCTAGCGTTTCACCATTTTCATCCTTCAGTTGATACAACAGAAAGAAGGCATCAAATATCCATGATGACGTCCTTGGTGTGTAAGAAATATTTTCTCCACACAGTCACTTTGAATCTCCATTAATCCATTTCTCTCTTTATCTTCGTTGGTAAACTACACATATTTCGGATTTAACGGTTAATAACCCACAGATGTATCGACTATTTAGCAGGAGGCGCACTGCATTTTTGATATCCGAAATAAGCAATCATAACACGACCCAGAGAATATTAAGCACAATCCATATAATTGTCTTTAGTTTTGTAGAATTTATGTAAAACATTCTGGAGATAATTGATGTACACTACTAAGGCAGTGATTGTGCTTTCCACTTTATCCTAATCAAGGAAGCCTGATATTCGAATACTACGAGGTGCTGTCCTGCGTGTAGTTTGGTGTCTCAGTCTTTCACAGTATGAGTATGTGAGAATATTTATAATTATCTTCCTGTAGGTGTGTTTTGTTTCCTCCAAATATAATAGTCTCCATGTAATCATAATCAGCTACTAATGGCCTTAAACCAGCAACAATTACAAAATAAGTTTTCTTTCTCATTTCCATTTCACATTTCAGTTCCGGTTGATGGTCATGTTTGATATTAAGCAGACAACCTAAATCGGATTAAATTAGATATACCTATACATTATACATCGTATCTGTCTTTTCTCTGCATTCTTCTTCCATCCATACAAAAACACATACACACACCTTTTGCCATAGTTAATATTATCTTACAATAAATGTAGTATATAGCAAATAAATCTCTCTGCTTTGAAACATTGTATTCCCAGAAGTATCTTAACAGATGACGTCTTCTACTTTCACTAAATATAATAAAATAACAGAACTAGTGGAAGGAACATATCGAAAATAACTTTCCAACTAATGGATGATCATTATCTATGCCCTATTTAAAGGTACACATCTTTAGCAAATACTCATAATTATCTGAATTCCAGTAAACAGAATGAAGCATGATTTTTATTATAATTTTCTCGACATATCCATATCAGATCTCTATTGGTTCATTTACCTGTGTAACATCTGGTACATTGAGGACGAATACTGTGGCAAGAATCCTCAAGGGCAACAGTCCAATCGTCCATTCGTCACTGTATTCCTAGTACATTGCATATCCTAATTAAGCAAAATAGACTAGGACGGAAACGAATGTCTAGAATTATTTTTAAACATTCTGGAGGCGATTGATATACACTACGAAATCTGCAATTGTTGGTTACACTTCTTCGTAATCGAAGGCTCCTGGGGGCAAATAGCCTGACGCGCTGGTCGTAAATATGTCTCGCGTACTTGTGTGTCTGCCTCGGCGAACTTGGTTATGACAGAAAATTACCAGTACCTTCCCGTAGGTCGGTTGTTCTTCCTGGAATTTTTCATGATTTTTCTTCCACCACATATTGCCGAGATGTGGAAGATAACCTCTGGTTGCAAATGGTCTTAAAATAAAAACAACACTAACAGCCTCTTTGTCTGGTTTCATTTTCAATTCACCTTTCCATTTCGTTTAAAAATTATATTTGACATGAAGCAGCACAAACAAACCATTCAGTTATATATATTACTCCATTAGATATTGAATCACACATTTCTCTTTATTGCTCTATAATCTAGCGCACAAACACATGTAACTCAGTTAATCATATATTACAAAAATAGAGCGTGTGTCAAACAAATATGCTTTGTAACCCATTGCTTCCTCTACATTATCGTACATGTTGACCTATTTTCTTTCTGGCTTTTGTCCTCACTATAATAATAATAATCATAATAATAATAATAATAATAATAATAATAATAATAATAATAATAATAACAATAGTAATATTAATAATATTGTGAACTTTGGAAAGACACTTGTCGGAACGAAGTCTTCAAACTGCGTTATAGTATAATTTCCATGACTGAAAAACGTTACACGTCTTGCGGAAATACTCCTAATCTTCAGAAGTGCTGAAAATTCTAAAAACATGATTTCAAAGATTACCTTAAGCGAAAGCCATCTCAGAGCTCTCGGTATCCATGTATCAGTCTAATATATGGTACCTAATAGACATATATAGTGGCAAGAATCGTCACAATCAGCAGGAAGATCATCTATTCCTCACTACATTTATAGTACATTGAACATCTCAAATAAACAAAATAGATCAGGACCCAGAAAATGTAAGTCATCATCCATATCACTGTCTTCCATTGTTTGCAGAATTCGTGTAAAGCAGCCTAGGAGTTGTCCATGTATACTGCGAAACCGATAATGTCACTCTTCTATTCATGAGTGTAGTCTTTACTAATATGGGCATCTCGGTTCTTGTTTCAAATCCCCACTCCGCCCCCATCATCGCTCTCCCTCACAAACACAAACACACACACATGTACCTATCACTTCAATTATCTCTTTATAGAAGTATCTGTCTGCCTAGCTTATGTAATGTTGGTGCATGAAATATGTAATGGCAAAAGTCTGTGCGGAGAGAATGTAAGCCATGGTGCAGACAAATATCATCCCGTCTTTGTATTGTATATCTTACCTAGTAAAACAGTATGGTGCCTGCTGGATAATACTGTGAAGGTTGTTGTTCAGTTTCTCATCATCGTAATCTCCTATTCTCATTTCATCCTCTCGTTTCTGCTTGAGGATACGGCCGTATTTCGCTTTATCAGCATATAAAGATTACAACAGCATATACGATTATATAATCTGCATATAATCTATTGTTTTGGTACATAAATCTTAACATCTTTCTCCTTCTCTCTCTCTCTCTGTCTCTCTCTCTCCTACACTCGTGTATACATATTTCCATAGTTACTAGTGTATGACTGTTTACTCTCTCTCTCTCTCTCTCTCTCTCTCTCTGTCTCACACACATACATATACTTATGTATTGTTATGTATTGTTATGTATTGTTTTATATATTGAGCTATGCAAAACGATATAGCATGAAGGAAACAGTTCTGCCTTCCTTATAAACCTTTACTTCTGGCACATCATTGTAGCTCTCCGCCCCCGTTTAGTTCAGTCATTTGTCTCAGCGAACCAAATAAACACATTAATACTGGAAGTAAGTTTAACTAAATGGCCGATAAATCATGTTCCTCCTAGCGTGATGGGTTACCGATCATTTTTTGCTAGTGTATAATGTTTTCTTAACTTTCTGTGATAGTTTTTGATTGTCAGAAACCAAAAGTTTATTTTCCAGGTCATATTAAGGTCTGTTAAGTACGATGAATAGGTCTAAATGTACATATTAGGAAAGAAAATTTAATGCGAGGATTGTTTAAAACCAGAACAATAATAAGATTTGACTTGTCCCTAAAATAAATATTCATGCGTATGCAAACAGGTGAAAATGTGATATGAGTTTTACCGTGACCTGACGGCTGTGAGAAACAGCCGCAGATTCCCAATTAGTATTTCTGGGTATGATCAGATTATTCTAGATGCATTTTGGAAAATTAATATACATGTGGAATATACATTATTATCGATAAATTTTGAAAACGTGCCACTGTAAATTTAATGCATTTCAAAGCGCCGGAAATGATTGGAATTTCGCATGCAATCAGGATTTACTAAGAAACTCATCATGATTTTTCCAAGAAATATCTTTGTGGACAAAGCTGTTTATAGAAGAGATATTCTGTAAATGTTGCTGCAATATTGGAAGCTATGTTAAGTAAAGAGATCAATCTTCAGTTCTTCAAATAGTGGTTTAGTGTTTCCCTTTGGAAGAATATTCATTTCACCTTCCTTTTAAGTTGATGGTAGCTCCCAGAATTTATGTGACAAATTACCCTTACATCATTTGGACGAATATTTAATAGAACACACTTAGAGACCTGAGCTGTAAACCTACCTGATCGTGGACTTTTAGTTTTTGGCATTCATTTTAGGCTTGAAATTTGCTTCAGCGAGAGATTTTACATGAATATAACAGCAATATGTCAGATACACCTGTCGCTGCCACAATTGACAACCTCATCTATGTTCTATACGATTTCAAACTTCTGAAGGATCATACGTCACATTACCAGATAGCCGATCCTTTTAGCTGATTTTTCACGACTTCAGCATGGTAATCCAGCGCACATATAGCCATACGTGTTCTTGCATCTCTCTGGAGTTTGATGTTGTGACCCACTCGGAACTTGCGCATATGATCAAGCCACAGTACATGGGAAAGGCGGTTACTTTTGCTACTGAGTGTTCCGCAAGTGAAAAATTGTTGAAATGAAACGCGACCAAGTGTATTGAATACATCTCGATATACCTGCGAAAAGCTTGAAGTCTATACATTTGCTCTTCAAGGATGCTACAAAGAGCGCGGAGTTCTAGCTTTATACGGAGAATAATCAACAATCGTAAGTGACGATCAAGGACGTCCCAAACCACATCCAAGTCCAGGGTGAGCTAAGGTACCAACATTGATAATGGTGGCGGAGTGTTTTAAGGACACAATCGTCGTTTCTTGATAATGCCACATTTTACCAAAACAGGTTTGTCATCGTCCTCGACATGACATCAACGCTAGATCGAAAAGCTCTACTAGCTAAAAAGAGGCATAGAATACGAGAGTGAAGGTGTAAGAATGCAGAAAAAGAAAGTTCAGGTCTTAGGTGTGTTCAACCCTTATATATATGATGCCATGGATTAGTAGCTCGGCATACAGAATGACCCATTCGCTTCGGCAATCCACTAATCCGCTTCCACCGGAAAGGTATACACTCATATGTGATGCAAGCACGGAGAATTAAATAACTTAAACCCACATTTGAAATTTAAGGGCCACTTTCATTTCAGCGACATTATTTTCGTACTGTTCTTCTGCACATGCATACTATAGGCCCTATGCTGAAAAGACGCGAATGAATTTGTAGTGAACCATTATAGCTGTCTGAAGGACCTCCTGTGTGCACTTGCTAAAACGTTTTATAAACCACCGCGAATTTTCTACTTAACGACTTTGCATTTCATCCTAGCATCCAGACAAAGAACCCACCCTTACTAAGCTTGCGAATACAAACCTCCTGGCATAAATACGCAGGCATAAGTATGCGAGTCATGATGTTAACGTTCGACGATGTCGCTCTGGAGTAGGTCTCGTAATTTGCCTACTTGAACTGTAAACAAATGAGTCAAAGACTCAATTATGGACGCAATGGATGAAATATATATCTTTGAGTCTGAGCGGCAAGTAGAGATCTATGAAGTTTTCAGCAAGGATAGGTTTTGCTACCTACTCCTGCGCACAGACCACGACTGTCCTACCAGATTGTTTAACCTGGTGGATTCATATTTTGTACGCCAAAAGTCACAATATACTACTAAAGACCTTAATGTATTTAACCAAAAAGTTTCTTAGAGTCAAACGCTCAATCATCTATATCCAGAATTTGGCAGTTGCAGTGGATGTTAACTAGATAGTATATGATTTAACGGCTCAAGAGCGAGAAAGGTACAAGCATGCTACCTGAATGACAGCCATTCAAACCCATTTCATCTGCCGATCTTATGCAGTGTTAAATCAACACCAGCAAAGCAGCCCGATTGCCATTTCAAACTGGTGGCATCTGGCGCAGCGAAGTCATACATATGCTTTCCTTGTGCTGAGAGAATGGCTTAGTACATTTATACATTTTTTTCCACTCAACTGTTTGCTCTCTAGTTTTATCTAGGCGTATTTTTTTTCAGCAATACCATGCATAGCGCAAACATATATAGGATGTCTTTAGGCTGTAGATCAAATTAACTGTATATTAAGTGGATGGAGTGTAATATCTACTTTGCGACAACCTCGGGGGGGGGGGGGAGGGGGCTTGGCTTTCTTAACGGCTAACTCCTAGGCGTGTTCCCTTGGGTTCCAGCAAGTTCAACAAGTTACACATCAGCTCCTCAAGGGACAATGAAATAGTAATAAGACACATTTGAAGCCTCGAAATGCCGAATTATATATATATATATATATATATATATATATATATATATATATATCATAAAAAATAAAATTATTTAGAATCTTTAGATGCACAAACGCACACATAAATAAATATATTCATTAAAATAAGTAACAGAAATTAGTAAAAAGAAGCAAGATTTGCAAAAATTCTGTAAATAATTCACTTCACTAGAATAAAATGTGTAAATGAAAAAGGAACTTATGGTACTGCCAATTAAATCCCAAACTGATCATATAATTAAAGACAAAAGTCCGGAATATAAACGTTCTGAATACACATTAGTTGAAATCCAAATCAAATTCAGTGATGGAATTTTTGATGTAACTTTGATACTCCATATACTGCATATGTGCCAAAAGTCTTATGTTGGATCACAATCATGCAATAACAGAATATATCTTTTTGTATTTATTCCACTATAAATCCAAGTCTTTGCTTAAAAGAGTGTTATCAGAACAGTTTTTATTTCCAGAGAAATATCACTTAAATTGGACAATTTGAAGCAATAAATTCCAGCCCAAATGAAGTTCTGGACAAAAAAATAATACAAATTGATTCTGCTGGACATTAAAGCACAAATGGATAATCATTCCAGTAACAAGGTTACCTAATCTTCCACTTGACCTTAGATCACAATAAACATATCCCCAAAAAACATCAAACAACACATTACCTAATCGAAATTAACCCTCAAGAAAATTCTTAATGTTTAGTCATTATTAGAACGCTTATTACTAGAATCATAATATATAACCTGGAATATATCACGTACACCGGGTCAATTTTAGTGGAATTACAATAACCTCGATCCAGATCCAAATAAACATTTTCTCTTCTATTATTAATGGTCCTGACATTAATCCCATACACATATTTGAGCTACTTACCAGTTATTTACAGAATTAAAAATATCATTAATTTAGGTCAAGTGGAAATTATGATTGATTTTGGATGAGGATAAGTCCAAAACACAACGCTACATTACACTAGCATATAACGAAATTAAAACAATTTACAAAAACTCACAGACTATGCAAATTATATATATATATATATATATATATATATATATATATATATATATATATATATATATATATATATATATATATACAATTAACAGGATCATGCGTTGGGTCTTTCTTACTTAATAAACTAGTTTTGATGCTTTCAATCCCAAATGTTGAAATAACAATGTAGAGACTACGTAGCCAGAATCACGATCTGAGTTAAAATCAATATTTTAGCACAGAGTAAAGAAAGGGAAGCAAGATATGCCAACTTTCCCAAGCAGTGCATCTTTATAGATAACGTGCATGAAAACTGATTTCATTAAAGTTTGCTTCATAGGAGGAAAATATAGATAGAAATTGTTTTTGAAGCTTCTTCATTGACAAATACATTCATTCTCTAAACAGGGAAATACATGTTAGTAAATGAATAACGACTTCTACTTCAGCTTTCAAACGTATAGTAAGAAGGCAATCCTACAGAATGTGGATCAACAAGGTGGGATAATTATTTATTGTCCACCAATAAAAAAATTATATCAACATTGTTACCGCGAAACATATTAATTTGATAGAATGCATTCAGTTGAAAATCAGACGTATGCTATAGAGAAACACATTCACATAAACTATGAGCTCTGCCGTCCGTTTTTTTCATTTTATCGCCACACAACCACATTTTCTTCACATTTGTGTGACATTAAAACGTACGTCCATCATTATATACATTTGAAGGTGCATCAATGCATCGATACAGTGTAAAATGTGAACCAAAACAATTGAAACAATTAAAAACTCATTTGCAATCATGATATGAAAGCATATTAGTGTGCTAATACAATGTACCAATAATCATGTTTCAATTTTTATAAAGAAATATCTTGAGTTATTAAGCTCTTGGTGTACCTATCAAAATAGAATTGCGTTTCTTCAATTAAAGATTCATTATTAGTTAATACGTTATATAAGAGAAAGACTTTTAAGTTAACAGTTATGTATATGTTTATTGAATTTTACTAGCCCGATTTTTGTTTTTGTTTGCTGTCAATGTACTATCATTTCATGCAGATCTTTGGCCCAGATTTACGTTCTGCGCTATAAATTTATCTTGTCCTTTAGAAATATTTGATACGCTGACATAAGATCTCTAAACAAGATCTCTAAACAGTGTGAATATGTTAATTGTTTTATCAATTTACATTTTTTTTTGGTGCTTCATGTCAAATCATAATAAGGATATATGTTGCCTAACGGTGGAGAGATGTTCGTGTTAAGTCATTAATTTAGGTTTGCTCACCTGCAATATATGCAGTCGCGCGTTTTCAGCAGTTATTGCTCGGACCACGCGATTGTTAAGTCGGACTTTCGGTTTTTGCCAGTGCACCAATTGCTCCAAGCATTATGCCAGTGGACACAATAATGGAGAAGCCGCAGAGAGAGTAGGTTAGTGGAACCTTGGATCTATCCTAGTTTAAAACAAATGAGAACAAGTGATGATGACTTAAGAGTGTAATTTAAAACAAGCAAAAAAAAGGTTTAACAATAAACATTATTCTATTTGAAAAAGAAGTTAATCTAGATAACCTCTCCAAGTGAAATAACTTTACGCGAAAGGCCCCTTCAAGCCAACGCTCAAAGTCCGTATTCGGAGCAATAGTTACATCTATCAGTAGGTGACTCCTCATTTGGAAGTTCTTGGTTCTGCTAAGGTAGAATTCTGCGAAAGCTGTGACAGGGTCTTCATCATGCATTATAATGACATGTACGATATATAGCCTTCATTGTTCAGTTAACTGCAAACATATTGCATTTCAGTAAGTGTTAGAATAGGATTGGGCAACATGTTCATACAGCTTAGAAAACTCCCTCTCTTTATCAGAGAGAGAGAGAGAGAGAGAGAGAGAGAGAGAGAGAGAGAGAGAGAGGAAGCAAATAGTGTACCTTTTTGTGAAAAGGCGAATATATAGTATCCTATTCATGAACAGTTCTATGTAACGCTGGTACACTTGTTTTCTTTGATATATATTATATCGAATAAACGTTAATTTCATTCACAAACAAATCGTGTAACCCATATGACAGAACAGTTATGGTCTATGTTAGCAAGAAATGATTATAAATGCTTTGGATGTATCGTATACCTTTGTCATTATATATATATATATATATATATATATATATATATATATATATATATATATATATATATATATATATATATATATATGTATAATGAGCGGCTGGTTCATTGTTTTCAACATCTGCACATAGAGAATTATCTCTTTCATTACATCAATGCATGATGTAAATCATTATATTTATTCCTAATTAGCGCAAGATAGTCAATTTTCTATCCTCTTCTCCATAATAAGACGATGCTTCTTATAAAACGTGTTTCTTCCTTTGTTGAATTAACAAGATTACTCCATGTATGGACGGTAGAATTTAAAAATGAATTATGACTGTATTAGAGGACGTTTAGGTCAGCATATGTTTCATTCATCAACCAGTGGACAGCGAGGGTCAGAAATGGAACAATTGTCTTCGAACTAACGAATATATGACATAATGAAAAAGTCTTGCCCTGCACGTCAAAATATATTTGTAGACCAGCTTTAATTCAAAAAGATATATCTTCTATGTCTGTTTAAATGAGTCATAAGTAGATTAGTCTTTCCTCTATTTTGAGATATCCAATAATGAACGGAATCCTTGAAGGAGTTGACTAAGCATAAGCAAATTAAAATATTTAATCTTTAGAAAGTGTTTACTCTGCCGCAACTGTTGGAATAGCAACCATGTGTTATATTCACCCTAGCAGAGGCTGGATATTGAAAATAATGTCTAAGCAAGAAAGAACCTTTGACCATTTGCATAGGCATCAGATCATCATATATCCAGAGTGAGTTCTAGTTATAGTAGTTGCACTTAATTACACTTTTTGCTATTCTGTAGTAGCAGCACCAAGGGTCGCATCAGCCAATTCTAAGACGTCTAGAATAAGGTGAGAACAGAGAAAAAGGATCAGCAACACCAATACCAACAATCCATCAAACAGTAGTAACTTTAGTTGAAATATAACTAACCGTTATAATCCGTCCTACAAGTGTAGCATTCATATGGTGTAGTAATATAGCGCCATTATTTATTCCTGACCACAGCCCAGTCTCGAAAGTTTAGTTTTATTGTTGAGATACGTAGTGAAGTTGTCGAGGGAAAATTTAAATTTCAGACAATCATATATATTAATCTTTATGGTAAATAAACGTTCAAGAATAGTGCTTATATACGTCACTTACTCGTCATGAGTCAACTGCATTTTTAATATGGATTAAAATTATGAAGAAATCTTTCTTCTATAATTGTTGTTTGATGTCAATGTGTCACATCCTAATATGATGTAGAATTATTAAATATCAAAACTACAAATTAGGATCTAACGCAGATATAATTTCGAAGAAATTTCACACCTCTGCTAGACACCTTTACCCAAGAAACTCAGAAGAGACCATTTACAATGGCGAATAGACGGCAGGTTCGCAATTACAATCTCTCTCTCTCTCTCTCTCTCTCTCTCTCTCTCTCTCTCTCTCTCTCTCTGCGCTGTTTATTTTCCCTCTTGTGAATATTGCACAATAGTTGCGTCTTTATATATTAGAAATTTGTTCTAGTCCCATATGCCATATACGCATAGCCCGAGTATGATTTTGCTTTTTAGTGAAGTTTGTTCTGTTCTGTTTGGTCTTGTAACAGGGTGTGATTTTCTAAAATTTATTCAGTTAAGTTTTTAAAAAATGAATGGAAATAAAAGACATACTAACAATGATATTAGTACATAAATACATTATGTCTTTGTCTCCACATAATCACTTAGTGTTTTGTATAATTATTTGTTTGTTATTTTTTGAAAATTTATTTCGTTATATCCTATTGTATTGTAACATTGTATGCTGAATTTGACCTTGTCCAAAGTTGATTTCATTTCTGGTTATTCTCTGTGTTTAAAGTGCTAATTGTGACCTGAAGTCAAGTAGAGGACTATATAATCTTGTGATTATGAGGAATGGGTCATTCGTGCTTTAACATCTAGAATCTTCAAATTGTATTATGTTCTGACCGGTTTGGGCTGAAATTTATTTTGTTCAAATTATTTAATTCAAGTGAGTATTTGCTCTGGAAATACAAAAATGCTCTGATAAAATTCTTGGATAGAGACATTCACGTGAATTTATATTATATTTCTGTGATTCAACAAAAGACTGCTGAGACATCAGCACTTCAATATCTACTGTAGACACGTAATCGACTTCACATTCGAAATATTTTCTGGACTTTTAATGCATATTATTCAGGACTTTAAATTACCAGGAATTGTGCCTGCAATTCTGTATTTTGGGATTTAATTTGTAATACCTTAAGTTGTTATGTATCATTTTCACTTTGTCTTCTAGGGAAATAAATTATTTTTTCAATTTTACAAAGCTTGTTTTCTTTAACTCTTTTCTGTTACTTATTTTAAGAGCATAGACTCATAACACTTAGAAAAAACACTTTCCACTACACAACACATCTAATGACGAAATATAAATAAATATATTTCCCAAGGTATGATTCATTACGTAATGTAACTTTGTTTATTATGTTGTTCCATATAGTTTGATTCTTACTCCTGTAGGTGTATTAGATATGTTATTTTATATTAAAAAAAAAAAACTTTGCAATAATAAATCGATGCAACTTGCTATTGTTGTGATGGGTATTTCTAGAACGTACATACAATTATTAATCCTCCCCATTAGTAATTTCTCTGCATATAAAATGTCATGATGCATGCTAATCCAGGAAAGAAATTGTGTTGATGAAACAATTCATCTGAACAGTGTTTTGTCTATCTTGCATATAGAAAGTCTCAATAAAAACTCTAAGAGCTAGTCTTGGAGGGCCTTTGCTTTTCACCTTTATCATTATTTGCAACAAATAATTTTATACCTCATTTTTTCACTGAAACATATGATATCCCCAAATTATCAAGTTATACTTTATTCATCTTTCCTATTTCAGATCTAAAATATATTCCAAGTGTGTATACACGGAACGTTTGTGTGTGTGTGTATGTGATTGTTGTTAACGTAGCTTTAAAACTCTTTTAGTCAAATCGTCCCAGTGTTTGCAGTGTGGCAGTTTATGGTGATGTCTATCAATGGGGTGTCATTTCGCAGACTTGTAGCATCTTGTCCCACCCAGTCACATTATCCTAACACCAGGCCTACCAGTCCTAACACTAACCTCTTAATGCTGAGCGCCTAGGGAGGTTGCTGTCAGTAAAAATTTTATAAGTCTTTTATATCACTCGGCCGGGGTTCAATCCCGCGACCTCCCGCGTCTGCATACACTGATATCAAACATGTCACCAAAACATCCTTTTTTAGGAACTGGCAGGCATCATGGTATGATACTGTTATGAATCACTGAACGAATTAGAATTGACCACAGTAATATAAGGCACTGTTACATAATAAAGGTTGAAGATCTACTTGCAACTAACCTTTGACCTTGAAACACTCTCTGATGGACTGTTTCCGTCTGCACCCAATGTTCAGCGCATGAAAGTACCTTTTGATACAGTAAATGTGGCTGTACTCTAATGTATCGAACATAGTAAACATTTATTCTAAAACAGAGCATGCGTGCAATCTATTTCCATAGAGTATTTAACTGACTTGTTTACTGTCAGTCACCCTAAATATTATTCGTTATTTACTTACCTTTTGATTATACCATATACATTGCCAATTGATCGTGACCCTTCATTTATTATCATCACCTTCTCATATTTTGGTGTTCTATGATCATACGTAAGTCCTATATCGCCTCACAGTTTAGATGCGCCAATAAATCATTAATTTTCCTCTTTTCGGGTTTTATGTGCTGAAAGGTTGGGATACTGAGTGCTGTAGATATGAAATAATTGCACAGATGTTCAGATATGCATTTTATGATATAGGGCAACGGTTAAAATGTAAAGAACACACAGGACAATAGTCCAATATAAAAATATTTTAGCTAAGGAATGAAAATGAAGACTTTCACACGTCAAGCACCGGTATTCCAAGAAGTAAAACAAAGTTAAACTCTCCTTTAGTATGCATTCAGGCAAGAACCTAATTAAAATCAGTTAGTAAACAAAATTTAAATACAACTATACAGGAAAATCCTTTAATTTCCATTTACTAAAACTGATATGAGTATATATTTTTCATCAGGAACAGTTCACATTCACGTTAGATTTAATTACATTGACCAATATCACAAGGATATTATTCGTGTGACAAATGGACAGTTTCTTGCGAAAGCTCACTTAGACATGAAGGTCAGATCTGCAACACGACCTATTGAAACAATGCAAAAGTTGTGCATGTTTTGTTTTTAAGATATTTCTAAACATATGGAATACGTGTGAACTTGATATTCTGATAACATGATAGAGGTTTTGAATATCAATTAGACCGTGAATAAGCGAAAACCTTTATTCGACGGATTTTAATTATTAATATTATATATATATATATATATATATATATGCTTGAACTGATTACAAGAATAAATATCGTATTCATTAAAAAATAAGGATTATATATTTTCAATATGGTAGTCCTAATGACCATATAAATAGAAGGCATCATTATATAATAGTAACACACAAACATTACTATAGTTGCCAAAAAACCATAATGAACACTATATATTTATCTGCCAAACAATTATTATAATAGACTTTGTAGTCAGGTATAAACAGTTAGTATGGTTAAGTCGTGAGTGAAAGGTGTATTGGCTGTCTATTGTTATTTTGAAAATATTATCGTACCAGATTATCTCTGCCCATGGATGTCATAGCCCTCGATAAACATGGAAACGATGAGTCCTGAATGTACAAGTGTAATTGTGAAAAGCAAACATGTCACACAAGAATAACATCGTGTGCCAGAATCGTTGCAACTGCATACGGACTCGAAATGTTCTGTAGCATCTGACATGTATGGACAATTGAAACCTGCATTTCATCGCCGGTTTTCCTCACATGAATCCAACGAATACTGTTCATTTAAAGAGACAACTTTTATGTATTGCATGATGGTTAAATAAAGTCGCAAATTTTAAATGCGAAGAATGCAGACCGAAAATTGACAAACCATTATTCCACAGAGGAAGGTGAATTACTACTGTGAGGAAAGAAATGTTAATTGAGAAGCAAACTCGGATTGGTGAAGCATAAATAGTAAAGATGCATGATGACCGAATGAATTATTGAATTAACGAGGTGTACACACATTAAGTACATGTACCTCGAATTTATGACCGCTCTGCGGCCTGTCGCTTGTTATTGGGGGAAGGAATCAGTGTCTCATCCCACAGGCATTTATGTGACCAAGAGGCACTGTTAATTTAGCCTCAGGTCGTGAGTCCAAATAGGCCCCTAAGGGCCTGAATGGAGGGCTGACATGAGTGGGAATAGACCCAACACACTCTCATGTTTCGAAAAGTGGAATCTGTTTCACTTGATGGGATGAGCGAGAATTGTTAATTATTGCGAGCTGATAATTGGTATCCGGCTGAGGCAAGGGAGGAAAAGTGCGGGAAGGCAGACGGCTTGCCACAGTAGAGGTGTCCGTTGATTCCAGGTCGTTGACCTAAGGTGCTGTTATGCAGGAATTTTTAAATTTAGGTTAAATCGTTTGGTTTCCGAAAGTGTCTGAATTTTGGATTTTGTAAAAGTATTCTGTGCTGTTTTATATGGTTAGTATGGAGGATGCAAGTAGAAAAGTTATATATATTTTTTTCCCTTCCACACATTTATGTTCCTAGTTGCCTTATTAATTGGTTGTTTTAATTTTTTTTTATTTCCAGGCTAAGACATGTCAAGGACATCTGATTTTATGTTTCCTAATTTAAATTTTTTTAAAAATATTTTCTTTTGGCTAGCCTGAATTCTACGTCATGTTGATTATTCTCCTGTCTTGTATGGTTAAAGTTATTGATATAAGGCCATTTTATTTTCAGGTAAAGTCTATTTTGTTAAGAGAGATATCCCTGCCGAATACTCGGGTCGCTAAGACATATCAAGAACATCTGATTGTATATGTTCCCTAATTTTAATTTTTTTTATTTTCTTTTTATTTGTTAGCCTGCCTCCTACTTTATTTTGATTATTTTCCTATCTTTTGTTTAAAGTTATTAATGTAGGGTTATTTAATTTTCAGGCTAAATCAATTTAGATATGACAGATATCTTTGCCGAATACTCGGGTCACTAAGACAAGTCAACGACATCTGATCTTACGGTGCCTTAATTTTAGTTTCTTAGCCTGTCCCCTAAATATAGGTAATTGAATGGAATTTATTGTCTAGATTTTAATGATTAGCTGTATGTTGTTTTAGTAAGGGGGGGGGGTATTTTAGTGATTGTTTGAGAAGATTGTATTTTTTTATTTGTTTGATTTGATGTTTAGCTAATTGAGGGGGAATTTAGGTTTTTAATTAAGTAATCGTTTTTGGTATGGGATGTAAGTTTAGTGGAGGAGGGGGTTAGTTAGTATTGTTAAGGGAAGACGGGTTTCTTTGATGAATAATCAAGTCTCGTTAGACATATCAAAGTCGCCCGTCTCCCGTAATCTACCCGACAAGGTTGCTTGGGGCTGGTTAAATCCTTTCTTTAAGTTCATTTTTTCCTAGGAACTTTAATATATTTTAGAATGTTAATTGTATGTTAGGGTATTTTAGGTCTAGGATTTCTGGAATAGTATAAGGGGATCCAATTGCTTTTTGTGCTTTTTTGGAAGTTGGTTCTTGCTAGTTGGAATTTAGTGCAATTACTGAATACATGTTGCTGGTCTTCTTCGCTGTGACAATGGTGGCAGTTTAAGTTTACAGGTTTGTGACCTATGTATTTACCAAAACTGCCTTCTAATTTGGTTTTACCTGTCATTATTTGTTTAATTATGTTTTGGTCAACACTGTTACATTTGGGTGGTTTAATGGGCATGTTAACTGTTGTTAGGATGGAGTGTAGTTTCCTACCTTTAGGAGTGGAATTCCAGTGTTCCTGTCATTTTTGATTGATATAGGATTTTAGGAAGCATTGAGCTTCTGTAATGCTATATCTAATTGTGGCTGGATTGGGGTATCCTAACTTACTTTTTGAGACTGTATCAGCCTGTTCACTGCCAGGGATTCCTATATGTGATGGCACCCACACGAACTCGATTATCTGATTTCTTGTGGATAATTCTTTAAGCATATGGAAGGTTCCGGCAAGGAACAGCTGTCTTGATTTGGTGTTACGGGTTTTAATTGAGTTTATTACACAAAGGGAGTCGCTAATAATGACTGCTTTTTGGATGTTATTGTTTTTGATCCAATGGAGTCATTCAATAATTGCCCAGAATTCTGTAGTGTATATAGATCAATGGTCCGGTAGCCTGGTTCCCATTTGGATGTTATATTCAGGGATTGATATTGCAGCCGCCGTTCTGGGTGGCTCAGCTGTTTTCGACTCGTATGTGTATATTTTAGTAAAACCAGGGTTGGTGTCTTGTATGTCATTTGCGATTATGGTTTGTAGTTTAGTTTATTGTTCTAATTTGTTTCCGTATTCTGTGGCCATGGTGTTTATCCTTGGTTTGGTTTGTGTCCAAGGGGTTTGGTTAGATGGTTTGGTATATTCATCTTGTTCAAGTATTAGGAGTTGTTCCCTAAGCTCTAAGATTCGATTGCCACCTGGTATGTTTGGAACTAGTTTGTGGCTAAAAAAAAAATGTTACGTCTGCAAATTGCAAGTTTAGTGGGGTGGTCAGCTAATCGAATGGAGTATCTGAGTAGCATTTCATGTCGTCTCAGTTTTAACGGTAGTTCCCCAGTGAGGACTTGAAGCTCGTCCAATGAGGTGGAAGGAAGTGTGCCTGTGCAGCGATTAAAGCTTTCCTTTGGATGGCGTCTACTTTGTTAAGGAGTTGTTCCTTTTACCGAGTTAGACACTTGACAACCATAGTCTAATTTGGATCTTACAAGGGCTTTCTAGATGGTAAGCAAAGTTTCTTGGTTGGATCCCCATGCGGTACCTTTGAGGTTTCTTAGGAGGTTTAATTCTTTATAGCAGCTTTGTATAATGAGGTATATATGGTGTTTCCAGGTTAGGTGGCTGTCAAAATACATTCCTAGGACTCTTACTATCTTAACATATTTGATTAGTTGATTTTGAAGATAGAGGTTAGGTAGGCTAATTTGTTATTGAGTTTTGGGGTAAATGTGATTGCTACTGTTTTCTCATGTGAGATTTTAAAACCTCATTTATCCGCCCATCTCCCTATTTTATCTAAACCTTTTTGTATTTCAGTAATGACTGGTTTACTAGTGGAGTTTCCTGCTCTCCAGATTCCGCTGCCATCGGCGATTAGTGAGATTCTAACTTTAGTGGAGGCTAGGTTAAGGTCAACGTTGTTAGTCAATGGGTTGAAGAATGAGTACGCTTCTTTGTGGTGTTCTATTTTTAAGGGAGAATTCTTTGGAGTGGGTGTTGCCTACACTGATTATAATTTTACGACCTGCTAGGAAATTTGCAGTCCAGTTAAACATGCGTCCAGGAATTCCGACGTTGTTTTGTTTCGCAATCAATCCTTTTGTCCAGACCAGGTCAAAAGCTTTTCCTAGCTCAAGAAAAATCGTTATGAGGTTTCAGTCGGATTTTCTCATGGAGGTGAATGCTGGTTTTATGTCCTGTTCTAATCGTATTAATTGGTCCGTGGTGGAACGCTTATTACGATAGCTACATTGGTTTTCTGATAGTAGATTGTTGCTTTCGAGGTGATTTTTTAAATCTTTTTGAGATTATAGTCTCCATAATTTTGGAGATATTATTGGTGAGGGAGATGGGTCGATATGATATTATGTTGTTAGGGTCTTTGCCTGGTTTGGGGATGGGAATAATAATGGATTGTGTCCAGCTATTGGGTAGTTTTCCATTATTACAAATTTTCTTGAATAGGTTCATAATGGTTGTTGTTATATTGCTGGGGATATATATATATATATATATATATATATATATATATATATATATATATATATATATATATTATACCCAATTTGATCTTTTCCAGGTGATATTTCTTTTTTAGACCCTAATGCTATGTCCCATTTCTATAAGTTGATTTCGCTGTTTAAGTTTGAATCTTTGGTTCCTCGGTCTTCAAACTGGTGATGAAGGGTGTTTTCTGCCGTATTTCTTTGGATAATTTTGGGAATGGTTCATGGTGCTGCTCATGTCGGAAAAGTGAGTGGAAACATATCAGCCTTTTCTTAATTGGAGGTAGCACCTATTAGTTTGGGAGTTGAGTAGGTTGATTTCCTCCAATTGTTTTTATTTTATCCCAGACTTGTTTTGAATTCGATTTTAGATTTAATTTAGAGCAAATGGTTTGCGAGGAATTTTCTTTAGCTAACTGTGTGATGTATTTAAAATGATTGTCCTTATTTTTGTAGTGGGTGAAGTCTATGGAGTTTCCTTATGTGCTGTGCTGCATAGGTCACTCCACCAGGGTACTGATTAATTAGTTGTGTGGCTGACATATTTTGATATACATAAAGAAGCTGCATTGTGAATGGATTTAATTATATTGTTGTGGAAGATGATGGTATCTGGGTTTTCTAAATCCTTAGCATGTATGGATGTTTTTGAATTTAACCCAGTCCGCTTTGTCATATTTCCATCTAGGGGGGACTTCAATGTGAATATGTTGAGTTGTAATTTGGAGGGAGATGATAATGTATTCTCTAGGTCTACACACCAGTTAATTATTTGTGCAAGTTTAGGGGTGCATATCGTTAGGTCGATGGATGCGAGGGAGCCATCCTCAGGATTTAATTTGATTTTTGATCCGTCATTGAGGATGATTAGATCACATTTTGTAATCCATGCTTCGACCAGTTTTCCTCTTTTGGCATTCCTATCTTCTCCCCATCATTCTTTGTGTGCATTGAAGTCACCACAGATGATTCAGTTGTTTGATAGACGTTTTGTGATTTGGTGGTAGTTTACTTGACGGTTTTGGCCTCCTGGGTCATATATGTTTGTAATTTGAATATTAGTTGTGCCAGTACGTATTTGGATTGATTGTATTTGAAGGATGTTGTTAGTGTTTTTGGCAATTGGGACTGGAAAGTTTCTGAGTATGTTAAAGTTTCTGTTGAAAATATTGCCAGGTCTCCTGTCTTCATTCCATTATTAGGGTCTTTGAATATGCCTGGTGAGTAACCTAGGATATTAGGTAAGCGTGTTAGGTTTTCTGATAGGCGTGTTTCTTGATTTTGGTTTGTTGATTGTTTTGTTAAGTTTAAAAAGTAGTTCTGGGAGGTTTTTGATTAATCCCCTACAGTTCCACTGCCATATTATAAGTTCTCTTTTTGTTGTGTTATCCATGGTAGATAGTTGACTTTTCTGCTATATCGGTGGTCAAGGGAGTAATTGCAAGTATATATTTGAAGTGCTTGGTTGTTATAGGATTTGGTGTTGTTACTATGGTTGCTAGATTAGGTGGATTGTTTCTTTAGTAAGTCTGAGAGGATGGGCCATGTTACTGTGGTTGTAATGTCATTGGATGGTGGGTTTGTGTTTTTGTTGTAGCCAGAGGTACTGTGATGATGATATGGTTTTTTTCTGTGTAAGATCTGTTTTTGCGGTTGCTGTATTTGAGTTAGTTATGGTTTTATTTTTAGAGGGAGTTGTGTTTGGGGGTGAGAGTTGACTTAGTTTGATTTGGGTGATTAGGTGTTTTACTTGCCTCAGGTTGTTTTTAGGGTTGTTTTGGTTTTGTTCACTATGTCTTTTGCAGCAAAGTATGTTAGATGTTGAGTGTTCGTAAGATCAATGATCAACCTTTCTTTAATTGTGTAGGGACATTCTGCTGCCTTGGGATGGTGAGTGTCTATTCCGTTCGGGCATTTTGGGTTATGAAAGCGACATGTGGCTCTGTGCTGACCACCACAGTGTTCACATCTGTGTTTATATCGGTATTTGAGGATACAGTGTCCCCAATTTTGTCATGTTGTACAGAACCGAGGTTTGTTTATAAAGAGTTCAAGTCTGTGTCTCACCCCGTTTGAGCCTAGTTTGACCAATTATGTTAGTGTTCAGTGGATTCTATAACAGCTTTTGAGGTGATGTCCTTTATGGATTTTTAGTCGATAGACTTTTGCGACCTTTTTACCATTTCCTTGGAATTTTTGGAATAACGTTTCATTCTCTAGGTCTTTGTTGTAGCCTTTGAGCGTCAATACTCCCTCAAAGTTTGTTTGTGGGGGTGATTTGGTAGGTTCATTGCTGGGGTTTGTTTTAGTTGTTGGTTTGAGGAGCGTTGATTTAGAAGTAGCAGGGTTGTGTGATCTTTTTGGCATCTTGTAAGGTCTATCAATTTTAACTTTGATATATCCTATATTTTCAATATGTAGTAGTTTTTTCCACCTGGCTGAGTGTGCTACAGTGGATAATTAAATAGTTTATTCTTGGCCTTAATAATCTAATCTGTCCCTGGTAAACTCGTAGTACGGCTGCCATGATACTTTTGGTACTTAGGTTTAGTAGTTGGTTGGATTTGCTGCTGATATAAAGAGTGTGTTCAAGTGAATGGAATTTGGGTTTATTGTCTTGATGGTGGTGCTGTGGGTGGTTTGTCCATGTGTTCCTGGTTCCAATTTGGTTATGGCTGGGTTGAGTTTTTGATTTCATGAGGCCCTTTCTTTTCCCTATGTATTTTACCATTCCGGTGGGGCTGTCCTGAATAGAGGGTGGCCGGACAAAATGGTAGTGGACAAAATGGTATGGACAAAATGTTAAGTGGACATAATGGCACTGGACAAATTGGCATAGATAAAATGGTGCCGACAAAATGATACGGACAAAATGGTATGGGACAAAATGGTACTAGGATTAAATGGTACAGACAAAATGGTACGACTACAATTTTATTAAAACGAAATATAAAAAAACAGACAAGTTTTTACTAAATAACATTAATAGGCTGCTATTGTGAACTGACCATGGATGATTTATAACAATTACCTGTACCAACAATTTTAAAATAAAAAAGCAATTCAAGAAAAATAAACCCGCAAACTACAAAGCTACATGACAAAAGACAAGTACAAAACCTCTGACTACTATACAATATAATTTAGAAATAGAAAAAAATAACTAAAAAATGTCACACATCCAAGGCATACTCAAATAAAATTTATCATATGAGGTCAAACTTTTTAGCCTAGTCGCAATCAGATAACATTTATACTGACTACTCTAGCAATATTTCCCAAATATGTAACCGGATCTCGGTTATTATAATCGACCACTATGGTGTGAAGTGCTTCGTTGATGCGAACATATGTTTTCTTCTTCTTTCCGGTTGTTGTCCCCAGTTCCATTTGACGACGCTGAAGTTGAGTGCTATGCTGCTGCTGTTGTAGTTTTCGCGCCAAATTTGTGACGGTCGGATGGGCAAAACCAACAACGTTATTAAAAGCATTGTGCCAACCCTCGAGTGCATTGTTGCTGCGAGGTAGGTTATCGATGCATCTGGAATATTGGTTCCACAACTGAATTGCGAATCTTGGTGTACCTCTTCTTCCTCTCCTTGGTCATCCGATGAAGTTGTCCTCCATGTAATCACAAATTACTTCAATTTCTCGGTATGGTGGATCTGCAGTCAGAATTTCGAAGACTTATATGACGCTATCTGTTGGAATAAATGCTAGAGCGAGAAAACGCTTGACAAGAAGCGCGAAATCAGGTTCATCTCTATAACGTTCTAAAAAAACCTTCTGATTGCAGTTTCCTCCAGACGCACTGACCGAAGTGAAACATGCATCCAGTTACTGTTGCCATCGGAAATATACTCTGAAAAGCTCTAATTGCTGCCAATTCAAAATCAAATACAACAGTAACTGGATCTAAACCTGCATGCAGGGTGAGAATTTCTTCAAGGAGTTGTTTATATGCTTGTTCGGTTTTTTCGGATAGTAATGCATACACTGCAGAAAAAACTTCACCATTGAAAAGGCCATGTATCGTGTAGAGTTTATCGTATCCACTCGGGCTGACTCGAAATGTGCCATCGGCAAACCAATGTTGGCATCTCGAAAAGAAATCCAGATCATCGTCGGCTGCAAAAATGATCATGTTATCTCGGTTGACACGGATGAATGGGTGGTTGCTCTGTGTCTGAGAATAAACCATAATGTCTTGTTGATCATTCGGTCCAGCCATTTGACTATGCCTTCGTACATCTCGTGATAAGGTTGCTCGTTTTTGAAGTAGATGAGCGGCTGCAACTGCAACACTCAGCAATTCATTGTGAACAATCGATCGTGTTGCTTCTTTGGTTGTTTCTGCTCTCCTTTTCATGTCGGCACGAGCTGTTTCAACCTCGACTTGTCCGTGCGTTACCGTGTGATTATGAACTCTTAACTTCAAATCGATTACATTCGCTTGTGTATGAATTCGTGCCTTGCACGTTCTTCTTTCACAACGCCAGAGCTCCTTGCCATCACTACCATCAGTGTTCTTGGTAAATAAATAACCTTGCAATACAAGCTTGTGAGTCCTTTTTGAGAAGTAACATATTCTAACATGATGATTTTTTTTACAAGTTTAAAATATAAATAGTCAAGCCAATAAAGTCTTCTTAAAATGATATGCAACTGTTTTCAGCTTTAGATTCAAACTACAAAAATTAAGGCACCCCAGACGTTAGCGCGCAGTTCACTTTGATACTTTGATCGATAAACTCTATATGCCGTACAATACTGTTGTAACTCAGACTGTAATTTAGTTTATTCTACTCTAAACTGTTAGCTTTGTCTGACACCAGATTGGCTATATTTTAGGTTCAGCTCGCGCAGTTCGGAAAATGTCACTCGTACGAGTTGTGAAAATTTTGCACGGCAGACCGTCACCAAATATATGCAATAAACACAGGTCTCGTAAGTCTTACCAGGCTTTCTAGTGTGTCACTTTTCCGCTAATCGCAAATGTCACAATTGCTGCAATATATTGTAGGCGCGTTTCTGACATGCGCGCAAACGACGGGACACCAAAAATTAAGGGTATATAAAAGAAAAACAGTCATTAAAATTGCATTGAAATACTATTTGGTATCGTTGCATTTTGAAAGATTCGACATAAGTTATTTGCAGTTTCACTTTATTTTTTAAAAATAAAATACATTCAACGTTTCCGAAGTTACACGAATTTAATAAAAATCATTTATATTGATATCTGTTTCAGTTAGTTTATGGACGCGTGAAGATTTTAATATGTATAGAAAAATTAAATTTTATTATGATTTTAGATAATTATTATTTTCATTAGCAATCGAAATTCTAATATATGTACCATTTTATCATGTTTTGCACCATACCATTTTGTCTGCAACATTTTAACCATACCATTTTGTCTATACCAATTAATCCTTGTACCATTTTGTCCCATACCATTTTATCCGTACCATTTTGCTCGAACCATTTTATCCATACCAATTTGTCCAATATCATTATGTCCACTTAACATTTATACCAATTAATCCTTGTACCATTTTGTCCCATACCATTTTGTCCGTACCATTTTGTCCGCTACCATTTTGTCCTAGTACCGAATAGAGGGTTGGTCATATCTGGTAGGTTTGCTAGTGTTGTGTTTAGGAGGGTTTTCACTCCAAGGGTGGGTCCCTGATTGGCCTGGAATTAAACTGATATGAATTACTTGGTTTTTTGGATTTGGGGGACATCCTGTCTATTTGAGTTGTTTGTTTTTTTTTTAAGTTAGGTTTTGTTTTGTTATGTTTTTAGTGGAAGTGGGAATGTTTTGAAGTTTTTTGTTTCTTAGGGCTGTCCTTGATGGGAAGATTGTCTGATTTGGTAGAGATTTCTTGATTGTGTTGGGAATTTGTTCCCTTCTTGGTTTTGATGCCTGATGGGCCATGTGTTTGGCTATCATGGACTACCTCCTTTTGAATTTTTGGGGTAGAACTTGAGTTTAGAGATTTTGCTTTTGTTGTTGGTGCCCTATTTGGATTTGGTGTGGCTTTTGTTGTTGTGGCTTGATTTGTTTTGTGATGAGTTAGGGTAACATTATTTGTAAGTCCTTGGATTTCGATGTGTCAATTGGTTTTTGCAGTGGTTGTGGATATATGTTTGAGCTTATGTTTTAGTCTACTTGTGGGGAGCTTGTGGTAAAGTCTCCGTAAAAAAATTAATTCGATATCATGGGGATAGTGTCCTCTAGTTCTTCATATTTGTACGACGCATTTAGGTCTATATATTCTGTGTTTTGGTTAGTTTGAGTTACTTGTTTTGGGCTGTTGGGGATCCTAATTATGCATTTTAATGTTTTTGCAACTAACTGTTGGATGGATGGGCTGTTGTAATGGTTAATATTGCCTAGTGTCATTTGGGGAGGGGTTAGTGGTGCCCTGAGACGGTGGTTGAGGCTGAGGGTTAAATTTGGTCAGTTGCTTGGTAATTTTTTTTTTTGTTTTCTACTTAGGTTTTGTCTTTTGGTAAATGTAGCCTTGTTTATGCTAGTTGTTTGGGACATTTTGCTGGGAGCTCTGATTATTAATAATATAAATGAAGTTTTCGGATGATTTCCTGCTATTGTATTTTATTTTGAGTAGATGGTTAAGAGTAAGGTACCTTAGAATATGGCGATTATTACAAGGTGTTTCCTAGGGTGTTTCCTAGCACCTGTTTCTGGAGTTTTCTCGCCAGGGAGGGGCTACGTTTTAGCAGAGAAAGTGGGGAAGAATTGTGGAATATAAAGGTGTTAGATTATCCGAGAACTGAATCATGCAGTGATTTCCTTTGAGCTTAAAAATGTATAAGGATATTGTCTAGATAAATGCTCGTGTGTGGCCTAGCACCTGTTTTCAGAAAAAAGCGGCAGAGGAGGAAGATTAATTTGTTAATTTTGGAGAGTTTAGTAGATATCAGTTAGCATTATTGCATTATCTAATAACTGAGAATCTTGCATGGATTTTCCGGTGCTTGAAAAATATCCAAGGACTCGGTCCAAGTGTACACTAGAATGGTACCTAGCATCTTGTTTAGGATAATGTCACCAAAGAGGAGTTATTATGTTATGTAGGAAGGAGAAGGAACAAGAGTGGAGTGGAGTGGTTAATAGCAAATAAAATGAGGACCAGCTTAAAACAACACAGAATTATAATGTACCCGTAGGTTTAGTGAATGTTTCTACCTTATTCTTTGTTTGGCAGGTTTCTTTGTTCCTTTATTTTCTTTGTGTCTGCTTGGCGGGCTTCTATTGTTGACTTTTTGATTTCTTTGTTCCTTGTTTCCTTTCTTCCGGACTCCTGTTCTTTTTCTTCTTCTTTCTTTTTCTGAAGTTGATTCACTACAGGCTCCTAACAGGTACGGATAAAAAGCGAACATGTAGCCAATGTAGTTAAAATTACAAATACCCATAACACTTAGCATTGATTTTACACATGGTTTCTGGTTACGACGTTCGAATGCTTAAGCGGAAGAGATGTAAGTGAGTTCTAATAATGGTATCATTGAATGGGACCTTTTCATAAAGGAGGCCATAACGTGCCAAGCTCAAAACCTGTAAAATTGAAGAATTCCACGAAACCTCTAGGAAGATAAAACGCTCGAAATAAATGTTAAGACACCAAATACACATGTATTTAGTACGATCATGGAGAATCTCAGAAAGAGAATAAACGTGGCGAAAATAAGAAGAAGAATATTCGAAAATAACGTGGTTGCCGTCTACCGCAGCAAAATAACTCTTGAGTGCAAGGGACCCGTTTACACTGGAATATGTGTTCTTCACATCATCAAGGTTTGATCTGCATTGTTTGCTTTTAGTTTTAATATTTAATTATTCCTTTCGTTATATGCTACTGGAATGTAACATTATAGTCTGGATTTAATCTTGTCCAAATTTTTGCTTTCTACTTCACCTGAATGATTGATTTTTTTATATTGTAAACACTAATACATAGCTATCATATCATCTGTGTGAATGGGTTTAAGATTATTATCATTATTAATAGAAGTAAACATATTTGGTCCGCGTCTAGGCTGTTGGAATTCCCATATAAATACACCTAACATACCTGACATATTCCATATTATAATTTTTGTAACAGTCCTTCTTATAAATGAGAGTTTATCTAGCCAACATTAGGATCTTTCTAGAAGGTTATTTTCCATTAGGTAATATACATTTATTTTAATAAATACGTGTACCAGATATTCAAAAATGGTATAAGTCCACCTGGGACCAAAAAGTGGATAGAGCAAAAATTAGAGAGATACATTGGCCTATGGTCACAAAAACCGAAACCCACCCATGTCAAAGATACGGTGATTGATAGACGTTGCATGTAATTAGACTTCATCCTGCATACATGCCTTTGGTGCCTTCTAGCTGCAGAATATTGTGGCAGTTTGATGTTGTCTTGGCCTCTATGAAAAAAAGCTAAAAGGTGAATAGCACGAAAAATATTGATGTGTGGTCGCTACAGTGCGCAGTGATTTCACTAGGCCAGCTGCACCTAACAGCAAATGTTCTGTTCTTTGGATGCCGCGTCAATAAGCACCCACGAAAGACTCTAAGCTAATTCTAATATGAATGGAGGCAAATATGCTAAAACAGTATTACAAATTACATTAGTGCAAAAATATAACTGAAACAGACGCAGACTTGAATACACAGTACAATAAATCCGATGTACAACAAACCCTTAGGAACCATTCAGATTTGCTTGTTAGAATGAAATTGTGTTACCTCAATCAGCACTTTGTTATATCCGATATAAAACGGGTTGAAATGTACACCATCTGAACGTCATTTGAATAGACGTTTTCAGTGTGTACGACACAACACCAGTACGCGATCAAAGCAGTATATCTCTTCTGACAATCTCAGGCGTACTGTGCGGAAATGTATTGACTCCTTGGTTTGTACAATTTAAAACAGTGAAACATCGCTTTTCTTGAAAATAGTCTACTAATATGGTCAACATTGAAAAGGAACTTAATAAACATTTTATTAAAAAGAACAAAGAATTAAAAAAAAACATCTTTCATAATTATATATATATATATGCATATATATATATATATATATATATATATATATATATATATATATATATATATATATATATATATATATATATATATATATATATATATATATATATATTCTTGAGACTTGGAAAGTAGGTGTGTCTTTTTATTCTCAGAAAGGAAAGATAAGTACTTTGGTGTGTTTATAACTGGCATTAAGTCTCCCTGTTTCTCCGGTATATTTTAAAGTTTAACGTTTACGACATCTCAAGACTATACAAACTTTGTTCGATATTTTTATTCCGCCATTTGAAAGAAATATAATGTAAAAATGTTTGTATGCACAGACATTACAGGGAACGTTGTACTAAAATACACTTTAAAATAAGTTCAAATCAATATATTACTCGGTGAGAGGTCCCACTTATTTGAACATGATCAAGCTAGATAGCAATAAAGATTTGTTTCATGCAGACTCATGCAGCAATAAATCTTAAAGTAAGAGCAAACTAAACATTTTAAATTTTATTTTTGTTTGCTGACAGACGTCTTTATTTCGACACTTTTGTGATTGAAGTAAAGGCTGGTATACTTACAAAATTGTATTTAACGTACTCGTAATGTTTACTCGTCCTAAAACAGTCCTGTCCTAAGTGAGCTATTACCGTGTACAAGATTAAATTGAAAATACACAAATGTTCAGCAAAGGAAAGGTATATTCAATGTATGTAGTTGTATAACGTATCACATAGAGCAGTTACCATTGAAAGAATAAAAAGATCATCTTTTGATACTAAAATGTAAATCGGATATTTACAAAAAGAAAAGTTCTTTTTCCACAATTCAACCATTTTGCCTAGATATATGTTTGCCTGTTAAATCTCTGTCGATTTGACCTATATATGTCTGTGTATGTTTTTATTTTATTTTCCACTTGACCTAAGTAATAATTACTGTAAGATTCGCAAATCCATATTGAAGTCAATCCATTATAATTACTATATATGGGCTCATGTCTATCACCAGGACCATGGGCTTGATGGCAGTTACAGGACAGTGCTAGGCTGAAGAAAAACCACACAACGATTACAATCACTCACGTCGTCAGTAAATATTATTTCTTGATTATGGTAGTCAGTGTTGGCCAAATATTTCTCAAACTGATTGATTAACCAATTACAAGATGCAGGAGTCATTATTACAGTATTCACGATACTTTATTGGTTTCTTTGTTGTTGAGCGTTTAGCGCCAATTTTCAGCATTCGATAGGCTATAAATTCCGGCCAGTATAACCGGCTGAGGACGGACCATGGAAAAGTCCGGTTAGAACCACCGATCCACTGAAAGCTATTTGAAAGTTTTCTGACTTATATACATTATTCGAGCCCAAACTCGACGCCACTTGGACAGAGGTGATAAATCAGAACCGATACAATTATGTGCCACGAATGTGTACAACTGCACTAGAGCTTGAAAATATTGTCGATAAGAATGCACTGTTTTCAAAAGGCTAAGATTGAAACTATACATCCGCCGTTAATGCTGTACGCGACAACGAAACCCATTTACATTTTTGTTTATTTAAAATCATTTTAGTTCATACAAAGTTGTGATGATGGTGATGATGATGATGATGAGGAGGAGGATAATGATGATGATTATTTGTAGAAGCAGTAATGTTTCTTACAGTTGTAATAAACTTAATTGCGCCTATATTTAGACTGCATGCAAAGATACCGAATCACCTTTAGTAACATTTCTAAAAGAAAATTCAAATCATAAAACACATGCTTACAATTAGACAACAACAACCTTTGATATAACGTTTTCTACTCAAAGCATAATGTAGCTACAATTCAAAGGTTCATATTTTGCGATTGATTTCTTTTCGAAGCGCAGATGGCTCACTTGTAACTAAAAGACAAAATGCACAAGTTGATCTGAATGGTTATATTCTCTCACCCATCGTAACTGTGCTGAAGAAAAGCTGGGTAAAGCTTATCAATTTATCCGAAATATCGGTGTTCACAATATTTACAAAACATTCTATTCGCCAATCATTCTTTTCCGATCTAAGTTACCGATTATCTGTGGTTATGTATTAAAACAAATATAATCGATTTTCTTATCTGTGTTAAGATGAAAATATATGGTTCGTATGTGTCCACACTTACACGCCAGATCTGAATTCTGCTAGATCTTCTGGATTCCATCTTTAATATGTATTTCGTTAGCACCGTGCTAATTCAGCTGATATTTGATTATGTTAGCGTTTAAACGGGGCCTCAGATTTTCGACTGATACACATGACGTACTGAGTCGACTGGGACGTGTGTAATTTTGTGGATGGTATAATGTGAACGAATTCCAACCAAACTGGGACATAAACAGATTCGTTTATTTCAAGGTGTTTATTACTAAGTTAAGTCGTGGCAGAAAGTAGTGCTATATGTAAATGAAACGAGACCATATTAGTTTGCAGTGAAGAATCTGTTTTTAAGTATAGTATACTAATAAGCACCCATTTTAAGCAATTACATATACTCTGCACTTTACACGACGTCTACACGTTCAAAAGAAGTTGTAGGGATGAAAGGGTCATATAATTTAAAACAAAGTTTCGGCTTGGTGTTTGGCAAAGAAAAGAGAAATATATCATTAGCTTCAAAAAGGTTCTGGCCCTTGCCCATAGTGGTTACCCATACCAGCTTAAAATATATAAATGACATTAAAATGAATGATGACGATACTTGAATACCCATTGTTATCAGACAGCCATGACGTGATACATATGGAACCCCATTTCTTTTCAAAACCCAACATGCAACCACTGACGTCTGCTTTCCTCTTGTCCTCGTGTTCACGACGTATATTTGGAAGGTATATGTAGTAATGACACAGTGAACATTTGAAATATATTATGGGAAAATAATGGTATCGCCACATTGGCAATTCGACCTTTAATGCCACAGTAAGAAAATCACTTTTGGAATTGCATTGTGTTTCCATTTATTGTATCTGCCCTTATGTATGTTTCAAGACCTGCATTTCCATATTTAGATCTCTTTGTTTTTCTTTTTCTTTCCCTCCCCCATCGATTATAGTCAACATGTCATAAATTGTGTCAAGACTGCTGACCCTCTAGTATACAAATGTCAAATGTTACGACACTATCGTCATAAACAAAGTAACTAAAAGAAATAAGCAAAAACCAACAAGTTTTGTAAAACTGAATAAATAATTTAATTATCAAAGTCACAAAATAAAAATGTTAAAAGGAGCTTACAATACTAGGAACTGAATCCAAAATAATCCTAAAACGTTTTATTCAAGTCCAAGAGAACCGAATGTTCCGAAGGATTTTAGGTCCTCGAATGTATGTATCACAAGGTCATTGTCCATAACTCCTTTGAATAGGTCACAATAGTCCCAGAATAATAATCAATGAGACAGCGCCATAAACAATACGTAAAGCTCAACATCAGTCAACAAAAGTAGGTTTCAAGTATTAACTTTTATGTAATTAGTTTTCCACACGAATAATGCAAATTGTCAGTGAATGAACTTACATGATCTTTTGCTATTCGATGGTCTAACACCCACTGAGTATCGCATACCTACTTCAAAACTATATATATTTTTAAGAAACACTCTTGATTACATATTGTAACCACATTGTTTAAGAGTAATCACAATCATATTCATGTCTAAAAATGATGGAGAAATCAGGCATTAATTAGTGTTGATTGCATACCAAAGTAAAGTGACAATCGAAATTTCGGTGCCGTGTCTATTGCCAACACACAACAATTCACCTCTGAATGCAGAAATAAACAAAAGAAAAACAAAACGAATCCTTACAAAGAAATTCAAATCAGCTGTTTAATGACGCTGTGTTCAAAAGTATATTTTGTCATGTTTCTGCAGTGAACACACACTGCCACCCCGTATTGGTCACTGTATCAATCCGCGCAAGAAATATGTTAACGAATATGAAAATCTCTTTACTTTCCTATGGAAATAGTCACTATTTTGACAAAATACACAATTTATAGCATTATATGATGCATAATCTAAATTTATAAAATGTTGTAATTTAGGAAATTCGTTATGTCGATGTATTAATACAGCCGTTAGTCGCATTTGCACAGGGTGGAGAAACAAATCCGTCGAAATCGACGGCTTTTGTCTTACAAATATATAACGAAAAGAAAATCTACGTTTATTGATTAAATAAAAGGAAATATCTGACTCTTGAAGTTGAAACATTTTGTATTGTCGCATGACGTATTTCTTATGTCTACTAAAGAATGAAGCTATCTTCGACTTTTGTATTCCCCAAAGTAAATATATGCTAAATGCAAAATGTAATTAATGGAAGCAAATATTAATCATTATTATATGGTATTGTTTTCTACGTTAACATTACGTTGTCAAAATTGTGCAGTATTTTTCATACTGCACTGATTCCTGCTGCATGACCCGAGAGCCGAAGACTAGTATCGTATAAAATAAACTGTTTTTGATTGTAAACTAACAAGTACCCTCATGTAGCAGACCCTGTAGCCTTTGATTTATTAGATTTTGTCAGTGGATTAACTAAACAAACTGACTGGTCCATTTGAAAGTAGATATGATCAGTTGACGATGTGGATGAGTTCACAAAAAAAAAACTTTCAACAAAGCAGTGAATGAACGTGATATCCGCTATGTCTACAACAAACGTGAGACACACATTATTGTTTTAACCAAGCAGCGAATGAACGTGATATCCGCTATGAAACACGCAGTATTCAAATTACCATTCCCACCATCTAAAGGATTTTTTTGGAGATGTGTTCATAACTATTTGCCAATGTTCATACTATGACCCGTGCTCTCAAAGGTCTATAAAAAGCATAGGAAGGCATATTAAGGCCAAATCAGTCCAAACACTAAATTCGAACAACAATGCAACTGAAGAATGGGTGTTTCGATAAAAAACCAAGAGCCTCAGAGCCAATACGCCAAAGACGAAATGGTCTTATTTCAGCTGGGAAAATTGGCTATCACAATGCAACTGCTTTGCAATTTTTCCGGTTTTACTTTTTCGAAACAATGGTTTGATTTATAGTAGCGATAAAAGTCATACAGATCATGTACATACATGAGGCTCTCCAACAAAGAGCATGCAAGTTTCAGTATAAACATTTGTCTTCTTCAGGTGGTAATAACAATAACAATGCATATACTTACCTTTTTGCATTTTGAATTTCCTCAGTTTCATGTACTTTCTTAGTTATTTCTGCCAATCAGAATTACATGGGTTCCAAATATTGATCATTGCAATGAAATTGTACTACAAATTATCGCTACTGCACTTAAAGCTAGATGAGTTCCATAGCAAACAATATTTTTTAGAAAGTCAATTAAAAGAATTCTTATTTTTCTCCACATTTTGATTCCAAACATTCATTGACAGAACAAAAGCATAAGTGCAACTGCATCAAGGCGAGGTCCTTCAGTGATATTTATATCTTAAGGAACTGACCAAGCTAACAAATCCTGTCAGTCAAACCTAGACATCACCATAAATTGCCACTATATAGACATACCGATATGAGTAAATAAAATGTTAATGCTACGTTAAAAATCTAACAACACAAACAGAAAACACACACATAAATGTAAAATAGTTTCAGTATTAAAATACATTCAACATGGGAAATGTAAGCCCAACAAACCGCTAGGAGTTCATCGATAAGCATCCATGTTTAGAACCATTGTCAACGTTTGTCCATCTATAAATGATGCTCAGGTGAAAGTAAGTGCATTTTAACCTAAGAGTTCCTGCACTCCGTTGTGGAAATGGATACGTCTATTCAAAGGTATGGCATCAATGAATATGTACAAAATTTCAGCATATAAAATGCAATGAAAAGCACCGAACGAATATATGTTCAAGCAAACAAACAACATTAAACTTTCAGACAGGACGGTTATTGAATTATTGGATCTGTACTGGAGACTGCGCTTTTCTGAAAATGAAGACGAAACCGCATAATGTTGTGTCTGCATGAATAAATGCACTAAAACCACAAATAAATGTCTAAAGAAAACGTTCAAAATTATCATAGAAGTATTCAAATATTTAACATCTCGCATAGAAAAGATGGTAATGTCCTTGTCCCGTCTACATTCAGATGCATATGACCATATCTAGCGGTATACATCTGCCTATGATTTGCCCCCACTCCCATTTTAACATAAAAATGCTCAAAAATCATTTGCCAATTCTGCTTTTCACATTTTGTAAAGATTCCTTACGGAACTGCAGATTGGTCTGATTTATTATCAGTGACTTCAAAACAATTGACAAAGGAATGATGGTACAAAAGTATATTAATATACTTGTCATATAATCACTATCTGAGAATAGGCCACTGACTAAAGGACTGAAGTCCTGAACATGTAGAGGGTGGCAACAGCTGTATCTAATAACATGAGCCATTTACAAAGTATTTATCCAGAGCTAGTATTAACTTCTGTCAGGTCATTCCAGGTAATATATTTGGCTATTTCTTCAGACAGCAAAGTAATTAATTTTGAAGAACCTGAAATATACTGAAATAATTTGCATGCTTCATCCTCCGGAAAAAAGCAGAAATTTACTTTCCATGGAAAAATACGAATATTTTTTGCATCTGTCGTTCTCATGGTCACAACAAAGATAAATATACTCTGACGATGCACAAGAATGAAATGACAAAGCAACCTTTTCCCTTTCAAAGATTACAAGTTATGGGCACCTAAGTCATTTAGAGCTCTTGGCAAGGCTCGATATGTGCGAATAAGTAATCTGTTCAACTAGGAAAACTGGAGAATCCGGAGATGCAGGCCTTAATTTCTAAGCAGTGATAGATATTTAATCTGGACTAAGGGTGGTCACTCGATTTTTGTAAGTGGAATAAGTAATACTCTTTCATCGGACTGAATGGATTCGACCAGGTCATTGAAATTTCAAAGGTAATTCAGTTAAGCATGCTATTGTGTATCTAGTCTGCTGTCTCTTACAATTAAGAATCAGAAATAAAAACAATTCTCTAAATATTATCAAAAAGTCTATAAGAAGCAAAAACAAATAGGTTGCATATATAGGTACTAATAAATAAAAAGCTAATAAAATTCATGTAACATCTGAGGAGTTACAAACAGATTTGGCTGAGGTAATGTGGACAATGTGGTGATCCCTTTGCATACTACGTCCAGCTGAAAACATGCTACACATGTGCACCAATTTTGACATTCAGTTGTTCTTCGAGGGAAACTACGTGCCAATCTGTCCTTAAATTGGCTCTCAAATATTGAAAATGTTGTCTCTAATTCTCCTGAATAGAATGTCTGACCGCTGCGGTGGCCTAGTGGTCCGCCTCGGATGCGGGAGGTCGTGGGTTCGATCCCCGGCCGAGTCATACCAAAGACTTACAAAAATGGTACTAACAGCTGCCTCGCTTGACGTTCAGCCTTAAGAGGTTAGTGTTAGGACTGGACGGCCTGGTGTCAGGATAATGTGACTGGGTGGGACATCATGCTACGTGTCTGCGACATGACGCCCCTGTGCTACACATCACTATAAACTGCCACGCTGCAGACATCGTAGCGATATGACTGAAAAATTGTTAAAGCTACGTTAAAAATCCAAATCACACACTCACTGAATAGAGGGTCATGCTAACATGGAGTTTGCACCAAAAATCTTCTAAAGGTGCATTCTTTGTCCTCACTGAAAATGATGCCGATCTTACGTCTAATAACTTAGTGGATAATTTGAAACTCTTCTCGCTGAAGAGTCTGAGGTGGTTTTAACACTTAGCAGTCAAAATGTAGAAATGGTATTTTCTTGAATTCTTGGTTATTCTTTATGTGAAGTTTATCATTTTAATATTTTTGGAACATTATTTGGCTCCATAGTGTCAAGACTGTACTGGGTTACCGTGGAACACTAAGACATTCATATTTGTAACAACCTGCTTTGGTGTGGAAGAAGTATACACGGTTGAGGGGACATTCGCACGAGCATTTACGAAATCGGTTCCAGGCAGTAAGACATTGATTCAAGATCATAACGGATCTTGTGACATTTGGGACTAGACTGAGCTCAGGATTTCTATTGAGCATATTACTGTATGATCAATATGTTTACTCCAGACCTGTGTTTTAATTTCCTATTGTACATGATGTAGGAATAGATACAGAAGCACTGACAAACAGAGTGCTCTAGCCACTTGTTGCAAATGATGAGTTTGATTGGCAATAAAAACAAGGGTTGAACTGCTGCTGAACATAAAGCTAATACGGTCCTATCAAGTTTTGCATTTACACTATTTGGTTGTATTATTACCTTCTCCTGGAAAATAAGGTAACTTAAGTGATTTTGGAAAATGAATGACATTGGTCAATTGAGGGTGAGGGGCTAAAGTTTATGGACCAATGGGTCTGCAGGGTCGCGGGATTTTGAAGCATCCTTCAAGGTCAAGTGGGAGAAAATATACATGGAATAATTCCAAAGATATTCATAATGAGTACTGAATTGGAATTCGGCTTGTGGATTTCATTTAACTTCCGTATCATTTTCCACGATAGCCATTACATTTATGGACGGAGAGGGGTGATCATTTTCTGTTGTTTTATTTGTGTTTGTTTATCTGTTTTGTTTGTGTTATATGAAATTCAGTATTGTTAGATCTTTAGATCTATGAAACACTAATGCAGCACCATATATGTTGATGAACTACTCACTTTATCATACCTGTTAATAAACTATATGTGCATTTATTATATCTGTATATGAACTAATAATACATTATCCCATACCTAATGACTTACACTGGCATTGGTTCTAGTAACTTCGTATATTTCTAAATAATACTGTTTCGTTGCAACTGCATCTGGTGTTTACATGACGCCAATAGATTCACGTTTTCATCTTTTGAATGACTCCATCGGTGCTGTATCAGCATGGTAATTCCTAATGAGCTACGAGTTACAACAGTAACTGCAGTTCAGTCAAAAGCGAGTAGAAAAGATTTTCAGTACTACTTTTTTGGAATCAGTCAGTCAAAAGCGAATAGAAAGAGTCTCTAATAATACTGCAGGGGATTCAGTCAGCCAAAAGCGAATAGACACGGTCTTTAATAATACTTCATGGGATTCAAGACTCATTAGAATCACACGATTTCTATGCAGTTGAAATCTAAGTATTCACCTTTTTAGTTTATTTAGCCAGATTCAAATAAGGGTATGCGCGATGGTGTTAGATTTGCATATTCATTAACTTACATATCATAAATAAATATATCCCAGTTATATTTACTTGTGTGTCTTCACAAAATGTAGCCGCACGCACTTTCGTCCTTTTACACTTCCCTCACTTCACGATTGAAGTCTAGAATATTTCTTGACTATTAATTCCCTATTCTCAGTGGATACGCAAAAATATTACAAACTTGAGATTAAAATATAATACATATTTATAGGTGTATGTGTTTCGCCAACTACTATTAATAATAACTACACACTTATCTTTATAGAACTAGTATAGCTCATATGTTAATATGACCTTCCATTCAAGAGAATTAGCGACAATATCTTCAATAAGGCTGAAACCACATGTCATGTCAGATCGTCTCTATTTTGATCCAGGATCAACTAGGTATCATAATTAGTCTTCTGGTGAAAACCTCAGGGCAATATGACGTTCATAATGATTCTGGTCCGAGGTTTAGTTTTAGCGTGCTTAAGGTTCCACATTTTATTTCATGTTCATCGCATATCGGGCTCTTAGAATACCATCGTTGATACCTTTTTCTATTTCAAATCGATAAATTCAAGCCGTTTGCACCTGTTTCTGAACGAAATCCAGTACATATAGCACTCCTTCCCTATATTACCTTCAAAAGAGTTCTGGAGTTTGTGCTTCAAGCTTCCTTAACAACTACATACCTGAATGCCTAAAAACTGAGTTCAGATCAGAACAATATATTTGTATTAACATATCACATGTATTTGTTATGAATCTTACTATTTGTATTCCTCATTTAGAATAAAATATGTTCCTACAATCCAGGCTCTATACTTTTCGATAACTTAGAGATTGTTTGCGGTCAACCATTTTCTCTTCTTTTGGGATAGGCAGGGGTTGATATTTTCTTTCCAACCATGATATTTGTTCCTTTCTGCAGAAGATTAATTTTTCTCTCAAATGATTGGAAAAAAAATTATTAATTTTTCTAGAAATCGGTACAAGAGATTTTTTTAAGCAATTTGGGAATTCTGATTTTATTCATAACAAATCCTAGTGGCATATTTTGCCCCACGCCCACTACCCAGAAAATTGAATGGCCAGTCTCTGATGATGCAGATTCAACATGAAATTCCTAATAATAAAATACCTTTTACAAGCTTGTTGCAAACAGCAAGACATGTTGACATGATGTTGCTTATTTATAAATGCTTGCTTTCTAAACTGGCACATGTGTTGCCGCACAGTTAGCAATTTGTGCCTTCTATGTAGCACAAGGGCATCATTTGCTCTTTCTTTTCATGCATTTTTGCTTGTGAGCGAAATCACCAGGGTTGGTGCCAGACTTTTATCTAAATTGGCAGCTCCTCTCCTGTCGTTAAATTAAGGGATGCATATAAGAACAAAGAGGGGGAGGAGGAAATGGTTATAGAGACGTTTTATTGCCTCTTGATATAACCGTGGTATGTGAGACTAACAAAAGTAATTAAAGCTCATTCTCAATGCACTAACCAGGCTAAAAAAATAATTTCCCATCTTTAGAATGGTCTTGTAGAAGATCATTTCGTTTCTCAAATCGGTCTACTGCTGTAGTGGAGGGATTGTTCTCCAGATGAAAGACACTGCTAAAGGTGAATGAGCCATCTTCTTCCTTGTAAAGGCCACAGGACTTAACTTCCTCCATCAGGCCGGGCGACATCAGATCAATCTTCTCCTGAATTGATAACTAGTTGGAGATGTTCCTCACCATTTCTGCAAACCCCCCCCCCCAAAAAAAAAATCAACAAATACAATGTAAAGCTATTATAAGCAGAACTGCTTGAATTATCTTTTATAAATTCACCTGTATGTACTAGAAAGTGTGCTCATGTGAAAAAGCTAAATGGAATATAATCAAACATGACTAGACTTGGTATAAAAATGACATGTATGTGTGTTAACAGTGTACCACATTATTGTTAATCCTCATTTTGATATCACACCTTTCTATTGTATCACATTCATGTTAATCCTCATTCTGATACACCTCTTTATACTGTATCACATTAATGCTAATCCCTGTTTTGATATCACACCTTTCTGTTTTATCACATTAATGTTAATCCTCATTTTGATATCACATCTTTATGTTTTCCCGCAAAGAAGTGATGACTAAAAGAGATGATCCTAATTCCAGCCTATACATTATAACATCTTAAGTGCAGCATACAAACTTGCCTCACAGAAACTGACTAAAAAATGGCATTTTCAGGGGAGACTAGTAACTCGTTCATGACTTGTGGTATTTTTTTCAATAGTTGCTGGCATTACTATAATAATTTTGAAAGCAGATTTTACAACATCGTTTGACGGACTAAAATTTCACTCTTCCAGTCATGCAACTCACCAAATGTTCACTCCCCCAGATTTAATTCTTACTCAAATAGCTGTTAGAGAAATATAATAGTTAACAATGTTAATAACCTCAAGTCAATGATGCGAAATGTTGTTTTCTGTAATTCATTGTATGGCCGTTCAAACATGGCTGTAAGTAATTACAAAATTAGACCAATTTATTTCCTCTCAGCCGAGCACTGATTAGTAACAATGAACAAAGCACTTCTGTGAGCTTGCTCAAACATAGAAAACAATCCTCCTGTACAAATTAAGGATATTCAACTAAAAAGTCACAAATATTCTTGACATCAGATGTTTAAAACAATGGTGAAATGGTACTAAACCTTTATCAAAAGATCCAAACTTTTTTTACTTTTTATCACCACAGTTCTTGTGTAACATGAAACAGTAACCTCGAAAAATAGATTACAGTACACAAATTGACTACATTTACTCAAGAAGTCCCTTTCTCGTATATTTATTTGATAAATTTCTCATCCAGTAAATTATAATTTGTGCACGATTCAGCTACAAATATTCAATTTATTTTTTATTAATGTTTTCAAAGTTATTTGTGTGAATTTTCTACAGGATTTTCATAGATAACAATGTCTGACAGCCAGGTCAGACAATGCAAAAATGGTAACAGTTAATCATGTGTGCAATTATCAATGAGTACCATAATTACATACCCAAAAAGCAGTAGAGAAAAAGTGTCATTCAAGTCATAGTGGTTGGAATTAGGTGACAAAATACTGAAGTAACAGATTAATATTTAATGGATAGCAGGGATCATAACTGCAAAACAGCACGTGCTTTCCGAACCAGCAGGTTCAACAGCATGGCAGGCTGAAGTTATGGCATATTGGGACCATAATTCTAAATGGCTCTGTCAAGAATACTGGTATTTGATGTTAAATTAATCTCACAATTCGCATAAATTTCAATCATTTTATAAACAAATCAGTAGCCATTCATAAACTTCGCAACACTTTTTTAAGGTTGTTTGATCATAAAATGTTTTGTATCTCATGGTGTGTGCTTGTCAAGCAATGATTTGATGTTATGCTTTGCGTTGTGCACCAGAAAAACTAGCAATAATATTTTTATGTTTTAAACGAAGAATTCATTCTTTATTGTCCCTCTCTTAATTGACTATATATTTACTCTGAAAGTATTTACCACATGTAATAAATTGTGAACATGTCCTGTTAGTTCAGAGGCTGAAATGGCACTTACTCAGCTTGAAGTGGATAGTGTAAATCTCAACCTGTCAAGTGAATTTTTCATACCCTCACCTGTCTGGGCAAATGCTGATTTTGACATGACCAGTGCTTCTTAAAATTGAAAGGATGTTCTGTTGAGATTATTGTCAACTTTGCTAACTGTGACATGTCCTCATTGGAATATAGCTGAATATAAGACACCATCACTTATAATGCTAGGCACATTTTATAGATACCATCAACAATGTTACAATTAGGAACCTCTATATCTGATAGAAGCTATAAACAGCGTTATGACACCGTTTAACAATGGTTTTTGTTCCTTGGTAGTAAGTGTTATTTCTAAATTACTTATTTACCAAAAAGTATAGAAAATGGATATTATTTCCCACAAACGTTGCTTTTGTGACAAGGCAGTGATATTTTGAAATGAACCTATTTTCCAGAACAATCCAGATAGATTCAATGCTGAGTAAACTTTGAGAAACTTCGAGAACTTTCTAGAATTTTCCAGTAATATAAATAGCAGAATAAATACAGGACCCGTAAACACAACAGTTCAGTTAGTTCCAGCTGCCTAAGTGGATATATACCTACATTTTTCTGAGATGGCATCAAGAGACTGCAAGTTTCTGGCAGACGCATTGTGCTATGCTTGCGGCCAAGTCAAGACAAAAGCGAAAAATACTCCTTGTGAACATCTGCTACGATGTGTGAGGCCTACAAGGCATATTTTGGCATGCCTGTCGGGAATCAAGACAAACCCTGGGAACCTCATTTCTCCTGCGCTCACTACAGAAAACCTGGAACGTATGATGGATATTTGTTGCTCAGAATATTATGTTACACAATTTGTTAAAATATTTTAAATTGTAAAAGTTTTTAATTTTAAAATGTGTTACAATTTTCAGTGTTATTAAAAAATATATCATATATAAAAAATGTTGCGAGAATTTCTTACATTTTAGCTTTGGGTAAAATAAATGTACTTTTTACGATGGTACAGAGGGGAAAAGAGAGCCATGAAGTTCGATATCGCAAAAATGTGGCGGGAACCCACTGACCACTCAAACAATTGCTACTTCTGCATGGTGGACCCTTCCAAAAGCCGGAATGGTTGGAATGCGCCTGCTATCACGTATCCGAACTTTCCTTCATCCATCGCCCCAGTGCCACAATGCCACGGTGCTCACCGTATCCACTCCTCTGGAGTGATCGCAGCCGTCTTTAGAAGAGAACAACAAGTCAGAGAGCAAGAAAGACGTTGTAGATCCAGATGCCACATTTCAGAGGTGGAGCTGAGCAGAGAACCCCATATTACCAGAACCAAAATGACCTCAACGACTTGATCAGTGTTCTTGGTCTCACCAAATATAATGCCGAACTTTTGAAATCTAGGCTTAAGCAGTGGAACTTGCTGGATGAAAGTGTGCAAGTCGCAGATCAGAAGAAGCGTCACCTGCTTTTTCCAGCTTCTTCACCCGTCAAGATGGGATCTGCTTCTGCCTCAATGTGACCAGTCTGTTCGAGGCAATCGGAATCGCCCGTAACCAGAATGAGTGGCGCCTCTTCATTGACAGCTCATCCAGGAACCTCAAAGCTGTGCTGATCCATAATGGGAACAAGAACTCGTCTCTTCCCCTGACTCACTCGGTGCACCTCAAAGAGGATTACAACAGCAAAAACAAAAAAGACCTTGCTGAACGCCTTGAAGTATGATGAGTACGGCTGGTGGGTCATCAGAGACTTTAAAATGGTAGCATTCCTGATGGGTCTCCAAGTCGGTTTTACCAAGTTTCCATACTATCTTTACCTTAAGGAAAGCAGGGACACCAAGACGCACTACCGTAGGCAGGACTGGCCACTGCTGACCGAGTTCTCTGTGGGGAGGAACAACGTCAAGTGGGATCCACTGGTGGACCCCCGGAAGGTGTTGATACCACCACTGCAGACCAAATTGGGCCTAATGAAACAGTTTGTCAGAGTTCCATATAATGAGTCGTCAGCCTTCAAATACCTTCCAGACTTTTCCCCTAAGCTGACTGATGCAAAGGTCATGGCGGTGTCTTCATTGGACCACAGACAAAGGAGATCCTGGAGTGTAATGAATTCCCCAAGACGTTCATTAAAAAGTAGAAAGCGGCTTAGAACAGCTTTGTCACAGTGGTTCGGGGCTTCCTGGGCAGTCACAAGGCTGACAACTATGTGGAGCTGATTGAGACTCTGGTGAAAAACTATGTAAAATGGGCTGCAGGATTTCCCTTAAAGTCCATATCCTTGATGCGCATCTTGATATATTCAAGAAGAACATGGGAGCAAACGTAGAGCTTCCACCTGGGTATATTGAACTTAAAACGCCGCTACCAAGGACAGTATAAAGAGAACATGATAGGTGACTACATTTGAGGGCTGATTAGTGAAAGTGATTTACAGTATAATCGTAAATCTCGACAAACTACTCACTTCTCAATCTTTTGTTGTCATATTTGTAATACTTTTGTATAAATATAAATTAATTTTGATGCATATGTTGTTTTTTTTCTGAATATATGTGAACGAAAAGACACAAATTAGCCAGTTTTCTCACTGGAAATAGGTAAATTTCAAAATATCACTCTCCTGATCACAAAATCAAAGTTTGTGGAGAATAATAGCCATTTTCTATACTTTTTAGGCATAAGCTATTATGAAATAACGCTTACTACCCAGGAACAAAAATGTGTTGCATGGTGTAATTAAGGACCTCTCTATCTTGTGGGTGCCGCAAACAACGTTATAATTAGGGACGTCTCTATCTGGTGGATAAGATAAACATCATTATAATTAGTTACCTCTTTATCTGATGGATGAGATCAACAGTATTATAATTAGGGACATCTCTATCTAGCGGATGCCATAAACAACATTATAATTAGGGACCTCTTTATCTGGTGTGTACATTGGTGAGGATAAGACTTAAATCATGTGACGTACTTTATAAAATTTCGTTTGCAATGATCACAAACATAAGATTTTTATTTATGGTATGAAAAAAAATGATTTAGTATGCATTCCATTTCCTTTGCATGATGTTCAATCGAGACATTGTGAAGAGTTACTGCGCATTACTTAAATAGAAATGATAACAAGAGTATACTGACATAAATAACACAGTAGTCATGTAATAAACGGTAATGTGATTTTACTTTTCTAGCTTTAAGATAACAATAGACCCATGGGCTGTACAATGTCCATGGCCTTACTAGTAATATTCGCAGCAGGCCACAGTTTGCCCACAGTCTCCTGGACCCAAACGTCTGAACTGTTAGTAATCAGGAAGCTGTTGTAGTAGGTCCATTTACCACTATCTAAACATGGTCCTCCCTGACCAGACTGCCTAAAAAGGATGTAATCTCATCTAAAGCTTCCCTAACACTGACTCTTATCTCCAATCCCATCCTATAGGTAGGTATACAGTATTTGAGTTTAATAAAGCTTCATATTTACCATACCTGTCATGCTCCTGAGGTCCTGCTACAGGGATGTCAATCCACAGAGAAGTCCAGTTACAGAATGTAAGTCAAGTTTGCTTTCTGTCACATTTGGTAAAATTCTGTTGAGTGGTTTCTGAGACGAAGTAGCAGATAGTTAATATCTTTTATATTGTTTAAATTCATGGATGCCAGAATTCTTTTCTTTTACAATTTCGTCAAATTCTCCTCAGTGGTTATAGAAAGTAGTAGTAATAGCGTGTATTGGCATGTAAGCACAATATTGGTTATAATGTTCAGATTAAAAGCAAAGTTATTCAATTTTAAATGTAAAGAATTGCAAATAAAGGAAGATAAAAAGCCTTCCAAATAAAACTAAACATGAAATACTAAATGATAAAGGTTGAAAATAAAGATGTTAAAAATCTGATATTGCATATAAATGAAAGATCATTGCAAAAACTGTAAAATCCTTAACATATATTGTCAGAATTTCTAATATAAATTGCATTTACTCATAACGATTCTTCACTGAATTCAAATCAAATGGTGTAACATGATCAAAAAGATTTTTCTAAGATTTCACATCAAATGGTCGTACATGATCAAAAAGATTCTTTAATGATTTCACATCAAATGATGGTACATGATCAAAAAGATTCTTCATTGAGTTCACATCAAATGGTGGCACATGTTCATAAAGTTTCGTCACCGAGTTCACCTCCAATAGTGGTAGATGATCATAACAGTTCTTGATGTAGTTCATATGAAGAAAAATTGTATTCATTGGATGGAATTAAACACACTTGAGAAGAATGTAATCCTTTATCTGGAAACACCGGCAAAATATGCATCCTTGTTGAGGTTCATCCTTCAGAAAGTATGCAGGAGTCAGGTATGCATGTCTGATATGTGATCAACTCAATGCAAATTTTCTTTATGAGGGATGCCACTCAACCATGACATGCATGAGTCTTACATTCAGAGCATAGTTTAGGAATTTAGATTCCTAATTCTTATTTATGTCATACTGTAAATTATACCATATATACTTGCCTATAATTAAGTCAAGCTGCACAGAGATCATGATCGGCCATTTCGTAATGTGCCTGCAAATATGGGTCTATGTTTTTTGTTCTACTGGTTACTCCTAACAAACTGCACAGACCCATATCCGCTGGCACATTATGTGACGGCAGATCTTGGTCTGTGCAGTTTGCAGTTGGACTAGACCTATAGGCAAGTATATACGGTATATGGAATTAAATATTCGAAAATGGATGATTGCAGCGCAGTATTAATTGCTTTATCTGCTGCTTCACGAATCTTAAGTCCAATGTGACAAGGCAGCCAACAGTAAAGAGTACTTTTCCCAGATTGCTTGAGCAAATAGTTTCTCTTTGATTTTGGGATATTAATGAGTCTTCAAATTGCAAGTTTTTATGGATGATACATACCAGAAGAAAGACTATACCAATAAGTCACTTTGGGAAAGAAAAGCTTGGAGCACAACTATTTGCTATATGGTCTATTAATGCAGCTCTGATTTATCTTCTCTCCAAGACCTTTTTTTTATACATGGGTTTCTTCCACCACTTGAGGACGTGGCAGTAGTTCATAACTTGGAAACTGTTCATAGCCCCACACTTAAATTGTGTACACTTACAAGACATTACAAGGGGAGATAAACTATATAGTCAACATCGATTCCTGATTCTCTTATTGCCCCCTCGGGTACTTCCTCTTGAATCATAGCTTGGAAACCACTGTGATCTTTACTCAGCAAAGCTGTTAGTAACTAAATCTTGAAGTTATTCAGGTGGAAAACATAATTGGTTATTTCTAATACATTTTTGTTTCTATTAAAAGCTATAAAATAAAAAGTACACATTAAAAATAATCTGTAAGTAATTACAATGAATATATCCGATACCTTACAATAATGCACAATACAAGTGATGGATATAACATACACATATTTCAGGCACTTTTTATGGCAATAATATCAACTGTTAGCCAAATTAAACTTGATTCCAAATATTCAAGAATTACAAATGTAGTAAAGATTTTAGCAAAAATTCTCTTCAAATAAATGTATAAATGTGGACATGGACTGTATGAGAAATACATTCTAAAGCAAAGATTTCTTCTTCTACAAAACCTATAAACAAATTTGGATAGTTGTATATATGTTTTGGCGTTCATCAGAGAGGTTCTTAGTCCTTCAACCTAAATGCATCATTGATAAAATTCCCACACAGGTTATTCCAGTTGTAAAACTAGATTCTTAGTGGGCAGCAGAGGCGCACAACATTGCTGACTTGGTTGGGTAAGGTTCTAAAGGTGACTATAGTCAATGTTTATTTGGCAATGGAAGTAGTTGTCTAAGGAAGAAACATAGCAACACACATAACTTGATGAGGAAATCAATCCTGCATTAGAGTCCAGCATGCTAACCACTGGTACTTTACAAAATTGTCTTATATAATTATATTATCACATTATTATCAACACCGTATGATGCTTGTCATATTGCTGTTTTATATTTTTCTCCAGATTAATTTAAAAGCCAATCTTAATATGTTTTGTATATTTTTATTTTAACATGCTCTATGAAATGTATGCATCTTGAATTGTAATTTTTTTGTAATGCTTTAAGCTCTCTTTCTGCATAGAGAAGACTTTGCATAACCCCAAGCCTGTGATTCTATCTTATCCTCTATCAATGGTTACTTCCCTGGCTTTATTATACCAAGAAATCTGGATCAAAAGAACGCATGCTGTTGAGCTATCTTCCAAAGGTATTGATTGTTAATATGGTTAGGTTCATTGTTAGACACAAGTATTCATAAAAGTGTACTTTGCAGCCCTGCACCTGACTCCAACTAAAACACGCTTTTGCAGCCATATTGGGTTAAAAATGAAAAGTGGTAAGAGAGGTAAAATCAGATGGTATCCAGCTGATAAAGAGTTCACCTTAATAACAGTGAGTTCACCTTAATAACACTGAGTTCACCTTAAGAAAAAGAAAGGACTACAGAATGTAATATCTTTTCACTCTTTGAAATTAAGTAAAACCAGCCTCATGTAAGCCATAATGATTATGAAAATGAAAACTTTTCAATTTTTTAATTAAGCATTATTGCGTCACGATAAAGATTATTTTTGGGTGAAATATTCAAACGTGTCAGGAAACGTAATCTTTAATATGTCACGAGATCAAAGTCGATTTTCCATTGAGATACGTTTTGTTTACAGGCATAAAACAATAGAAATATGCCTTAAAATCAACAATTATGCTAATTTAAAAGCTTCTCGTTCCTCACATATGCACTAAATTATGACTTTAAAGCCAACCATACAATGTGAAACTCTATAAAGTGAGTGAAAGGAATATTTTGGAGGAAAGTATGTTTCTTCAATAACTCTTACCAATTTAAAAGCTTCTCGTTCCTCACATATGCACTAAATTATGATTTTAAAGCCAACCATACAATGTGAAACTCTATAAAGTGAGTGAAAGGAATATTTTGGAGGAAAGTATGTTTCTTCAATAACTCTTACCAATTCATATTTCCTTGGAAGCACTACCACAACCTCCAAAATCCAGTCCAGGGCCTGACAATAACCTGAGGTCATGGGCCTGCAGTTTTCCCAGTTGGACCCAAGAGATAAACTTGTCAGAAGTCAGTCAGACCTCTCACTTTTCCAGAACGGAAATTAAAATTATTCTTCTGCAGTCTCAGAATTGTTCCTTCAGTCCATAAATACACATATATATATATACATGTATAAGGAATGTTACTTGAAGCTTAGATACACTTTTGCTGTGTACATGATGGTCAGATTAGAACATGTTTAATGATCGAGTCAGTGCTATTGTACCTATAAATTTGAGTACCTTTCCATATAAGTAGCAGAGTCCTTAGACCAGAAGTCTGATCTCATTCAAAGGGGCTTCATCTTATTACTTCGGAAGAGAAAATACCAAAGTCACCCACTAAAAGCCTCATTCAATGAGACTCAATAATAATGATGTTGGTTGGATACAAAATCATGTTCAACCACATAAGATTGAATTAGACATTACCTACAACACTAAAATGCGAACACGTGGTTATGCACCAACAAACGTAACAGACAATCAATTCACGGGTTTATTTATTTTAACATCTGTTTCATTGGTTTCATATCCATCTGAAAATCCAAAATGCTGCATAAACCCAAAAGTGAAGGCAATTGACCCCCAGCAAAACAAAATAGTCCAAACAAGGATGCAAAGAATGGAAAACGTCGTGTTCACACATTTAAAGAAACACACTTGCCATGGGGAGAATGTAATCAGGATACAGGAAAAGTATGTCAAACAGATTTAAAGAACCCAGATAGAGCCAACGGATCTAGCAACCTATACCAAGGTTAAACAAACTTAAAGGGTGATTTGATTTCGGTTATATTGATTTTCAGTCCTGGAACAGTGAAACAATGACCATATAAGACTATTGAACATTTTATTCAGATCAGGAAAGACAGGAACTGCATTGTTTAAAAATGGCTACATTTTATTTATTAAAGTTCATACATGCAACTATGCTTTTGAATTGAATTTGATGTTCTTCACAACACCTCAGGAAATCAGACCTGTTTTATGTCATATCTGGCTTCCTCAGAGCATGACAGGTCCTGCACCTGCCACCCATCAACACTATTTTCAAGCCCTGCACCCTTCCCCAAAAATTGTAACAGCTTTATTTCACCATAGGTTAATTCCCTGTATGCAGAATGAATAATCCATCTTATCCAGGATGATAGAGCCTCTGCTGAGATAGGGACTGTTCCATCTTTCAAGATAAAAATTGACGAGTAGTGCCCAAAACGAAATAAGACTGGTGTGAAGAGGAGATCTTCGCACCAGTTCAGTTCTTTGTAAGTTCTATTTGAACACCATCACTGGATCCTGTGATAAACCATGATTTTAAGGCTGGACAAAGAGGTCAACACAAAAAATCTGATTGATATGTAGGAGCTTGTTCTTTGCAATAAAGCAGAGTTCATCATGAGTGATACTGACCCATCCAGACGGAACTAATGATAGTTTGGGTTGATGTACAAACCATGTATTTCACTACGGTAGATAGTACGAGCGGGAACCAGGTTTTACATGAGAAGTGGAAGAGCAGTTCAAATGTTGCCTTATTCAACAAAGTTAGAACCCGTGATAGATTCCACTTTGGGCTCAAAGCCACTGCCTATTGACATTACAAATCAAATCAAATTCATCAGAAGATTGGAAATCTCTTTGTTATGTTCTATCTTCTGTCTTTCATGATGATGCAGCACGTTTGCGATTTTGTAGCAGCAATATTTTGTCATGTTGGAGCTCTCTTTTTCACTTCAAAGATTAATCTGGGGTACTGATGTCTTAAACTGAGAAAGGTGTACTCACTTGCACTACTGTAAGCAAATTTTCTACTTTCCCTCACAAGTTTTCAAAGTGGTACACCATCTTGCTTGTTTGATTTTCTCCACCACTTGATGCAATAACTGCTTTTAATTGAGGGCTTGTTTAATATGATCAAGATGCGTAGGTTCAACAGATGTAGGTTGAGATGTTTCAAAAAATGAAGAAATGTCATTATTTTTCTTCACTATATTATGCATATTTAATTTAATTGTTGTTTGTTACTTTTTCAAAGTTTTATTTCATTACATTCTATTCTAATGTAATATTGTATGCTGGGCTTGACCATGTCTACAACTGGGCTCATTTCAGCTTGACCTGACTGATATTGTTTTAAATTTCATTTTATGTAAACAGCTAATACATAGCTAACTTATTCCCTATGTGTATGGGCTTAATATCAGGGATTAAATACGTTTGTTTGGTTCAGGGTTTTGCACTTTCCTAAGTTAATTTTACAGGTTTTTGATTTTGTTAACATCATAATCATTCTAGAAGGTTATTTTCCATTACGTAATTTGTTTATAGAAAATGCTAATTTTGACCTGAGGTCAAGTAGAGAACTATATAATCTTGTAATTGTGAGTACTTGGACATTCATGCTTTGCTTTAACCTCTTACACTATCAAATTGTAGTATGCTGCGACCAATTGAGCTGAATTTTATTTTCTTCAAATTATTGAATTCAAGTGATTATTTTCTCCGGAAATACAAAAGTTCTCTGACAAACTTCTTGGATAAAGACATTCACTGGAATTTATACTGAATTCAAACCTAGAATTATATTTCTGTGATTCAGCAAAGACCGTTGACACATCAATACTTCAATAGCTACCACAGACACATCATCGACTTCAGTTCTTGGATTTTTTGGGACTTTTACTAACTTTTATTCATTACTTCAAATTATTAGGACTTGTGTCTGTAATTATTGGATTATTTTTTTATTTAATTCGCAATACCGTAAACTGTTTTTTTTTTCTAATTTTCATTTTTTATTCGAAGGAAATAAATTATTTATGAAATTTTACAAAGCTTGTTGTCGTTTACTCTTTTCTGTTGCTTATCTTAAGAGCATAGACTCGTAACACAATGCAAGCTTGTCCTAATTTGGCACTGCAATGTGTAACAGAAAACAATTATAGCATTAGATCTACCGTTTTCGGAAAAAATAAAATAAACACACTCTTTTAAAAATGACATCAGAATGTTTTATTCTGACTATATGACCCGTCCTATTCTACACGCTCATTCAGAAAACTGATTGATCTACTTTAGTCAGTTTAGTTTAGATTGCCGATAGAACAAGACGTGCTTTCATTCAGGCAATGGTGTTAGGGAAATGTAACATTTTAGTCTCAAGGCGTGTGCTGCGAAAACATGACATCTTTTAAATTTGGGAATGAGTATAAAACAGATGTCACTGGAGTCAGTCGAGTATATTTATATGCATATGACATTACTCTTTTACGAAATTAATAAATGAAAACAATTGCCCATGATAATTTCTCACATGTAATGAATCGTTGTCTTTACAACCTCAGGGTAAACACATGTTATTTTCTTCATTTTCTATAAAACTGCAAAGAATAACTGAACCGAAAACGGTGCCCAACGTTTCTCTCTCTCTCTCTCTCTCTCTCTCTCTCTCTCTCTCTCTCTCTCTCTTCTGAAGACGCGCGTCTCCAAACTAGAGTACCATCCCTTCTACCGTCACTCAATACAGTACAAGTATTGTGTGTTTGTTTTTGTTTGTGTATGTCTATCTTTTCAACTCAAACTTAAAAGCTATGTCATTTCCGCTTTGACTCCATAAACATGTTTCATCCCACAAACCCTTCTGCGCTATAAATCCTTTCCCATTATTCCTCTTGTTCACCGATAGGCTCTCCCCTTTTGAATTCCCCTTGTCGTTCAAGAGACACTCTCCTGTTAAATTACCCTTGACGCTGTAGTGTCCATATTAAAATTACCTTGGCACTGTAGTTCCTCTCCCATGTTAAATTTCCCTTGACGCTTGATTGCCCCTTCTGATGCTCAAGTGCCACATATCATCATCATCACCATCATCATCATTATCATCACAAGGAACAGCAATATTAATGTAATCACTTTTTCAAAGTGGTCTTGTTTTCCTGGATAGATAGATAGATAGATAGATAGATAGATAGATAGATAGATAGATAGATAGATAGATAGATAGATAGAGATGACTACCTATCTGTCTTGGTATTTCGTTTCTTCATTGTATATTTGTTTGCTTTAATGTAAATGTCTTTCATTTTACCTTCCCTTCCAGAAGTCTCGATATTTTGCATGCAGTCAACTTTTTTCACGTACATTAAATTGATTTGTCTATTGATCTAATTAATTCTTTCATCCGTATGTCTGTTGTTTGCTACTCATTCCTTCCTTATTCCTTCTATTTTCTTTCATCTGTCTAAATGGCAAACGCATTTATTTTTTATGTTTCTAACGTTTATTGATTGATTCTTGTACTATGTGTGTCTGTGTGACTTTGATTTTTAACTTAGCTTTAACACAATTTCAGTGATATCGCTACGATGTCAGTGTGGCAGTTTAGCGCTGGGGCATCATGCTGCAGACATATAACATGATGTCCCACCCAGTCACATTATCCTGAAACCAAGGCGATCAATCCTAAAGCTAACAACTTAATGCTAAGCGAAAGACATCTGTTCGTACCATTTTTATGTCTTTGGTATGACTCGGCCGGGGTTCGAACCCCGCATCCGAGGCTAACGCTCTAATCACTACTCCATCAGAGCGATCGACTCTTGTATTAAAAATAGAAAATAATGATTGCTTGCGCACCCGAAATGTGCGTAATATTTATACTCTTTCTCTCTTTCTCTGTCTCCCTTTGTCGCTCTGTCTCTTTCTCTCTCTATTATTACAAATTAACAACACATCCGACATGTTTATATTGTTCATAACCTATCAATTAATACAGATTAATTAACAAGGCCAGTATAAAATCATTATTTTGTGTTGCTTATGACGAAGCTCTGCAAAAGGTGAAAATGGGCGTTTTCTTCGGATTCATATCAACAAACGATACTTTCTTTCAAAACGATAAAGAGGAAGATGCAAACACGTGTGGTCCGATTGAATGGCAGATCAGCTCCCGATTGAATTGAGGTCAATTAAATAAACGTATTTCTGACCAATGTCACATGAAGAGAGGGAGATGCAAATCTGGATAAATAACTTCGGTTGCACTTACCTTTCTAAAAACCTACTCAATGTGGTCTTCCACATTTAGATTTAACCAGTTAATGGTTGTTGGTAATGCACAATTCAGTACGTGCGGGTGGGGAATTGTACTCTAGCAGCAGGGAGGGCGAACCCTACAAACTTTAGAAGGTTCCTAATGCCGAAATAAGACTTCCTAAAAAGGGGTTTTCAACCAGAAATAACGTGAACTAACTTTGGAGAGTCCCTTTAAGTTATCCAATGCGTTTTCTGCTTGAAAACTCATCAAAAGCGTTTGGATTTACAAAAAAAAAATGAAAAAAAATGAACCAACTTTGTTGTCGCGCCCTCCCTGCTGCTATGAATTAAAAAATTGTATCAAGACCGACTCGGTACTTTGTTCTAGGATCATGTAAATTTATAGTAATAAATCCGTGTGGGGTTGACTGAGGAATACTAAATAAATTTTTCAACTTATTTATGTCCATATCTCAGCTACACCAGGTCTGATGAATATTTCGTAACGTATGTGTATCAGCTCCATTAAACACAGCAAGAATATTACAATTATCCCTGATCACTTTAGGGATTTGTGTGTACCGCTGGGTTACATAAATCACATCAGTGTTTTTGTGTCTTCCTCTGGAAAATATTCTAGCTGGATTTGTTTGCTTGTCCAGCATTACGTCATCATATACAACCAAATGATCAGTAAATCTATCTAAATCATCAACACTCGGCGCCTCATTAATATCAGTGATAAATTCAATAACATCATCGCCGTTTTCATTTAACGATTTTGCGTTTCGGTAAAATCCTTAAAGGTCACCGGCCATACTCCAACATTTCCCTATTTATATCAGATTTGCATAGCATGATTAAAAATAGTCATACTCACACAAAAAAACCAAAAAATATTTATCAAGTGTAAAGCATAAATAGTAATTTAATTACTCGAAATAGGATTTTTACAACGCTGTTACTTCCCCTTAGTTACGATTTCCCACCTATAGAGGACGCAACCGGAAACGACGTACATTTATCCCTACAAAAACGAAGTAAATGCTTCTTGTTGTCGAAAAAAACTCACTATAAACTATGGATAGGGAATATTTTAGATGAAACTAATGAAAACTAAGTTACAATTCAGCCATATATCCGTATGCGTGCACGACGCACTAGATTGTGTCGCTTTCAAAACTGTTCCATTGTTTCAATTTATTTTGAAAATTCCTGTTAATACAGGTAAAAGGAATCAATGCTGGCTTCCCTGTGTAGGCAGACTTTATAAAGAAACAGATGAAATAAATCGGCACAATTAAAGAATCCAAAGGAACCAAACTTGACTTCCTTTTGTCGGCACACTAAAAAGATACCAAAGTCATTTTTCTGGGGATGGTTTGCATTGTAATAAAATAACCTATGTATTTGCTATCCTGTCGGTAAGTTTAAACAATGAGTTTATTGCTCCATGTCAGTTGTGTTTATCACCCGGGCTTCTAATTGTTTTCCATATGTAATCATAATTGATGTTTGCCGGGCAAATATTGTACACAATAATTACTTGTTTTAATAATACTTTTGTAACTCAGGCTAACATTAAGATTATCATTTGCACTCACATTGAATGTATTTTAAAATAATGATTTTTTTTTATTTGCGAGATACCGACTTATAGTTAACCTGGATACAATACAATCTGGATCAGTTTGCAATAAATAACTTATCATACGTAAATGGCAAGTGCCTTCAAGCAATCGGGTGATACTTTCGTCTTATTTGAGATTTTGTTATTTGACATAAGCGATACACACTATACAAGTTCGTGGATATATATTTTTAAAAATAATTTTCGCATGATGAAAAAAGAAGGAATATATGATAACAATGCAAGGTTAATTTCTTTCATTTTATTTTCAAACAAGTGTATGTTTATCAATTTATTTTGTACCGTGTGTGTGTGTGTGTGTGTGTGTGTGTGTGACAAATTAAACACAAAAGTATTTCCTTTCTAATTTGTACGGAATAATGGAGCAAATATGATTGACAATATTGACCAGTAATGACAAGCTTTCAATTTACGCGCGCAAACACTAAGACAACTTGAAAAATAAAAACAAACAATAAAATTAACTGGTAAGAGCTTCGTATTGCAGCAACTAAATACTGACAAAATGATCAACATTACTCTCTCTCTCTCTCTCTCTCTCTCTCTCTCTCTCTCATGTGTAATCTAGTATGTATTGTATGCAGATGTGTTTCAACGTGAAGCCTAAAATTAAGTATATTTGTTATAATATCTCATGTACACTACCCTTAGCAAAATGTATACGTATTATGTAGAATATTATCTGTTGCGTATTTTTGTTTTATAAATGATTATTGATAATTTGACCAGAAGACTTAAATTGAAAATGTCGTTGTGCAGATGCATATATTTGTTAGCATAAAAAATGTATATAAATATTTTTAATTAGAACAAGCATTATATGTCCGTTTTTGTTTTCTCTCATAAATATGTACGTTACGAAGTATGATAATTTTCTTTCAAAGAATGTCAAAATAGTTTGTTGAAATTTAGTTCCCACCCACCCCCCAAAAAAAACCTCTCTTACATAGCATCTACTTTTTGATGAAGAGAAAGAAAGTACAAACTATTGTTAAGTTTCACCGAATTGTATTTCGAGTTGGGCCAAATTGTCTTTGGGCCAATTTCACTATAATACGGCATAAATGATACAACTTTCCCATCCCTCCGTATTCGATTCCACACATTAAATACACTTTTTTTTCTGGTAAACATGGTTTTTCGGAAAAAGAAAGAACGCTTTTTCCCCATCATCACTCTTTTTGGTTACATCCGTATGCAACACAGTGCACCATATTTGCTGTACAAAAACACGATCGTACGCTATTTCACATAGACATTTACGTGGGGAAATTATGCACTTGAATGGCTAGGTTGAATAGAAGGGATACATATATGTCATATCCGGTTTTGGCACGCGGAAATTACCAATTGTTTTCAGAGATTGCCGAATAATTTTTTCATTTTATAAAGCGGAGTTTTAAGTCTAATTAAAACATTTTTATGGTGTGCATACATAACCAATGCGTTTTGTTTATAACTAAAATAATATCACATGTTTGTACAATACAGGTGGCCGGTGACCTTTAAGTACTTCGTAACCGCTGGTCATCCTGATGGTGCTGCCAAATATAACTTATCCCATTTTAACCATGATTAAGCAGCAGTTGTGTCTTACCACTTCCAGATGGTCCAATTATGATCATATGAAAAAAATTTGGCAACGCAGCATGATGCCTGACTGGTTCTTGTTTTTTTGTCGCTGAGAAATCAATTACATTCATGTTATATAATATTATGGATTTATATTGTGTGAAATGCAGAGCGCGTACCCCGACAGATACACTAACAACTATTACAACAAGCAATAACAGATCAGCGGTTACGGGTAAGTGTATACGATGTAGTACAAAGAAATTTAAATTTATTCCAAGTCAGGCGATAAGTCAAAGTCAAATAATATTTCAAAAAAAGCGAGGAGGTGATATTGCAGCAAAGTTAACAATGTTACCAGGAACTCCGTGGGCTAAGTACCCAGGAGAAAAACACCTCCCAGGATATAATTACTGTGGCCCTAGAACCCGACTTGATATCAGACTTGATGATGAAGATCAACTAAAACCAGGTGAGTATCCAATAAACGCTATTGATAAAGCGTGTCATGCTCATTATGTAGCTTATAAGAGTAAAAATCTATAAGACAGGCATATCGCAGATGTGAAATTAATTCACGCGCTAAATTCTATAAAAAATAAAAACTTCAGAGAATCATTAGCTAATTGGTTAGTAAGATCTGCGACGAAGGGTAAGCTGATATTGGAAACTGGTAATTAATCAACTGATGATTGAAATAATGGAGTCCATTTATTATTCCCCAAGAGGATACTGGAAATGTAACGCAATAATTAGTAAACTCGCCGAAGCAGCAGCAGTTACACATGTTACTGCTACAAAATGGTTATCCAAACAAGCAATATGGCTAATCTATCTACCACCGCCTAAGACAATACAGTATGCACATTTTGATGTCAGCGTTCCAAATGAAGTTCATCAAGCAGATATTTTGTTTTTACCACATGATACTATACGTCGGAAAATATACAAATACGCGCTAACTGTTGTTGACATTGCAAGTAGATATAAAGAGGCAAAGCCGTTGTTGACAAAGGCAGCAACTGAGGTAGCTTCTGCGTTTAAACGAATTTATCAACGAGGTGGTCTACGATGGCCACAGCTGTTGCAGGTTGATCCTGGCAAAGAATTTCAGGGTCTAGTATCATCGTTGATGAAGAAACATAACGTCACCATACGACGAGGCCATACTGCGATTCACCGTGATCAGGCAATTGTTGGGCGATTTAATCGAACACTTGCTGAGCGGTTATTTGGTTATCAATACGCCATGGAATTCATTCAAGGCAAGAGATCTCGCGAGTGGGTTGCAAGATTACCAAGTGTGATAGCTGCGCTAAATAATGAAATAACTCGAACAACCAATATGAAACCCATTAGATCAATCACAAAAAAAAAACATATACCCGTACAACGACGCGATTTTTCAGCGGAGCCAGTATTAGGCAATGACACTGTGAGATATTTATATGAACCAGGTGAACTTGACGGTGGTAAAAAAGAGCAACTGATCCTATCTGGAGTGTTACCACACACAAGATATCTAACATAACAAGATCGACTGGTAGACCAGCAATCTACAGACTGGATTCAACCGCTCCTCAACGTGGTTTTACACGTGAACAATTACAAGTAATTCCCGAGGATACACAAATACCACCTCGATCACTTAACTAACACCTCGACGTCGATTACACTCAAAAGAGGTCAACATCACATTTTCTCGTGTATGACCGCGACTGTTATCTTTTCTATCTGCGGTAAATTGTCTTGGATGTTTATCCGAATACTGCCATAACAATATACAATTACAGCTTGCACAATGATTATTCTGCTCTTTTTTCAGTGTCAAGATAAATTCAACATCAAGGTCAAATTCTCTATTATTTTTTTGTCATTCTGTTTGTAACCAGCTAATTCTTTTCTTATTATATCAACTTGACATTTATCGTTGTCATCGATCACTGACTCGTCCAAGACAATTCTCTGCAGTTGAGATATTCTTCTGACTCGAGACACTGCCAAATAAACTAAGTTTGACCATTCGATACGATCGTCAACGATCCAAGCAACTGTATCAGAGATAGTTAATCCTTGAGATAAATGTATCGTCATTGCGTATCCTAGCGTCCACCGGGATTTATCAGCACGCAGTGCATCTTCAACAACATTGACATCAACTGCGACAATATCATTTAATACTAAATTCTGTTGCTCAGAGGATCCTGGTATATCAACGTCTATATTCTGCCGTAGTGTATCAGTTGGTCTATAACACAGCGGCACTGGCAACGTTGGAAACTTCTCCGGTTGTAACTGAAACAACCGCTGTTGAAGTGTGTTTCTATCTTTATACTTGCCACTATCAAGTCCTTTGGTCTCCACGCTTGCAGAAAGTCGCTCGTTGAAGTCTCTGAAATTATTTTACGCGCTATTTCACATTGAATTTATTCGGTTGAAGTCTGATTAATTTCTTGAACTCGTTTAATTCTGCATCAAGCGCTCTATAATCATCAGTTATCTCCTCCTAATAATCAACAAAATCTTTTAACCACAAATGTGGAGATGGTCCAAGAAAGGGTGGTGGTTGACCATGATCGCCGAACATTATCACAGCTGTATTTTTTGTTAATAACCAATCGAGAAATATTTTTAATGTTTCTAACGGTACCGTACATATTTCATCCCAAATTATAATCCTTGGAATATATTTCTCTCCCATTCTATCAGGAGTCCATGCGTCGTCCTTGTATCTGAAAAAGTTGTGATAAGTGTATGAGTTAACTCCTCGTTGTTTCATCTCTCGCGCGAGTCTGTGTGTAGGTGTTAGCACGATCATATCTGAATTCCGAAATAATTCAATCGCTGTAGTCTTCTTACCAGACCCTCCCGGCCCATTGAGATAAACAGTCTTGTGTCTGGATACTGGATCGTACACAGATGGCGCTCTCGACATTTCTGATAATTCTGATTTATAATAACTGTCTTTGATCTCAGCATCTGCGGACTCACAATAATCATATACCATTTCTTCTTTTATTCTCCACGAACTCCACGATGCATCATCAGTTGTAAAACAAGTTACCGAATTCAGGTATTTCTTGTCGATGTAAAACGAATCTGTTGCAAATCTAACTGCAGTGTCAGGGAATCTGTTTATCATCGATAATAAATTTATAGACACATAAGCTAACATTGAGGATCTTAAATGAGTATACTGAGGTGACTCGCCGTCAGTATAACTTACAATCGTACCCAGCTGACTTCCGTCGGATAAATAAGCGTTTTCTCGACTTACAAATGCACTTCTCGCAGTTGTGTCAGCTATTAAAAAATTGCATAATTAGTCGTGCAAAATGTCGTTTATGATCATATGCACCGCCTTGACTAAACTTGCCAGTTATTCTTCTACCGAGATATTTCGCGGTTCTTTTTTCTTCGAGGTTGGCGATTAGTGTACTGTAATAATCACTTTCGCAATCAACCAGTTCAGGTGTTGGCATCCAGACTTCAGTCTGTGCTCGATATGATATAATTGCTTCACTGACCGTCAGTGATATCAGTATTTTACAATCAAGCATATATCGTCACAACACTTTTAGTGTCCAGCGTTTTTTACTAAAATGCCGACTAAAACCAAACATAACAAATAACATGGACACCCTTAGCCATTTCGAATGACACTACACGAGCGAATCCTGTCAGGTCAAAATCGGGTAATGGTCCATTAATGGCTACTCGCGTCATCGAGTTCGTGGGGTGTCCAAATCTTATAAAGTATTCAGAACACTCTCCCATCCCGAGAAAACTTCCTGGATAACACGCAACCATATCAACTGATATCATTTCCATGTAATTGTACTTGGCATTCCACAATTCGCCGTGTCCGTATTCACAACAACGTAATTGTACATCTTCGAGAAACTCACTTCGGGTTGGCTTCCACGAATTTTTCTCTCTGGCAGCATGGGCTGCAACAGATGGAACAGTAAAACAATTAGTAATCGGTCAGTATCTTTTGAGTATCTCCGTGCAAGTTTTCTCATTGTTTCATGAAGAGATTCTTTACGGTATATTTCACCGTTAACGCGTAGAAATTGATCATATTTTTCATCATCTGAACTTTTAAATAACCACATTGACACAGGATCGTTTTTACCTATCTCATTAATAGCGTCGAACATGTTTCTCCCAGAGTTCTCTGGGTAAAATCTTACAGCTCGATCTCGTAGAAATATTGTGACTGCGCTGGTTCATCGTGTGAGCGTTATGATCAATGATATTTATTGGAGCACAGTTCCGATTATATTTCGATTTGTATAATACTTCCCCTGTTATCGTTGCTATAGTTATTGGGAATCTTAGTGTTTTTTTCTAACTCGGCAACATCGTTTACTGTAGACCCGATATCCTTGACCCGTTCAGCCCATTTGTTTATTTTTTCACGTCGTAGACCGTTAGACCGTTTCCACGCATTGCATTTGTAAAATGTTCTGTTGCTCGTTCAGCTACACAATTCAGTGATGAAAATCTCATTGGGGCCAGTTTATCAACACTGGATTTTTCTATCGGATAGGTTCCATAAATGACTGCTGTTACAGGATACGCTCGCTCATAATATGGTTTATCAATCCCAGTCAACGCTCCTGGTTTGGAATTTTTATTCAGAATGACAGTTTTCCATTAGCAAGGACAGGGTCACGTTTGTCACGGATAATCCAATTATCTGTTTCTGCTAGCACGATAAACTTTACTCTGAAAAAATATTTTCGATTATCAGGGAGATAATCGATAATTGTCTTCGCTCGTGTATCGTTCATTGTAGCATCCTTGACGGAGTCGACACCTTCGGTGTTGCGTATAATTTTAAATGTCGACCAAACGTGAGATGCCTTATCATCACGAAATTCTTTTTTGGCATCTCTGATAATATCAATCAGATCAGTCAGAGTTCGTCTCCGAGAGTCGGGGGTTAGTCTGTCAAAATCAAATCTAGAAGTTTCCCAGGGCTTGATCTTGGATAATCTCTCAAACTCCTCCATACTATATTTCAGACAAACATTTAAATACAAAATATATTATATATAATGTCTCAAACGAGAAATCGGTGAAAATGGTTTAAAGTATGTTCATCAACTTATTGTAACAAATCCTGCAGGAACGAATTCTGCGGGGAACATTCACAAAGTATTCGAAGAGGGAGTTTAGGACCAACACGGTGTCTATGATGTGGTGTTGGGTTAGGAGTAAAACACAGTTGTGTGCGAGTAGTGGTGGAAGAAGATATCGTGAACTTAAGCGATATTATAAAAAAATAACAATGACGAGCTGAAATGTGAGCGCGATTACATAACTAAGTTCTCACACAAATTATAAATTAAACAAATGACATTATTGTATGATGAACCAAGAATTTATCCCACATCCTACCATCAAGAACTACGAAGCAAATCGTAGCGGCGAAGTCAGGCATTATAGGTTGAAAAAACCAGTCGGTGTAGAAAATAATTCTGGTTATCTTAGATTTACTGCTGGGGAAAAAAGATATTACAATCATCGATTCGTGTTCGAATGTTTCCTTGCAGAGATCGAAGATGGTCTCATGATCGATCATTATACATAAAATATACTTAATAATAATTTATCTAACCTTCAGGCCACCACACAGAACAAGATCTCTGCACGAGGAGGGACTGGTAAATTTATAAAAATTCCTAGAGCTATCAGATCGTTCAATATAGGTACTAATGAAGAGAAAATATTTAAGTCATTGAGCGCAGCTGCGAAATATTTCGGTATTGTCCCGAGTTCAGTACAAAGAGTGGCAGATAAAAATTACAAATCAACGTTTTCACGCGAGTTTGATAGCTGGATTTTGTTTTCATGTACCGATACCGATAACGGAGATAACTCTGCAGCGATTGTGTAAAAGTCAATGATGCAATTCCCTCCCTTGAGATTGTGCAACACGGAAGTGTTAACCTTACAGGTAATATATTATCCAACGCAGCAGAACTGTATACAGCTATTTTTTTACAGCCATATAGTTTCGTGGTGTAACCGTCTTATCATGTACAAGTTGCACCACAGTCTATACATAGCGTTAACACTTCCGTGTTGATAAAATTAAGAATTGTACAGGTAGGTTTTTTTCAAGGGTAATATTCGGAATTAAAATTCTGTGTTTGGAATTAAAACTCTGTGTTTGGATTTCTGCGTTCAGAATTCAGCTGAATGTTAACTGTTAGCGATAGTTAACTATATAATAATTTCTGAAACATATACTAGTAGATTAGGACCGCGGCGCATTGCTAACGCGGCTGATTCTCATTCCGACAGAGTCAAAGGGGCAGCGGTTCAAGTCTCGTAACAGGCATATTGTCGACGGTACCGATTAATATGGTTTTTTTCTATATATTTGGGGGCGGCATCCTAAAGCCGTTCAATGTGTACATCTCTCTCTCTCCAAGGAAATCGTGGAGGGTGTGTTTTTCACCCCGGGATTTGATCTTGGGGGAGATGTACATGAATGCAATGCACAAACAACCTTCTGAATATTCTAACATTTCGTTTCGCTTAGAAAATTCGCTTGAGGTGTTTGTGATGCCCCCAAAATAAACAGTAGCGTGGATGTAAGCTCTAAATCACTTTGGGTTCCCACAAAACAAAACATTCAGAAAGAATGTCAGCCAAAAGAAACGATCATGAGGGTGCTGAGAAGGCCATAGAAAGGTCTCAACGGGACAAAAGTCTCAATGAAAAAGACCCCATGGAGACACACAGGCTACTGAGGAACTTATTGAAATGATAACCGCTTATCATGCTACTGTTTATTTTTGTAAAATATTTTTTTATTTAAAGGTGTATTCGATATGGAATAAATAATGAATTACGAAAATATCAACGATGTAATTGTTGCTATTAAAAAACTAAAAGAAAACAAAATTAATTTATCTGATGAACTGAATCCTGACAAAATTATTTCTGATTTTGAAACGATACAAGAAAGAAAATACGAGGGAGCATACGTTCTTCCGGCCGAGTATAGATTTATAAAGAAAATTCAGACGGCGTTGTATCAGTCGTTAGCTACATTAACAGATGATCAAGTAAATGAATTTGTCTCTGCGTGCCGTGCAATCGAAAAAATGAGATCGGAATTATCCGGCGAATATGAAGCAAAGAAAATAATTAATACTTGTGTGAGGCAACTAAGAAAGACGTTAAATTGTGAAACGGTCCCCAACGAAAGTTCGTAGAAGCGAAAACGAAAGTAACAGCAAAGGATAACTCTGACGGATTGTTTTCAACGATAAATTTAATTTTTTTTTGTTTTTCACTGCCAGGTTTCAATTTTGTTTTGTTTTTCACAGCCAGATTTCATTTTTTTTGTTTTTCAGTCGATGTGCATGATTTTGACTAGCGAGTACCCATATGAAATATACGAAATCAGTCGATGTGCATGATTTTGACTAGCAACTACCCCTATGAAATTACAAAATCAGTCGATGTGCATGATTTTTACCCCCTAAATACCATTCAAAATTAACGCATCAACTGATTTTTCAAGGAAAAACAAAGAAAAAAAATGATATTTAAAAAAAATATTTTTTTCTGATTTTTCATTGACTATATTCAACAGAGTTAGATAGTATTTCGTTAAGTTGATCAACGTTAATGCAAGAATGTGCATAATTTAAAATCTTATCTCTGTCACACCTGATCATAGAAATATGTTCTTGTTGTAGTCTATCCAACTGCGATTGTGTCAATAAGAAGCATTCATTATCGAATACATCAATAACTAAATTAACTGTGTCGAAGGCAGCCTGTGTAAACACCCTTCTGATGGCATCTTCAAGTACTTGTTTGTCGTGTATGTAGACCTTCACGTGTTGGTACATTATATAATATTTTTTGATTAATTTGAAAATCGCAGATTTTTACGATTTCACAAGTAAGTTTACACTTAGAGTTCCATTTCTCAAATCCAAAAGATGCCCGGACTGGTCAGTTAGTTTGAAATTTATTCTTGATAATAAACGATTATGACATCGTAGATAGACCGGATTGATCGGCTCTTGTACAATCAGAAATCCTGGTGGCTCTTTTGGGGTGAACGAATAAATAACAAATCCTTGCTAGGCTTGATTTGATATTGTTGTGTCTGTGCTGTAACTTCCATTAATGACATCACACACAAGATTGACCGCGACCACGGGGGTTATATTTACGATTTCAGGAGATACATGTCGCACTGTTCCTTCAGGGTCATTGTTGTGTCTGAGGACAGTTGCCGGTGGTAGTGTTTTTCTCCACTGTGCAAGTATATCAGGAAAGAACTCATCAATGATTTTGTTGGTTAATTTTTGCAGTTCGTCTGAGTTATATCCAGGAAATTTAAAATTCGGCAGCGTGGCTTCTGTTAATGAATATGCAGTTAAAAAATCGTTGTTTATAGCGATTTATGTCATCGGTGTAATTAATTAATATCTTTCATATCAGATACAAGCTGATTTAATATCTCAATTTGTTTAATGATTTCGCTGCGTGAAGTTGTTACATCAAAAAGATGCTCTTGGAATGTTGCTGTAGTCGCTCTAGTTGTGTTTTATGTTCTTGATTAATGATTTTAAAATATTCAATAACTTGATCTAGGCGAATAGTTATGCTTGCAGTTCTTCCTCCGGGATCTTGTTTATAAATAAATTCCCACCAAATATAGTCCTCAACAGGGAGCCAAAATCACTACCCAACGTTGGATATTTTTTATTAAGTAGATGTTGCTTGTACGACGGGATAATTTCGTGGTATTATTGCTTGTCTGTGACATAATCAGACGTTTTAGGCTCTGGTGGTATTGGTGGTGTTTGTGGTTGAATTTCAGGCCATCCAAACACTGTTCTAATCGAACTTTGATATATATCCACGGCGTAGTCCGGAGAGTTTATCTCGATCGCGGAAGACAGTGTTGGCTCATGAACGGTTATTGCTATTTTGGATTCCTTTGTTCTGATACTTTTTATTCGACGTTGTAATTCTTCGTTGATCTCTTCGATTTTTGATAGCATCCGGTTGGTATCCCAATGACGTTCCAGTCGGGAGTTCCATCTGATTTATTTTTATTTGCAAACACAAACGAATTATTTGCTGGTAGCCCACCAAACGATTTTGATCTGATATTTGGCCAGCTGTGATATACTCGCAACTGTGATAGCGCGATCTCTCTTGCAGGAATCGCGGTTGGAAAATTAATACTAAATTCAGGATTGGTGGATCTTACTATTATCATCGTGGTCCTTGCCGGAGTTGTATTTGCGACTATCTGTTGAAGTAGTTCTGTCATTATTTAACTGTTGAAGTTCTAAATTGTTACCAAGGACCTCATCGTATATCTTCACCATTAACGCGAATTCGGAATCTGATATTACTTCATCGTTGAGGCTTGATGATATCAACGATGACAATTTAGAATATGCTGCTGTGTTTGTTTTTAATCGTGTAACTACGTCGTGGTATTTTGTGCTCGTGAACGTGGATATCTTTTTCGCGATAATACTAAAAACACCTGCAATTGCCGCTGATGATGAAACGCATATTATTATCGCTGTTGCAGCTATTACCGGAGTCAGTGCTGATAATACTACTCCGGTGGACGCAACTAACGCAGATACTGAAAAAACTACAGCATCCAGCACAGTTACACGCCGCTTGTATTTTTTTACTTTAAAAGTATACTGGTCAATGACGGTTTTTAACTCTGCTTGCCACTCACGTACTTGATCATATCTATATTGTTGAACATCCAATGTTGTCGTTGACGCTGTGATTGACTTCATCCTTAATTCTGTTAAGGAGGACATCATTATTTTACACAGTGACCAGTTAAGGCGCTTCAGCTACAAATTCCAAACACCACTAGTAAGATGTTGCGGTTAATTTCTTATCAGTTGCTTCCAGTATAAATGTTTCTTCGGTTCCGCTGTTTAAGATAACAGACACAACCCCGGAAAACTTGTCCGTGGAATGTCGCCAGGGATATGTTGTGAAAATCTCAAATTTTGCAGCACTAAACACAGACAGTCTGTATACACCAGTGACCGTTGCGGTATATTTGATAGTATTATTTTGTTTTGACCATGTTGCGAACCCGGATGATACCGTGCATACGATGTTGGTAACATGCCCGGGAGTTACTCCGGGTGGAATTTTAATCAGACTAATTTTGTTAACGATTTCAGGAATCCCACTTACGACATCCTCTAATGTTTCTTAGGTTGTGTCAATGTTAGTCTTGATATCAAAAAGCTTTGCGTCAACGGTCAACGGATCACCAAAGAATTCATTAGTTTTTTAAAAGTTTCTACGAAGTCTTGTAAACGCGTTGACATGAACATCGTACTCAGCCCTTAACGTGGATAATTTACTGTCTACGTCGTCGACGTATTGTTTGTTTGCGGCGTCGTTGTCGAATTTTGGGGTTCTTAGCGCTACTATTTTGTTTCCGCTCATGTTAAGTTCACCTGTCATTGCGTTGCCAGTTTTTTCAGGCGGTCAGAAACACTTTTTTGGATTTCATCTCTGATGGTTGTAAACGCTATATTTGAATCTCTGATTCTACCACCGTCGGTAAAGACAGGGATGTTGTCTGTGGTCGCTCCAAGAACCCTGCGAATTATATCATTCCATCTGATGTTGCTCGTTTTTAGCTGACCATATCGATCCTGAAAAATAACAACCTCATCTGGGTCTATCCCGGTCACGTTTAAAAGATCGTCGACGTCATCTTTGGTCGCATATTTTGATAAATCAATATCCTGTTTTTTGTCTTTGTTGTGAGAATTCTTCCGTAAATATCAACCATTATGATCTTTAAGGACTGTTCAAAATAGTGGTATACTCGTGCACGGTTTTGTGAGGCGGTTTAGTTGATCTCGATATCGCGTCAAGAACATATAATGCTTCATGGCCGCATATCAGAGGGTCGAAAAGCGTTTGCGTTGGTAGCGTTGAGTACCAAACTGGAATTTGAAATCCATCAACGTATTTTAGAAATTCGACTGGAGGCTCTAACCCATACGAATCGAAATAAATAATTCCACGTGGATCAATCGCGTAAGCAACCCAGTGAGTTCCAGGACCGTTTTTGTTATCAAGATTGATAATTCCTGTTTCTGGATTGTTTGGTTGGCTTGGTAGCTGATCTCGCATAAAAACACCTCTGAAATTTTGTATATTTAATTGTTTAGCTGCATCGAGTAAATCAAAATTTGACATTGGTTTCATCTCGAAAACCGTTTTTGGGTACCATGAGGGAGGAGTTCCTGGAAGTCTAAGACCTTTTCCGTACCATGACGGTGGGGTTCCTGGAAGTCTTAGACCGCGTCCTTTTTTAAACCTTGCCCAGTTGCTTTCTTTAAAGCCATTCCGGCAGCGGTTCCAACAGCTCCTAACGCAGCTGCTTTGCAATTGCGGGAGCAGCAGTGGTAATCAACCCAGACAACAGTGCAAGTAGTGGAAGAATACCACTGGTTATAATCATATTTTTGATCGTACTTGGAGCGAAATCAAGTTGAACTCCGGTCTTTGCTTCTAGCGCTTTATTGAAATGTTTTAGTTGAGTTTTAGTCAACGATAACTTATTTGGTCCACCACTAGCAATTTGATTCTGTTTTAACATTATTTTTGTTCCACATGTGCTCGCGTTTTTTTATTGTAATTTTTTCACCTGACCGGGAGTCAGAATGACATTAACGTGACTATACGACACTTTTATAATAACACGGTTGATCTAATTGTTTACATATTTGGAAAACATTATATGTTTTCTACTGGGTCATCAATAACTCATCCGTCCACCAACACCTTCAAGTAACATTGATTTATCGCTGAGTATTACAGCAATTGCTCTGTAATTATCAGCCGAATTTACGTGAGCTCTAAAGTGTATATCAACGACAGATTGCCTAACTAAATCAAGATGTTCCAGCGAAAAGTAATAAATCGGATACAGCGTTCTAAAATCTAACTGTGATATTTGCAAACCAGTGTCTATGTTTTGATCACGTCCCATAAATGTCATCAAACGATGATATACACGTGCTATTTGATTATTCTCAAAATTTAATAATATATCTTCAGATGGTTCTTGATGTCCGTTTATCCTTAAAGATACTTCAGTGACACCAAGATCGTCAAATACCATTGGATTTCTTTCTTGATTGTTTAATCGGTCAGCACGCTGTAACGCTACAAATACATGTCTTGGTGCAGAAACACCTTGCTATGATGCTATATGCCAAGTGAATAACTCATTAACGGGATTTTAATTACTATCGGTAGTTGTTGTTAACCACGATAATATTGATTTACCTCCTTGATCGATAAAAGAAAGTAACCACCCTTCTTCAACGAGTGATGGAGCCATTACCGGCATTCATAACGCGAGTTTAAATAATATTACTTTACCCTCAGCAGAGCCACCTTCCCGCCAGATAGAATCATTATCCTCTTTTCGATGAAGAACAATTATATGTGTGGCCCCAAAAATAACCTTTCTGACATTTCTGCAGAATCCAAAGATGTGGGACTGCGGAATAGCACATGGAAATCTTCTACGATCACCTTTTAACATTGATTCACATATTCCAAAACCTTAATTGTGATTCGGGTTGTGAAAACCCACCGGCTCAACATCAACGTCAGTGGCGTTGGCAAAGTTTCTTGGTCGTCTTACAATATTAGGTCTCCCATCGGGATGGTCAGTATTATCCTTGGCGAACATCATAGTCGGACCAGCTGATCTAGTATAATCATCTGAATATCTTGCTAGACAAATAATCGTTGTAGCAACGTCAACTCGTAATTCAATTCGTCCACGTTGATTTGGCGATATTGCCTCGTAAGAATAATATTGATAATCACTCATAGACTCATCCTTGAGTACTGGTGCATCCATGTCAAATGCTGGGTCGGGCATACGTTTAAACATTTTATTATACTTTGTTATCGTCTAACACAAAGACCACTTCCTCATATCAAACTTGTATTTATTTGTTCAGCCCCTTGATTTATCAGCGCTGCTAGTTTTTGATTTGCGGCCTGATTTATTACTTTATTGACATCTGCGAGCATTACTTCAGTGCTTGGTAATTTCACCGGTTGTGGTTTTGGTCTGCGTGTTAATCGTGCTAGTCTATCCTTGATAGCAAAGAATTCTTTACTGGCAACATTATCAATAGTGCTAGGAGCTTTATCACGAACAACGTCAATAGCTTTCATTGATAATTGCTTTGCTATAGGTATTGCTTTGGGGGCTATCCTTCTCAATAAACCCTGAACAACATCACCTAGTCCATCTCCGTAAGTTACTTTATAGGTTGGTAATCGCGAGTTTATCACCCTGACCATGATTGGTCTACGATGAGAACTGTGTACCATCATTTTATTTAATTATTTATTATCTAATCACTGTGACAATTAGTCACTATGGTAACTGTCCGCGATTTCATCAATAAGTTCCAAATAAATATTGTGGTCCATGATACCACCTTGAAATAATCGTCGACAAATATCAGCTGCTTCATTAATTATTTCTGGTGAGTTGTTTCCAACTTGTTTTCCTCCTATGAGAACTTCTAATCGTTGCACGTCTTCGATGATATTGTTAGGACAGTCAATAAGATCACTTCCCAAACCACTACCAGTAGCTCCTTCTTCTGTTTCCGTGCTTTTCCTAAACAGTCTTAAAGGTAATCTTTCCACTTTTGCCCTTTTAAGTTCTGACTGCGGCGAGGAAGATTGTTGTTGTTCTATCTGTTGCAGAGGTGGAGGAAGTTGATATGACGGTTCCAGCTGCGATAGTTGTTGTTGTTCTACCTGTTGCAGAGTCTCTTTATAAAGTTCCTGTACTTCTTCAAAAAGACTTCTGTATTCTAGATCATCATCTCTGGCTTTCTTTTGTTTTTATATATACGATACATCCATTTGATAAAATTATCATCATTTACTTTTCCATAACCAGGGTGAAATATTTCAGATTCATTAAACATACCAATCAATATTTTTTTCAGGTAATTTGTGCTCTTTTAGTATTTCTAATATCTTCAACACAATCCCCTCTAAATTTTTTAACCAATTCAATATTTTCTCTTATTGATTTAGATGCAAGTTCTTTTTTCACATCGGTTTCTTCAGTACGAATTTTTCCAATGCCCTCAAGTAATTCTTCACCGACGGGCGGAGGCTGAGCTGCAGCTATTTTAGTTGGAAGATCTAGTAAAATCTTTTTTGTTTTTTTAGTTCGCTCAGCAGTTTTTTTTAACACTGGAAGAATACCCTTTATTCTCTCCTCATCCTCAATATCTCCCAATATAACTCTTTCAGTACTCGCTGCAGCTTTTTCAGTAACTGTTGTAATCGGTTTAAATAACTATTCTGTACCCGTAGCAAATTCGACCTGTGCTTGGTGTCGTTCTTGCAATTTTTGTCTGACAGAATCTCGTACGGGAAGATTTTTTTGATTGCTTCTAGTCGCTCTCGTGCTAATCTAGTGGTATATGATTCTCCGATATTTGCCGTTATTTGATAAAACAGTTTTTAATTAGTAGCAGCGGGGGTGGGGTCTTGATTAGCAGCAGGGAGGGCGAGACAACAAAGTTGGTTCATTTTTTGTAAATCCAAACGCTATTGATGGATTTTCAAGCAGAAAACGCGTTGGACTAACGTTATTTCTGGTTGAAAACCCCTTTTTTAGGAAGTCTTATTTCGGCATTTGGAACCTTCTAAAGTTTGTAGGGTTCGCCCTCCCTGCTGCTACTCTGATTATTAAGAAATGATGAAAATGATAGTAATAACGATGTATAATATCTTTCAATTAAGTATCATGCAGGATCTAGCAGTCTGCGTGTGAAAGAATAATTTATAATGATATATTTCCTTTTGTCCAGATTTTGATGCAGTTTACAGCAATACGCAGTCTGTATATAGTGAAACAAAAATGTCACTAATACTTAGGAACAATCTATCTAGTGGCAATGTAGAAGTGGATTTTGTATAAAACTTGAAGAAATTAAACATGACACGTTTTTCTCAACTTCCTAAAATGGATTTATGTCAGTCCTGAACATCCTTGATAGTAGAAAAAGGTAGGGAGGCCTCTAACGGCCATAAGCAATATTGTATGATAAATGCATTGACTCAACTATACTTGCATTATTATTTACAATAATAAATACACAATCGTTACGATATATATATATATATATATATATATATATATATATATATATATATATATATATATATATATATATAGAGAGAGAGAGAGAGAGAGAGAGAGAGAGAGAGAGAGAGATAGATGGATAGATAGATAGATAGATAGATAACATCTATTCTTCAACAAATGGTAACGGGTTTTAATGCTTCATTACTTATTGAGACTTGAGCTTAAATCTGACCACTTTCTTGGTATCCTTGTAACTGGTTCAAGGCAAAATGTCCAGTGTGAGTCTAATATGTATCCTTTGTGTAAACCTCCAGCCGTGTTAATCCGCTTCCTTGTATCCTACACTGTACAACGGTAAAAACTAATTCATCCAATGTTCAAGTGTCATGCACAAACAATATTGATAACAATTTATGACAAAAACCTGAAAACGTCACTAAAACACCACATATATGTATATAACTAATTGTACACATAAGTATCATCTCTTTCCATACAAGTGGCCTATTCAGTACGATGTAGGATCCACTGTAGAAAATCACACTTTTACATATCATATTCACCTGCTACTCTATACTTAGTTTAACATTCATAATTAGTGACAATCCTATTTTGACAGAACTGAATGAATTACCGTCTTCTAAAGTATGCTGTTACTCATATCTGTTATCTGATGAGTTTGCATTTTTGTTAAACTGTACCTTTTAGCCAATGTAAACCACGATGCTACTTTGCGCGAAGTGCCTTCTCACATACTAGCGGAAATATACACCACAACTACAATGCTTCTCATGCTTACAAGAAAATTCAATATATATATATATATATATATATATATATATATATATATATATATATATATATATATATATATATATATATATATCCCATATATGCATACAAATAGGTTTATTTAGGATAATTAGCTAATGCCAAATAGTGTTTCATTATATTAGGCAGGTGTGAAGAACGAAAGACTGGCAATACCAAAAGATATTAGCTTCGGCTGGTCAATAATTACAGAACATTCGGTGAAGATAGTGCGACAAATAAATGAAATGTAAAGAAGCAAGTAAGTCATTTCATAGTATGTATTTCAGTAATGGTTAGGAGTTGTCTTCCCTTGTACCAGTACTGAACACAACTGTAAGGAAGTTGGAAAGCTTTTTGATTACATCTATGCGTGTATTATGGCTGTCAGTCATTGGAATGGGTCTACTGGAAAGAGACCAATATTGCAGCCCCCATTATATGGCATCGTTCTGTTTGTTACACGCATTGTACGCAAGGCCCAGTTAATATGCAAACTTTAATGTTCGATGCATCTTGCATAGTCTCCACGTAACACAATACTTACAATGGAATAACTCAGTTATATGTCATTGTAGTGATCTATGGTGCATGCAATAAAATATAAAATGGTCTAGTTTAGCTCTTATAAATACCTTTTCCGCAAAACAAATTGTACCTACACATTTAATTTACAGTTGTTTTTAATTTGCGAACTTATGATCCCCCCATCGCGTGGTATACGTGGTATTTGTTTAAGCCACTCCCACCCACCGTTTGAAGTCTATTCCCATTACCAAAAGCCTTTATTTTCTACCTCCTTCATTCGATCACGTCCTCCCCCAAACACACTCTATCAATAACGAGAAAAGTTAAGCTGATTTTTTCCCGTAATTTATTTATCAACAAGGACTGCTTCCACTTTTTAAGGTGGGGGAACCCTTTAAATGATCAGAGTTAAAGTCTATGGAGAAAAATGTATACTTGTACACAGTTTCGATTAAGGCATAAATCAATTAAAAATTAAAAATTAATCAGTCAGTCAATGCATTAAGTACTGGTTTAATAATATTTCGTGTGGTCTACTTGTTAAAATGTTCTTTGGAGGTCCATATTGGAATGTCAGGACTCCCCCCCTCTCTCTCTCCATTTTATTTAAATGGTGATCTATTCTACTTTTGTCTTTAGATCTTCAATATTTTTTTTAATGTGCAGTTAAGCATCGTCATTCAAAGTATACTGTTTGGCACACTGTACACATTAAATTTTGTGTCCAATTTTCGATGCAATGCCCTCGCAGTCGATATAAGCAAACATTAATTGTAACTTGTTTGACCATGCCTTTTTGCGAATGGTTTCACAAGGGATATCAGCCGACATGGACAAGTGAAATATTTTTTATCGATTCGTACTGGTGTTAATCACAATCTAAGCGTCTTTCATGAAATTCCATAAAATATAGAAATGGTCAGTGATGTGGTTGTTGGAATACATACACATACATTTGCGTGGATCTTATAGTTCGACTCAGGCGGAATGCATTACATCGGCCACGACAAAAGAGGCCTACAATATTCCTTTTACCCCTTTGTCTCAAACGCCGCCATATTGTGGCATGTGAACATAAATACTTCCAAATATAGTTCTCAGTGAAGGAGAATTGCATCCGACGTTTTCTTTCTCGACTTGACAGAAGAGGCCGAGGATGATCCGATTCATGTGGCACAAAATTATTCAAAAGGGTTCGATTAGTCAGATTGCCGGAAGTCGTAATGAAAGAAGAAATCACGACATTCTGATTGTCGTCTTCGTAATATTTTATCAAACCTGTAACGATCACATCGAAGTCCGTTTTCATGGCAGTATGTTTGTTCATACGCTAGAGTAACCTCAGCGTTAAATTTGTTTTTCTTCTGTATTATTTCAGTACTATATTATGCCATCTTATGCGGCTCTGGAACATAGCCAGATTATCTACTCATATGCATCTATGAAAAATACCCTCCTTTTTGTTGTTTCCATTTAAATGTTTCTGAATGTATTTATTTATCGCTTTAAATATTTGATCCGGTTTGATTGATACATATTTATGTAATATTTTTCAAGGTGCTTTAATTAGTGGAATCTTCTTATATTTATGAATGTCGGGCACTGAGAACATAAAATGATAACACTGAATTGGCGAAATGATGTTATTCTTGCACAAGAGGAGTTACAAAATAAGCAATTCAAATGAACACCTTAAGTGTTCACGTAGTTTCTTACTCTCTAGCTCCAATGTCTGTATTAATTGGTAGCTTTTATGGCGTCTTATTATTGCATTGCAACATTATTGAATTTGAATGAATGCACAGAGGAGGGTTTGGATTGCATTTCATAAATGATAACTTAAAATTTATATGTCTAGCTTACATATTTGAATTTTACCAGCACCCTGCACGTAAAGGAACTTATTTGTGTACCTAAGTTTGGAATTTATATTTTTAAAGTCTTACATATCCACATTTATTTATTAAAAGGTGAAAGGGTATATCTTCCTAAGGTTTAACGGCTGTTCTTTATTTTGTATTTTTGGAACTTAACTTTTTATCAGCGCTACATAACGAACATCGTGCTGACGTATCATATGTAAGCCATACATAGATATATACCTTTTCCAACATTATGAAATCACTTTCACACACCCCTCCTATTACAGTACGTTAGTACATCAGTGACATTTCTCAATCTTAATATTTTAAGTAGGAATTTAAAGAAATTTCGGCGGCGACATCGTATCGTTTGTACACGACAAAAACCGGTGTATTGATAAAATTATGTCAGCTTCCGATTCCTTTTCATGCATTGATGGACAGAAAAGGTGATCGGCGTCAACGTAGAAAGCAGCAGTTTTAAAGCCAAACTCATACTCACAAAGGAAACAAACAAAAATTTGTTTCGAATAGATATCTTTATTTGCGTGATGGTGATCCTGCTTAAGTTAGACATTTACGTGTATACTGTTTGCGGAAATACGTACAACACTAGATAAGGTTGGCACAAAATAAATATGTGCAAATTTTCATTATAACTGTTAGCAGCTAAAATTATGGATGACATTTCAAGGAGCACTGCTCTGTACCTATCATAACTTAACTTAGTATGGCTTCGGTCTTTTCTTTACCTTTTATGACTCAGTCAAAATCTCGCAACATCGTTAAATTAAGATCGTGTTGACTGTAGAAAAAGGAAACGCATAAAATCTCGTTTGATGATGGTCAAATTTATATGTACATGGTGGTTACTCCCTAACCAGCCTTATGTCATCATCTCCAGATGCACCTCCCGTTACAACACATGAATATCTCTATGACATTTTTCATTCTCAATAATTTTAGTTGGAATTAAAGCAAGCTTCATAAAATTTACGCAGTTCTCTCCCGGCAGCCTGGTGCAATATTCGTTCCAAGAATTGCATTAATTTGTGAAGCATGTATAATAAAATTGGCAAACAGTATCAGAGCTACAAGATGTGTCTGTGTTCTGTGAATAACATATAGGAAATGACAACGGTGACGGGAGACGTCGTTTTAGCAACGTCGTGACATAATGTTTATGTGGTTACTTTTGGAAAAGTTTAAGCTATAAATCATTGAAGAATGTTCGTTGCACGACGGACGCAGGTTTTTACCATAAACTCTTTTAAGTAAATGTCTTTATGACTAAAAGCTTGTTTCTATATGTAAAAAGTGTGAACACCAAATGTTAAGTGCTGACAATTCGATAAATATATTGCTTGAAATGACTCGGTTGATACATTCAAGCATTATCACAAACTATGACAAGCTCCTTATGTTGTGTGCTGTGATTTTGAAAGTTCTGTGCACAATCAAATATATCTGAGACATTGCAAAATATCTAAACACATACCATTCAAGATCTGAGTGTAGCTCAAGTCAATTAAAGTCCTTGTAGTTTACCGAGGTATTGATTACATCAATGTATTTAATACATGATTGGGTAGGATCACAGCAATTGTGTACGACAAATTAAAGCCGAAGCATGCGAAACCTAAGGTGGTCACAGACGATGACAAAAAAACATATTACCTCAAGACATATGTAAGAGAAACATATTTAAAGACAAAGTTGGAGGCCATTGTTGTTTAAGCGGCAATTACAGAACAGCTTCTCATCACAAATGCAGATCTGAATTTTGGATACTAAACATATCTCCCACGATTCATTCAAAACGTGTCCGTCATGGCAGCCACATACTTATCATAATACTTGTAATGAATGGTCCAGATGAAGAAGAAAGCTTGTGCATAACAATGACGACGAAATATATTTCATACAGAACGGATTTCATAGTTTATGGATTTATGATAAGTTCAGAAAAAGAATGATTGGTTTGTGGGTAGTTTTTGGTTTATGGGCCAATCACCAAATCAGTTGGATACGGATTTAAAGATCAAGTTTGGTCCAATTCTTGCAAGTAATGTTGGCTACGAAATATTATTATTAGTATCCTTTTAAACATGTCCATTAGTCATTACGTTTAGTAATCATAACATGCAAATATAATCTTGATTTTAAAAAGCGATCAGTAGATGTATCGTTCAAAGAGATTAAAGATCAGTAGAGGTACCGTACAAGAGTGACGTCACTGGTGACACACTTCGTTTACTCGTATCTCAGCCTCTAAGAATGTGTCCTAATCTCAACCGCTAACAGTGTGTACTAATCTCAAGCGCATAAAAAGGCTGCTGAATCTCAACCACTACCAGTGACTACTAACCTCAACCGCTAACAATGTCTGCTACTCTCAATCATGAATGATGTCTCCCTATCTGAACTGTCGTTCTATCAAACACATTAAACCATGATTTTATTTATTCTCAGTGATTACGATATAAAGCTGAAACCACCATCAAAAGTATTCGTATTAGTACTACCAATATTATTTTCATTGTCATCATTAGGAGCAGCAGCAGTACCGCCAACAATAAAGGGCAGCAATATAATAATATTACTGCTGCTGCTGCTGCTATTACTACTACTACTACTACTACTACTACTAATCCACACGGAATAAGTGAATATCAAAACCTGGCTCTATTTCCCTGTAATCGCAAAGCGAAGTAGGACTTGTCATTTTTATGGGCGTTCATGATGGTACAAAACGTATTTAAAACTAAAGTCTTTGTGGAAGAGCTCTCTCTCTCTCTCTCTCTCTCTCTCTCTCTCGTGTCGTAGTTAGATATTAGGTATCATATTCCGTCTGACAGCGTGCGCCATACAATTGTTTTTCATTTGTAGCCCCATTCCTAGACACTGTTGCATGCATAGGCATACAATTTTCAGATTTATCATATGACTTAGGCAACGCACAGAAAACGTAAATTGTTGATGTAATAACCTACATGTCGTGTTATACTGGATATGACAAATTAGAGCATATACTGTACAAGCGAATCTAGCAAGTAGTATATGCAACATAATTTCATTTTGGTTAGTTCTTACAACAGACCTTAAAATTTGAGTTCAACTACAAGCGTACAAGAATGGGTAAAAATCAAAATGCAAGTAGATGAATATATGCTTCAAATTAGACGTCAATAACTTAAATGCGGGTGGTACTGGTTGCAAAATTATTAGTTGTTGCAATAATGATTACGACGATCATACTTATAACAATGTTGAAATATTCGGTCAAGGAAGGTGGAAAAAATCCCACTGTAATGATGGCAGTTGTACAGCTCAACGTCGGTTGCTTTGTTTGGTCCTATCTCTACCGTAAATTTTCCGCAGGACACCGGTATGGCCAGCGTCGACTAACATGCCAGGTACCTCTGCGTAGTATTCAGTTAAGCTAGCTTGGTTAGTTGCTGTTGTTGTTGTAGGGTTTAACACCATTTTTAGCACACGATAAACTATACATGGTGGCCAGCATAAATGGTGGAGGAAAAACTAGGGAAAACCCCGGAAAGAACCACCGACCACGAGAAGCTACTGGCAAACTTTCTTACATTCCCACATTGGCCGAAGATAGGTTAGTAAGTGGTCTCATAATATCACGAGCGCTATTCTTCTCCCTTACATAAGATGTAGTCCACAATCTCACTCCATGTCATGTGTTCAACCGTGTGCTAGTGTTATCAGACATTACACTAGTATGGTTGGTAATAAACGGCTTCTGTTACCTTGAACGCTAGTCTAAAATGCAGATAATGAATATTTTGAATCTAACATGTATCATAAGATCGTCATTAAACCTTCAACTGATAAAGCTCTTTAACTTCAGCCACACCTTTATACTGTTTTGTGCACTAATTTCGCCATGAATTCCGAGTTCATTGAGAAAGTTTGTCATAATCTGTCAAAAGGTAATAATCCATACCTGATAGCTTGACTAAATCTGTGTCATAATCTGTCAAAAGTGAATGAGTCACACCTGATATCTTGACTTACTCTGTGTCATAGTCTATCAAAAGTTAATGATCCATACTTGATATCTTAACTCACACTGTGTCATAGTCGGTAAAACATTAATGATCTATAGCTGATATCTTGACTCTCTCCACCATCATAGTGTTTGCTTATATATGACAATTTTGATTCTCGATTTTTTTCAATAGATATTGAAACGAACTTCATAAGCTTTGACCATTCTCTCCCGGTAGTCTGATGTCACATTTGGGATCAGAATTGTATACATTATGCAACGTGATGACGATGGATGCTTATGTGTTTAATCAGGCTCACAGAACTTAATACTTAAAGTTACTGTTATTTCTATCACACATTTTATTTAACACAATTGTCTATGGTTTTGATTCTTAATGGTGATGTTTAGAGTTACTGTTATTTCTATCCCTCTCACTTAGCACAGTTATCCATGGTGTTTAGAGTTTTATTTCTATTTCTCGGAACCTAACAGAGTTATCTGTGGATTATATTCTTAGAGATCATGATATGATTGGTTTAAGTTTGATTTCGTGTGGTTTTAACGCCACTGTTTATCATATGGTATGGTATAAATAATGGCCAGATTAATTGTTTGGAAGAAGAGTCCTGGAAGATCGAGAAAAGAGCAGCCAAACCATGGGAAACGATTGACAAGCGTTCTCACATGTCTATGTTGGTCAATTCGAGACTCGAACTCGCACTAACAGAAGTCAGATGTGCGAGTAATCTGTAAAGGAGAGCGTCTTTAGACCACAAAACTACCTGGGTATTACACGAAGAAGAATACATAAAACAGAACATTTACCGCGAATGGATATTTAAAGAAGAAATACAAGAAAAACTTTAGCAAAAAGACACAAAAACCAGTAAATATGTCACACCACAATCACCACCACCAACTCTACTACTATTATTATTACCATCGCTACCAAAAGAACCAGCAACAGCAGCAAAAGCAATACCATCACCAATTGTGTAATTGTTCAACATGGAACTAAATTTCGTCTAAAACCAGAATGTTCGTAGTTTTCTTCCCTCCATTGCTCAAGTCAACACCACTGCCCAACCCCGATTCCCAGAAACGAAAGCAAACTATGTGCCGTTAGTCCTTAGGTACGGGTTCCCGTTGGGTCAGGACAATATTTATGGCATACCTGAATGCATTTTTTCATGCTTAGTAATTTATATATTGTCAAAGGGTGTGTATGTCAATCGTTTATCGTTTATATGTTATAGTGTGGGGCTATGTTCCCGAAAAAAGACCAAATGTAGGGCTAAAGTCAGCTACATATCTGAATTCGTCTTTTCACCTCTAATATATGTATAGGGAGGTTGGTTCTTTAAATTATCACCAAAGCCTTGACGGAGGTGTTTGAATCCAATCTCGCCTTTTCATTACATCGTGCAATTGGTGCAGAAACACGTGTCCGCACGTTCTAATATTTCCCCATCTTCTTGAGCTACAATTGTTTGAATTGTCCATTCGGCGCTATGTACAAAATAATTCTGGATCAAACCCTATGTTTGTCTACTTGTAAATCCACGTAGAATAACACAATCCAATATCCTGTGGCCTTCTAAATTTGGTGGCCACATAAAACTTTTCCATTCGATACAGAAACCAATCAGAGGTGGCTTCCGCTTATTTTTTCAATTGGAAGTTTTGGTTCACAAAATCCGGGTACACTCTAGCTGAGTCTCCTCACTAAAGTGACCGAAACTTTAACATGAATGAATGACTGGCGATTCGGCAGTCATAAATATTACTAGTTACCAGCCAATGATATTGGTTTGCCAATTAAGGACGCAGCTAATTGTAATAAATAGTCTGGTTCTCAGCTTCTTGTGGTCCTTTACTACGCACTCTGCTACGTTTAGCGAAGTGTATAGCAGATAATCAGATTATATTCATAATTTGATGCACATCCGATCACCTCATTCATCTTTTACAAAGTTTCTTCAAGGATATATTTGGATTGAGCGATCAGTTCAAAAAAGGAAAAATAGTCACCAGATGGTGGAGAATTTGGTCATACACTAAAGCATCAGGGCTAGCTAAGCCAGGCAGAAAGGATGCCCAAGGTGTATGTATGCGCAGTAATTTAAAAAAAGGTCACAAAGTTTGTTTGCCGGAAATTTGTTTCGCCAAATAATAGGAACTAATTCTGTTTGGATCATCTCTAGTGTTTCTTCGAGTGGATTGACGGTTGGATTGACCGAAAAACTGCGAATGAAAGAATAATTTCATGTATTAGTAGTTTCTCGGTTGTTGTTTCGTATCCAACTATCGGCATATATTTGAACCATGATCCATGGGATTGGCCTCGAGGTTCCGAATGACGCAAAAGTAAGTTAGCGAGAATACAACCACATCATTTTCTCAGCAACACAAGTAGGTTATTAGTACCGAGGCAATCGGAGTGAAGTGCCTTGCCCAAGACACACCACATCTGCTGGTAGGAATCGAACCCGAACACTTTCGGTCGTGAGTGTGGCATGCTAATCACTGTATCTTAAACAAGTTGAATTGTGGTGGTTCAGTGTGTGAAATAAAGCGTAGAAATGTTATATCTGTCAATGTGAGATTTATCGTTCACAATTAAATTCTTAATGGATGTGAATTGAATTTATGTACATCTACAGCAGATATGTGAGGAAGAACATTTTATCGTGAATAAACCGGTGTTGAGTAGCTCTTTCCTACGTCCTAATTGTAACCCTAATTATGAAAAGCTTTGAATCAAATATTCATGGTTTAGGTAATTGGGAATACAATCTTTTAGTTGCGTTATTCTGTGATGATCATACAATTTGACGGTCATTATAGTGAAATCGGTTGACCCTCGGATGTCCCAGATCAACATCGGATTCATTTGTAAACACTAGAAAAGGGCAGAGTATCTCAGTTCGAGGGAAGAATGACATGGCTAATAATGTGGCGGAGCATCAATAATATCTGACTTTAATGGAACCAAATGATGTTTGAAACCAATATCTTTCGAGATTTGGTATTTTTCAGATGATACATACATACATATATACATGCATGCATGCATGCATGCATACATTCATACATACATACATACACACATTTTGTTTATACGTACGTGAGATTTATGTGTGTATATACCTTTACCTACCTGAATACCATCCATCCCTAAATGTGTGAAGAGTGGGAGACATAATAAAAAACTATTCATGGTATGTGCAATATGTCTATATAAGTTTTTGGATTTAAAATTCATAATGATAATTTGATGAAATGAATGTTAATATTTGTGATGTTGTATATTAACAAGCTGGTCGAAAATTCTAAGTCTACCGATGACCATTGCATAAATAACTGGAATCTATTGATACGTGGTGTACTACGTTGCACCATGTTTTTTTGTTGACCGGATAAAAACTATATAAGTTATCGTAGGACCTTGAATTGTACAAGAACTGACAAAGAGTATTATATGTCGTATCAGGCACAGCATGCTGTGCAGAGGAATAAAGTGTCATAAAATCAACTATTTTATATTATCCAAAACTTGCATAGTTGCACAATATTCATGCACGGATTTTAAATACCGCCATCACAGTAAATAATTTTATTCTTTTTTTCTGCAGAACAAGAGGCCTACCATAAATGATTTTGAAAGTGAAGGTGGTAGGCAGGAAAGGGGTCTGTGAAAACTTCCTTTATATGCAAACTTTAATATCGGAAACGTTTATCATAATAAATACACGGTATCACATTGATGTAGGCATTCAAACCTTTAAAGACACAATAATGCAGAGTGTCTGTAATTGTATGAATTCTAAAGATCACGAAAATAATGAAATGTGTCAACTTATAAGCTGAAATAATTCACAAAAATCTAGAGTTTGTGAAGATTCAGTTAGATAAATAATTTTTTGTGGGGGCTTAATGTTGAACTGTTTATAGGGTTTTCTGTATCTGAATGTAGAAATCATCCAGTACAGTTTTGATCTCATGCTTACAATAGGCTGGATGGTAAGATTTTATTGTACATCTTTTAACTGCTAGTAAATATATTGTAAAGCACTGTACTGACTACATTTACAAAAGGATCTCTAGTCATGATAGGAAAGGATGTTGTAGTGCTACCAGAATATATGGCTGGCAGGTTGTTATATTATCAGATAACGTTTGAGCTGCAGTCAAGTTAGTCTTATTGATGTGACTTTTTTATCTATTATTATGTATTCTTGCTAAAATAAAGTATTTATTTCTAAGTGTTTAACACAATGCACAAAGAAACATATTAAAAACATAAATTATGATCAAAATGAATATTCAATTCCTATTTTTAGTTACGAAGTTACAAATAATATAGCAAAAGATGAACCAAAGCATGCAGAACTGATGGCCAGTGCATCTTAATGCTTCACATCAACACCTGGCAAAGTGCTTTTGCAAGATAGAGAAAATGAAGACATCTTCAGTATCTGAAGTATTTGCTATTGTATCAGGAAGGTAAAACTTAGAAATTTCTTGCAGATTTCGTTGGGGGGGGGGTCTTACAATTGTCATTCTACTGAAAACAATGATGTAACAAATGCAACGCTGATAAAGGACATTATTATAACTGTGCCAGCAGGTTGAGTTGCCACTTCATACTTTTCTTAGCTCCAGTTAGAAGAAAAAATACCTTCAATTTCACTTTCTCAGAAGTGGGGTTGGATACTTCAACTGTGCCACCCGATGCATGGACAAAGGCATGATTTGAACTGTCATTGATTTGGTTAGGCAAAAAAGTTCCAGTTTACTGTGCTGGCTAACCCAACAATCACAGCCGTTTTTCTCCCCCACTCAGTACTTAGAGGACCAGTGATTGTATGTTGAAATTGTGTCTACATACCCCATATGCTTTCTTTATGCAGTTTCCCATTTATAGTTATGTCCCATATGCAGTTCTTGCTAACACCCTTGCTTTCCACTTAGCTCATGATGAATGCACATAGGACATATTTAATTTTAAAACAAAATACGGAAATAACAGATTTGAAATTTTTTCTGGACACATCTGGAATTTAATTAGAACTTTATTCATTAGGACTGATGATATAACTTATTTGGGATTTAATTCCCAATACTGTAAGTTCTTTTCAAATTTTCATTTTTTATTCTTGGGAATTAAATGATTTGTTGATTGTTACAAAACTTGTTGGTTTTCACTCTTTACTGTTATAAAACTTTTGGAACTGGAAAGGTGTTTCTGTTTTGATGTTTGCTCTTCATGCACTTTTAACTTTATTTTATCTTCCTTCTTTTCAAGGTTGCCAAACAAAAGCAAAATATGGCTTTATTACAATGGTCTCAAGACATCATGAACCAGTTTTGATTTTCGTGCAAGACTGCTAGCAGCTATGAACAATTTTTTTTGAGTTTTCAGTCCTAGTATTTGAAACAGATATATTTCAGCGTTTGCTACTGTATATTTTGGTAAGAAATCAAAATTACAATGCATAATCCTTATCTTCTGATTTATTTTAATGTATCTTTTATCCATATATATAAATCACCAAATCTTCTAGGTATGTAGTCAATTGAAAGTAATTTATTTGAAACGTCTGAGTAATGTGGAATATTGAAAAAACATTGATCCGAGCAAAACTGCAATCCTGCTACATTAACTATTAAACAAATCTACAATGTAGCTTTCGCTTGATGATATAAATCAAGCCGTCTTGTAATCTTTTTGATATCACCATTACAAAAGAGACCAGCTTTAGGTGCTATAAGTATTGACTGTGGCATTCTTTCAGAGTATTTGGAGGAGTGTCCTACATCACTTCACCAATACATGAGTAGATCCTTTCACATGGCCAAGGCATTAATAAACGCCTACATTAACCTTTGTTGGAGAATGAAGAGCGGACAAAACCTTGGCTTGATCCCAAGAAGGATGACAAAGTGCTGAAAACCTTGGCACAGGTGCTCTTGGACCAACGCTTCCTAGACAGTGGAGTATTACTTAAATTTCAGGTATGCCATTTCAGGATTGTAACAATTGCATGGTTTTTAAAAGAAAAATGTTAAGACCGCTTTAAATGTTTTTGCTCTCAACTTTAGAATAAATTACTGTATATATTTACCATTTGAAGACCTGAATAAGTTAGCATTGATAAGATGTGCACACATGATACATGTACAGTGACTTTCCTTCTCAAGTCTTTGGTCTGTTCAAGTATAATACATGCACACCAGGTATAAACAATTCCATAACACTCTATCAATACACACTTCAGTAAAGATTTTATGTATGCAAGATTTACCAACAGTAATGATTATTTAATAATTGTATTAATCTATTAGCAGATTACAAATGACACATGTTACAATATACATGTTTTTGATAATTGCAGAAACACCGCTAAGCATGAAGTTTTTCGTTAGCAGATACTGATGTACGGTGCCAAGAGATTTTCATACATCCATCCTTTATACATGATTAGGAATGAGCTAATGGCTTTGAGTCACAATATCGATAGTGACAGAGATGTAATGAGACACAAAGAAGAGAAGATAGCGTAAGTTTGTTTCACCACAGGAAATTAGAAATAATTTTTAGATATTGATTGTAAATTATGATCCCTGCTTGAAAATCAAGCCAGTGGAATATTATTCACATGTACAAGTCATGAAAACGTTGTATTAGATACAAGTCATTTTAACAAACGGCACACATTTTTTATATTTGTGGTAAAGAATCGTAATATTTTCATGCATGTTGATCTTGTAATTAGTATTGTTATCATTCTAGTGGATATTTATTTTGATTTGAGCAATGCAAGTCCAATAATTATATCCAATGCTATATATAGCACTTTCCCAGGGGACTGACACACTTTATTAAGGATATATGGAGTTCATGGAATTTCCTCAGGACGTTTGGGGAAGATGATGTCATCATGATTATTACTAGCTAATACATGTTCATCAAAATATGTTGCCTTCTGAAGGAATGGGCAAAAATGCATCCCGTCTCACATAATACTTTGTAGATAGAACAAAAAAGAACAAAAACAACCCCTCACCAACTCTTTCTTGGGAACTGGTCATGAGGCTCTAATACTGGGTGAAACGTTAATATGGGTTATCATGGAGATGCTTGTCACACACGTTAAGAAAATAAAATTTTCTTTAAAACAGGTATCATCGATGTTACAACAAAAAATGTGGCAGATGGTCCATCTACCCTTGCAAGGAAAAGAAAACATATCCCCACATCAGGGAGCTTATACAGAAAGCCCTCGCCTGTCGACTTGAGGGCAAGCAGGGTATGAAGAGGAGATTAGAACTAAAGGAAGATAGTCCCAGGAGAATTTGTAGAAACATGGTGACTCAAGAACAACCATCAAATCTAGTTTTGGTGAAGGAGAAGATCTCTCGATTTTAGTTATATAAAATATGAAACAGTGTCTGATATATGGAGGTGTCTGCTAAGGCAGGTTACACTTTATTATAATACCATGTAAATATCAGTAGTTGAAAAAAAATAATGCATAATGCTGTATCTGCAATTGCTGAAAACTTTTTCTAGATTATTTATAACCTTCTTGCCCACATTGTTTATAGGCAGAAATAGACTGGTCTTGAAAACCTGAATGAAAACATTATTGTTTGATGCAATATTATGTGCAAGTTACAAGGAAACAAAGAATGATGTCAACTGTATTAATTTATATACCAATTCGTACATCATCATGCAATAAAGTGGGGACTTTTATTGTCCATCCGGATATTTTGTCATGTATCTTCCAGAAACAGCCAGAGGGAATTACATGTCTCTGCCCAGACCCGAGCCTTCCATGTTGCTATTGTATGGACTGTCTATAGGCACCATGTCTGTTGGCGCACATCAAGTCAACTTCATCATTGAGGACAAGAACATCCTGTCTGTGCATCCTGGCCAAGGCAAATATAGCCACATTAAGGATTAGAACTTGAAAATCCTGAAAAATTATTCCAATTTGTAATATACTATTTCTAAAATGTAAAAACTATATTTTAAAAATAATAGGAACATGCACTTATGCAAATGGTATTCATCTTCGATCAGCAACTTCCACTGTAAAATACATCTGGATCAAAACTGCACACTGTTTTTATTTTAACATAAGCACTGAGAGTTACATCACAACTGGAACTGATATTAAGTTTAGTTTATGTTAAGATGGACAGCTCAAAGTTTTTGGGGAGCATTTCTAAAAGTCAGAGACTCCTGCATTGGGATCAAATAGGAATGGATGATTGCAGATGAAGATAATATTTACATAATAAGTTTATCCTTGTATCATCATCAGCTTAGATTTGTTTAGCATAGTGAGGTACCCACATTGAAACCAGGTAATGAGAAGAATCTATTCGATGAGTATCAATTGTAAATAGAAAAAGGTCCTTATCATTTGCATATGTATGCATGTCTGGTTTTGGACGGCTAACAATTTTAAATTTCATTCACAGTGGTGCAAAGAAATAATCTAAGCATATGTCTCATCTGGCAAGCAGTCTCGCTAAAAGTCTTGAAACTTCTTAGTTAAATAAACTCAAGCATGTTAAGAATAATGCATTAAGAAACAGTAGGCGTGCTAAACAAAACTTGATATATTCATTACCGGCGAAAGTGATATTCAGAGCTGTCTCTCACAACACCTATTCCAGGTCTGTGGGCATCTCCCTACATTTTCCACACACCATTCTGGTAATCCTGTGTTGGGGGTTGGGTGATAACCACCACACTGCATTGAACCTGGCTCCAATGCATTAAAGACAAAGCTGGGGTGGAGCTGCAACACGTGTATGAACAGTTCCCTCAGTCGCTCTGGCTCCACACTCATGATCTCCTGGAATTTCTTTAAAAGATTAAGCATACTGAATCCCTGTATGTATGTATGTGGTACACAAATCTTGAAAGCTAAAATCATGATACCATGGAATTTTCAACATTTGCATCAATCATTTATTTACATCAATTATCAATCTTTGCAAGCCCACCTTGGAAATGGAAGTCACCGCAAATGTTGTACTGTAAGAGTAACTACCAAAGTTGTATTTGTGTTTGCAAATGGATGCAGTATTTTGAGTTTATCGGTACAAAGTGCAAGTTACAAATTCATATGCAGCTGCTACACATATTCTGTATACAGAAATATATTTTTCTGCAATGTAGCTCACATATCTGTAAGTTATTCCTACCTTTTGTGATATATATCTTGTATATAAAAATTTTAAGCTTTGGCAATAACATGCTCAAGGATTACATAAAAGTTATTGAAAGAATTAAAGACGTTTCAAAATTGCCTTTGAATCAAGAATTTATTTTATTACCGAAATCATTTGCAATAATCACCGGTTCAGAGGTGGAGAAATTTAATGCCAAGCAGACTGAGCAATTAAAATTCTTACCCACAATGTTAGATCAGATATAAAAAAATATCTGTTTCTTGCAAGCCTTCATGTCAGTCTAAATCCTGGACAAATAAAACATTTTAGGATTATTAAGTCCTTATGTTTATCATGATAGAGCATATATAGTATTATCTTAACATATTTTGGGACTTTAAAATACACCTTACGACATGAATTACATTTAAAACGGAGGAATAAAAGTGTAGTATTTATTTTACAAAACTTAAATGAGTATATGAATTTTGTACAGGTCTAAACAAATTTAAAAACTGCAATCTAGTCAGGTCTAATCGATGAACTCCGAAGTAAGATTGCATAGACATTTTGTTACCACTTTGAATGTTTTAAAAATGAAAATAATAAATTTATTACTTAAATTGGAAAAAGAGCAAGTCATTCATAACAGTATTGAATATCTGTATGCCACTTGCGTAGATTACTACTACCTATATGTGAACTTATTTTAGCTAATCTACCTTGAGGCCCTCATACAAAGGAATTTATCTATTTTAAGTGCATCTCTGAAGCCACTGTATATATTGGGTTTGGAAGAAGGAAAGGGAGTTGGCACTTCTGTTAACTGGAGTACTATTCCAGAGCAAAGTTCCAGAGTAGTGGAAATATTTTTTTAATAATTCCTTATTTGGTATGGGAATTTTATGCTGTTTGGTAGACATGGATCGCAGGTGAGGAGTATTACCAGGTAGCCTATACTGTAAATATTCAGTAGCTCTATTATTGGATATCATGTACATTAATTTGTCTTTCCTCAACCGGATTCGGTCTTTAATAGGTAATAATTTTAACTTACCAGCTAAATTTGCCTTCCTTTCTTTCTGGATTGATATCAGCCTGAATGCTATTATTTGAAGATGCGCTAGCTTAGCTATGTTTCTATCATTTGAATTAATCCACACTGTGTTACAGAAGTCTAAATAGGGTTGTATGTAACTGATATAAAATAGTTTTCTGCACCTTTCAGGGAGAAAATGTCTTATCCTACTGAAAAATCATAAACTTGAATTCACTTTTTTACTGACATGTTTTACATTTTCAGTTCATGATAGGTTATTATCTACCGAAACACCAAGTAGCCTATCATGACAAACTATTTGCAAAGTTTTATCCTTCCATGTCAGATATCGTTCATCACTACCAAGAATTGTTCTTTTTTGCCATGTTGAGATTAGTAATATTTTAGTTTTACCAGTATTTACCACCATGTCATTGCATGTGCAACAGTTATCTAGTTTGTTTAGGGCATCCTGTAAAGAAATTTCTAGTTCGTGCTTTGTGCTTAGGATGTCTGACAATGCTGTGTTATCTGCATAGAGATCTGTAGATGAAATTGAGTCCCTTAGTAAAAAGTGGTAGGCCATTAATAAATAGTATCAATAGTAATGGACCTAAACTTGAACCTTGTGGTACTACATATCTAATTGTCCAAGGTTCAGACAGAACATTATTTATATAAACATGTTGTGTTCTCTCACTTAAGTATGAATTAAACCATCTAATAGTGCTTTAATCACATTGGTAAATTTTCAGTTTCTTCAAAATGATTTCATGATCCACCATGTCATATACTTTCCTGAAATTTACAAATACAGATCCTTTTATTCGACTTTGACCAAGTACTTGAAGCCAAAAAGATCAAGTCAGTCTCACATGAATGTTTATGTCTAAAGCCTGATTGATTAGGGTGTAACAGCAAGTGTTTTGTTAAATATGATACGAACGAGTCATGGACATGTTTTTCAATCAATTTTGACAAGTTTTAGTAGTATTGAAATTGGCTGGTAGTTATCAACATCATTCTTAGGACCAGATTTGTGCATAAGCATTACTTTTGCAGTTTTCCATGTTTTGGCGATAAATGAGGTTGCAATATTTAAACAGATTATGAATGTTATGCTATCTGAAATAGCTGAGGCAGAAGTTTTAGTGAATGGTGGACCAATCTGATCAAGTCCTGTAGCTTTCTTGGTATCCAGTTTACTGAGACAATTTTTAACAAAGATTTTTTGATACCCGTGGGATATAGAAACATACCTCCTTAGAGGTCTTTCTTCAGTTCATTAATGTTGTCTTTTATCACTGGTTGTTTTAACTTAGTGGCAATGTTAGTGAAAAAATTATTGAAAACATTTGCAATGTCAGTGTCATCAGTGACTTTAATGTCATTTACCAGAAGTGAGTGAATTTTATTTTTCTGATCTTGTTGTATTACCCCAATGAGTTCATTAAAGACTTTCGAAACGGACTTTGTGTTGCTCTTTTTGTTTTTAAGCATTAATTGATAAAACGTTTTTAATATCCTTTTTAATCATACTTGTTATGTTATTTCCCCATACTTTATATTGTGCATGGTTCCCATAGCCGTAAAGTGGTCTCGTGTCTTCATAGTATCTAGGATTTCAGTAGTAAATCAATTAGGTCGGATTTCATACTTTACTCGATGTACTTTCAATGATGCATGCTTAGAGACTACATCCTTAAATAAGTCAGTCCACACTCTCAGAGCTTCATCTATATCATCAAAAGTTTGGATAATACTCCATTGAACTTTATATAGATCACCTTGAAATTGTTCTTGACTTCAATTTTGGATAGATCTGTAAGTGATAGTTTTGTGTGTATATTTCCTATTTCTTTTTCTTTTCACCTTTCTTGTCAAAACAGTAGGATATTCGTCACTAAGAACAACATTTGGTACATAAACATAAGTCACATTGTCTGGTAGCTTGGTATAAATGTGATCAATAAGAGTGCTTGATATTTATGTTATCCTTGTGGATTCATTTACCAGCTGGACTAGGCCTAATGATTCATTATATTCCATCCAGTTACTCCTTATCTGAGTGTTGAGTAGGTCCTTATTTACACTGCCGAGTATATATGTTTCTTTCTCCTGTGCAAGAACATTTTCTAATTGTTTCAAAAAGTTATAATTCCAAATTTCTTTGGAGGAAGATGGCCTGTAAATGAAACCAACAAGGAATTAATTTGCATTATTTATAGAAATTTCCACCCAAATACTCTCAATTTCATGTGACTCCAAGTCAAACCGCCTTTCTGCATTTACATCTTCCCTAATGTATACCAGACCTCCCCTTGCTGTCTCTCTGTCCCTGTGTAATGACTTATTGCAGCCTTGACAGTGAAATAGATTATCATTGTGGTTAGCATTTAATTTGGTTTTAGTGAGTCCTAAAACATGTATATTATTTTCCTTGGAAGACAACATTAACTTAATCTGGTCTATTTTTCCCACTATACCATGTACATTTAAGTGACGCATGTTAAAACATTTTGTATCTAGTTTAATATCAATTATATGTGTGTCATCATGCAATGGGGTACTCTATGAGATTGTCTCTATACTACCTTTAGCATTTTGGTATTATATAAGGTGGCCATATAAATGAGGTGGCCTCTGTATTTTCTACAGTATCTGTGCAAAGTCTTCCTTTATCAAGATATTGGGGTGGGGTGGTGAGTAGCAACAAAAAGTAAATCAGTTTAAACATACAGTGTTTAGTAAAATAAATAATCCTATAATACAAGTATGCATTTTCTAAGTTGTGCAAATAACTACTGACTTAGATGTTAAAGTCTTTGCCAAGTTACTTATTACCAAACATTCAGTATGCATCAATACTTGTTTTGCAAGATTTAAATAAACAATTACCCTCATTCTTGTTTTTCTTGTTTGAACTATGTGTAGAGCTTGGTCAGCTCTATTTTCAGGCTGCATATCATGTCTTCCTCCTCTTTCCCATCTGGTTCTTGCTCCATGCCTAGTCCTTCCTCTCCCTCTTCCTCTTAAAGGTCGCTTTGGAATTGAGCTTGCAAGTGAGCTGATTTAAGTCTCTCTAATGAATTTTAATATGTAACAGTATTTAATAATTTTACAACTAATATATTCATGATTACTTATCCAACTTATAGGAATATAGTGCTAATTGAGAATCAGAAATTAATACATGAGAGGGTGTGATTTGATGGAAGTTTTCTGGGTTAGATCAGGTCAAGTGTCGGGTGGGTGGGTGGGGTCCAAAAGTAAAAGGGCCCTGACTTTCCTCGAATGAGCACCAAAACAAAGTCTAAGTGTATATTTACTCAGTGTGCATAATACCAGATAAACATGCGCATGAATAAAACGGTGGTCCAGCTTCAAGTGACAAGTGGCTGTACCTTTGTGTGTGTGTACATTTTATGATCTGGTCCTGAGTTGTGGACCTGGATTCCATATACTAGTCGCAGACTTTTTAAAAAAAAAACTGTTATTTAAAACCTTGTGTATGTAAAGTATTAAGTTGGAGAAGCAGAACACGAATTCTTTTGAGCTTTGTTGAAACGCCAGAAAGATGGGTGTTAGGGGTCCACTGGTGATAATCTGGTTAGAATTTATAAACTGATTCATGAAATCGCTCAGTTTTGAGCAGTTTTAAATATCCTAGATGCTTTTCGTGTATAAAATTGAGTGGCAAGGACGCGAGGGAGTGCGAAATAGAGTAAGTATAGGCAAGAAACAGAGTATGTGTGGGTTTTTGCAATACTGTACAAAGCACGTCGATTTAAATCATTCTCGTACCACAAAAACTTTCAAATATAACTATAAACGTAGTTATATATACATTTCAATGTTTCCTCTCAAAATTAAACTTAGAAAGGAAAATGATAAAGAGAAAAGAACGAGATGAGAAGAAGATCGTACTCACCGTTGTTGACATTTTGCGCGGTCTCGTAACGTGGTTGTGTTTTACGTTATCAACTTCAGTATTTACAATACGGCATATAATTATGCTAATTTGGGTCACCGGAAGTATGTGTGTTATTCGTTCGGGATCTGCCGGTCATTGCTGAGCGGGTTTCAGAGAGCTTGTATTTCATAACAAGAACCTCTACGTACTTGATATTACCCCAGAACTGCCTTTTAAATAGTATTTAATCTGATGATATAGATAAATGTCCCAACATTTTTGCAAGAAATTTCACTCTCACACACACCCACAGAATCACAGAGAGAGAGATAGAGAGAGAGAGATACAGAGACACACAGAGAGAGAGAGAGAGAGAGAGAGAGCGAGAGAGAGAGAGAGAGACATATTGACGGTAGGTACCAAAACATCGTGCGAAAAATAGATCTTGGTTCAAAGGGTATAGCCCTCAATCACAAACTCATTTTATCTTTTACTTGCATCGCTCATCTTTTGTATTCATGTCATTGGATATAACAATCCCAACATCCGCTCGTCCCTCCGTCTGTCCGTTCGTATTCATTTTGGGGCTTCTACTTGCAAGGTCAATGGAACTGAGTTGAAATGTCAAGGTCACTTTAGCCGACATATTAACTTTGATTCCACTTGAAACGTCAAATTGCCTGGATCCAATTTTATCCAATGTTAACAGGGAAAGGGTACATACAGGTGTGTATCTATGTATGGATGTATGTATCTAGCAGCGGAAGTTGAAAATAGCTACTTTAAAGTTTCCTTGTCCAACTAGACCCAAGTTCAAATTCACCCGTCCACAAATGCATGCATTCGTGTACGTCTGCGTACTTGTATACGGTACACCGCATGCACACGTGTATACACTGGAACGTGTGCGTACTTGCATACGATACATTGCATGCAGACATAAATACACGAAAGTAGGTCGACGAAAGAACAAAATCCTGCATAATGTATAATTTTTTTCTTTCAAAATCCATAAGCAGAAATAAAAAATTTTCCCTTCTTAACCTTGCAAACACTGTCTTACTTTTCTTTCGATTTTTCCACTGGAAAAAAGCCTTTGTTTTCCTTTCTGATTATTATTCCGCGAATATTGCTTTCCCTGACATACTTAGAACACACGGTATCATTAGTACATAGGTCCTTTGACTGCATACCAAAACACGTCTTAGCAAATATGTGTCGTAAAAGAGACCACCGAGGAAAGTATGTATGTGTGCATGTATATGTATATATCGATGGAAGGTTATAAATGTGAAGTTTTAGTTTTTCACTAAATAATAACAATGATTAAGACACAAATCACAGTAACCTAAATAGCAGAAACGGATGGAAAGGAGAACTTTAAAAGACAAGTACTGTATTTGTGGTCAACTCTTAGTCCGTCCCAGGATATATAGCTTGTTAGAACTTTATAGATGTGCCCTCAGTTCGTTCCGCATGCCCCAAGGCGTCATTGGATCAATATAAAGACAAAGTATAATTTATTCATAGACATCCAAGTGGTGAGGTCTTGGTGTTTAAGTTCAGTAGCCGTCTCGCTATAGACATTTGCCTGTAGGTCCGGTTTCGTTTCCATGTTTCCCGCAAGTCAGGTTTTGAGAACTTTTTAGCATTGCCCTGAGGTCTATTTGGAATGATTTAAATAGGTTTGAAGGTAAGTCCATATCTGCTTGTAGTTGATTTTGGTAAGGCTGTTTCCGAATAATTCATGGTTATCCGGCTATAATTTTAAAGTGTATGCATGATCGCTGTCTCTTTCTCTCCTCCCTCTTTTCAGGAAAATATGGGCTTGTAGAATCGATTGTTTCTTGCTCCAAAAATCATCTTTAAATAACACCTTGTTGATGAAAACATCGGAAAAAGATGCGACACAACGTAATGAGTGTATTGCTTTTATCCCTCGTAAGTGAGAACTCTTTGTAATTTGTCTCACGAGGAAGCAAGAAATCAAACCAATATCTTAAAACTTTTATTGCATCCCTTTTAGGTATACTCTGACGTACACGGAAGTAGAAAATCATACCGTGATCTTCAAACGCTTATGTGTACCCTAACGTTGTCATCATAAGAAAATCATTCCATGAGTTATAAATACAAATTTCATCAATGTTTATATGAACCTTGAAGTAGCACACTCGAAAAACTCAATATTTGTGTGAATTGGAACATATAATATAATGATTTCGTTTTTGTTTTTCCTTCAGGAATGCAAGTTCTTGATACTGACGTATGTATGTACGTATGTATGTATGTATGTATAGTGGGGCACTTTAGCGACAATGAGACTTTAATGTTAAAATAGGGTCCCGGCACTCTGGCGACAAGGGGAATTTAACATGGGGAAATTTAACATGGATGGGTCTATAGAGCGACAAAAAAAGAATGGGCCTCTCTAGGGACAAGGGTATGGGTCTGTCTAGCGACAAGGGAAAGTTGGGTCTGTATAGCGTCTGACGTCACGGTATGGGAGATTGGTAACTATGTTGCAACCATGCGAGGTCACGTCACATTACTGAGCAAAGAGCAGGTGTACAGGTGTGCACCGGACTGACCTCAATCGAGAAGAAAGAGTGGGACTTAGATTTATATAACACATACAATAAACAACATACAACAGACAAACACTTATACAACATAATAATAAAAATTTTGAGGCAATAAATCAAGTCTTTACGAGGCATATGAGTGGCCCTGTAAAGGGCCTTTGGGTTCTTCTGGTTCTTCTTCTTCTTCTTCTATTTTCTCCACTTCTTCCACCATCTCCTGACGTTTCCAAATATTCCTTTCTTCTTCTTCTTCTCTTCATTCTTTGGCATCCAGAAAGGATGGCCTATGGCTCTGAATTTCTCCAACTCTTTCATCCAGTTGTTGATTAGTTTCTCAAATTCCACCTTTTTCTTTATATTGTCTTCTTCCTTTCTCTCCTTTGACCACCTTTCTTTTATCTTCTTCACTTCTTTTGTTAACACATTTCTCATCAGGTCTTCTGCTTTCTTGAGCTGGTCCATTCCCCATTTTACAAAAGACCACTCTGTCCATTGCATTATATCTTCCAAGAAATACCTTACTCTCATGACAATATCTAGGGCTTCTTTCAAGTTAACAACTTTCACATACTGAGGTTGAATGAAGCCTCTTAATCTCATCACTTCTTCCTCTATCATGCATTTCACAATATCCAGGGCTACTTTGAAGCTTGTTACTTGCCTTGTGACAAAATCCTTGGTAACTCGATGCTTCCATTCCTTCTCAAGCCTTTCCACTACATAGAAGCCATCCAATATCCGATAAAAACAGTCCTTCAAGTTGTTGAATAAAACTGAGGCTGCTGCCATCTTCTCTGGTTATTCCGTAGAATGGCGCGAACGACGAACGCTTTGACTTTATATTTGTCAAGCACGGACGTGAATGAAAACATCCCCATCTTTCCTCTTCACATATTATCTACTATCCACATACGGAAAAGTGCCATAACTAACCACAAATGTATTATCCACACACGGGAAGAAGCAAAAATTTACTATCCACACACGCGAAGATGCAAAGCAAACAAATATACTATCCACACACGTCAAGGTGCCATAACTAAACACTAATATGCTATCCACACAATCGAAGAAGCAATAAACAATCACAAATTTACTATCCAGACACGCGAAAAAGCAAAGAAAAAAAAAAAATGAACGCTTACAAAACCCAACAAATCTACTATCTACACAAGCTTACGTGAACTCATACAAACACACGCTTATCCAAACACACACTGTACTATCCACACAAACGTACGTGAGCTCATACAAATACACACACACGCATACACACACATCAGGAAAAGACTGAGTGTTTATAATCACACTACTCCTCATTCATACAAATCGGCAATTGATCAGTGTCTCTTTTCTAGAGATCTGGTTAGCCCTGAAAAGGGCTGTTTTTTTCTACATCCAGGTACACCTGCTTAATGGTTGCACCTTCCAGGGCGGTCACCACAGACACTGCGGCGGTTCCAGTGATTGTCCCAATTGACTGTAACTGTTGGGAGTGTAGAGGGAGCTTGTGTTGCCTCATCATCCCAAGCTTCAGTTTGTGGGACCCTGAAGACTTCCCTCTGTCTGTGCCAGACCCGTGGATGCTGTTGTTCCCTTCGTTGCTTAGGTTGTGGTTGTGGCAGCGGCAGTGATACTGGTGTCGCCTGTGGAGGTATCCTCACCATGGACTTGACTTCACAGACCTGTCTCATCATTACGAGTAGCAGGATTCCTCCTTTTCTTTTCCTCTTCTTCTTCTTCTCCTCTTCTTTAATCCTAGCTTCCTCAACAATAACCTCCGCTGCCAGCTCATTCAGAATTTGCCGGGCATGCTCCAGGTGTATCTGATGTTCCATTAACTTCGCTGTGCTGCTACTCATTTTTTCTTTGTTCACGAATCAACAGGGTAGCCAGACTGACGAGCGTTCCTTTAATAGTGGACAAGCACGGACGTGAAGGAAAACATCCCCGATACCAAAACTTATATTGCCCATATCATTATCCCAATCAACGTGGATCGCACGGATTTAAAAGAAACACTCACGTTTTTACTGACAAACATTAATTAATTTTTTTTGGGGCAAGCTACTGAAAACAAAGTGCTTATAGACGCACTTAGAACAAAGATAAAGAAATGATGTGCTTATAGACGCTCTTCTGTTTTTTTTTTCTTCTAACTTGTAACATACCATTGGCAATTGAATTAGTATCTCTTTCTAGAGTATTGGGTAGCCCTGAAAAGGGCTGTTTTTGTGGACGAGGAGTTATGGCAATCTCTTATGGTTTAAGATTGTGTCCCCGTCTGGCAGCAGGCATTCCAACAGGATAGGGTCTGCTTCTTCGGAAACAGAAGGATAACTCTTTGGTGTCTACACGGCAGTCGACAAAACCTCTGTCAGGCTCCTACTGCTGCTGCTGTTGCTGCTGTTCTCTCTGCTCTCTCTCTGCTGCTTCTGAAGTATGTACTTCTCCGTTCGTTATTCTTTTTTTTTCTTGATTTCCTCTCTAAAGAGCTCTTCTATCATGTCTTCAGTCTTTCAACATTCTGACATTCTCTATCTCTGCAGGCGTCGGTATCAGGCTTTGCCGGACACGATGCAAATTCGAAGCTGAAACTATCGAAATGTATCTTCTTCCAGCGCAGTGCAAAATGTTTAGGCCATATCGTGCATAATGACCCAGATAAAATTTCAGCTGTTCAAGAGTGGCGGCAACCAAAGAATCCTAAGCAATTTCGCAGTTTCTTGGGTTTATGCTCTTATTACAGACGGATTTTCAAGAACTTTGCTGATACTGCTAGACCTTTGCATAAGGTATGTGGAAAAGTGTAAAATTTCTTGGACGGAGCAGTGCCAGGCATCCTTTGATGGTTTGAAACTAGCCCTAACCAGTACTCCAATCCTTGCTTATCCCCAACCTGACTTTGCTTAATTTTAGACACTGATGCTAGTACATATGCAGTTGGAGCTGTACTTTCCCAAGAGAAAGATGGACATGAAAGGGTGATTGCTTATATGAGCAAAGTCTTGAATAAGCATGAAGTTTCATACTGTGAGACCAGAAAAGAATTGCTTGCTGTAGTCTCTGCACTTCGGAAATTTCATCATTATCTTGATGGGCAAGAAGTCCTCATACGCACGGATGATTCTGCAGTTATTTGGATACAAAATCTAAAATGTCCAACATGGAAAGTTGCAAGATGGCTGCAAAAGCTGTGCACTTACAACCTTTATGTCAGTCATAGAGCTAGTAAGAAGTACTCTAACGATGATGCATGATCAGGAAATCCTTGCGCAGTTTGCCTGCGTCAACAAGAATGTGACGAAATCTCAGATGATGATTTTGAACTCTCAAATTACAAATATGAGTCACCACCACTGTCTCAGATATCCGGTACCCCCTCCGACGTTGCTCAGGCCTCTCCAAACGAAAACAATCAGATGGAAAGTTTACATGTGAATTCTTTCCCTGTACAAGAGAACGATTTAGACTTCCTGAGGGTCATAATTCGAGCTTAGAAGGCACATTAGGAGGCTGGTCCAAAACCTACTCAGTATGTTATGGTGGGATGGTCTTGCGACGAAATACGTCAAGATCAGCTGCAGGATCCCAATATTGCCCCTATCATGGTTCCACCTGAAGAAGGTTCTGGCAGACCTGAGAGGTCAAATATCTCAGGCAGTCCAGCAGAGCTGAAGACGTTATGGCGCAGTTGGGATGGGCTACACCTGAAGGATGGCATGCTGGGCACCAATAGGCGAATATTTAGCTGGAGAACCAATGGAGCGAGTAGCAATAGATATTTTGGGTCCATTACCTAAGTGTAAAAATGGATACCAAGATATCCTTGTCATGTGTGATCTGTTTACACAATGGACAGAATCTTATCCATTGCCAAATCAGGAAGCTCAAACTATTGCAAAGACCTTTGTTGACTGCTTTGCTAGTAGATTTGGTACACCACCTCAAGTAGACTCTGATCAGGATATTAACTTCCAGTCAAAGATATTTCAAGAAATGTGTGATCTTCTTCACATCAACAAGACAAGGACTACCAACATGCATCTTCAAACGAATAGAACTGTTGAAAGATTCAATCCGACTCTCACAGCTATGCTCTCAATGTATTGCAAATAGAATCATAGCTGGGATGAGTATCTCCAACAAGTAATGATGACCTATAGGTCATCAGTTAATGCCAGTACTGGATTTACACCAAACATGGTGACTTTCGGAAGAAAAATTACATTGCCAATGAAGGTAGTAATAGGCACTCCGAAGGTATTAAACAACCTGGACACAACTGAAATTGAAACTGCAGATTATGTCAAAAATCTTCAGTTGAGGTTGAAGGAATCACACAACATCGCTCGTACACATCTTTAAGTAAGATCCCAATACCAGAAGAAATACTACGATCAAACGACAAAGAAGAGATCATTTGAAGTTAGACAGGCAGTTTGGCTGCACAATCGAATAAGAAAAGTAGGAATCTACCAGAAGTTCGTTCCAAAATGGAAAGGACCTTATCTGATCACAAAGAAGCTAGACGATTTAACCTATTTAGTTAAGAAATCGAAGAAACAGCCAGCAAAAGCTTATCACGTTGAGCGTCTATTGCAGTACAGAGGAAAGAAGAGACCAGTTTTTTTCTACCCACAGAAGTAGACGTATCACAAATTGAGTAGCAGGAACCACCTCCGTGTTAAAATTAGAGTGGCAAATTGAGAGAGCAGTTACAGAAATTCTAAGAGGAGGAGACGATTATATGATGCTTGACGGCTTCGTGCAGGTAGGGGGATATTAAATTAGTTTGACTCTGAGGAGTCAACGCTGGAAGGTAGCGCTACCAATGATTGTTCGGTTTGGTCTAGGTCTGGCCAAACTGTATGCCAAATCACTGGATCCCTGTCCTCCGTAGCTGTAAATAAGTACAACGAGAGGAACCTGCATGGTGAAGTGTCCAATTACTTGAGTTGATGTTGTAATGAGGTGCTACAGATGGAATATGTTGGGTTGCAATACAACTGAGCTGATTCAGAAATAGAACATGATAACTTTTCGCATGGGAAAACGTAACGTGTTGAACGTTCTGCCATTCAAGTTGCAAACTGTGGTGGGAAAAAGCAGGAGCATTTTAATAATAACAGTAATGTTTGCTGGTAAATAGACAAGAATGTTGTTATCAGAGAAAAACAAAAGTCTTTTTCTTGCTATTTACATATATAACGGTCTTCCTTCTTCCAAATGATGATAGAGATTTGAAAATGTATGAAACAGCAGCCGACAGGAAGGAAACAACCATTGTCTTCCTGATCGAATTAATCCTGAAAGCTGGAGTCAGCCAAAACCTTGAGAATTAGCTCACAGACATCAACAATAAATAGATTATGTGACCCGGAGGTTTGCCAGTTAAGGTGGGGAGGGTGTAATACGTAACTCAACAATCCAAAATACTAGGCACTGTTAAGAACTACATTCCCTTTCCAATAATACTAGTAATAATGATAATGTAAAAACATTAAAAGAAGTCAGAAAAACATGAGGCAGTTCACTATCTTGTAATACCTTAATGGTATTGTGAATGGAGTTTTGCATGCACAAACATTGTCAATTTAATGTGTGAAGATTATTTGATGTTAAACGTTGAGATGTGAGATGATGTTTGACCGACGAGACTTTGGCATATTTGATCATGTCAATATTGTCTGTCACTGAAAACATCTACCACGTGTGAATTACTTCTTCAGTTCCTGAACGTATGCCACCCACCAATCATTGTTTAGATGGCCATCTGCATCTCTTATAAATGTGTACTCTGTGTTTTATACTAAATGTGAGTATAAAATTTTGCTCTGGTCCTCGTAATGTCAAGCTGTTGTCATGAGTATTAATGAATTCGTCAAGAAATTCATCTAAAGACATCAACAGTTCTACATGCCCTGGGACATCAACGTTAAGTGGAAAGAAGTTCGCATGGTAGCAGTTATTGTGCCATATTCATTTTCATGTTGGACCATGTGTGTGTCGTGCTGGAATTTCTCATTAATAGTTTAGGAAATGAATTATCTTACCTTCCATGATTTTGGAATATGAAAGCCAGAGATATGATGTTAGTCCATAAATTAGTGAGTTCAACCACCCGGTGGAGTTTTGTTACCAAAACAGCGGAGATGAAAGATAGTGATGGAATCAATGTGCCCAGCCGAAGAGTTCTTCTCAGACTTTTGTTGAACAATAAGTTAGAACTACTGTTACTCTTCATTATTGTAAGTTCTTGGTTATGTATAACTTGTCATTTTACTGTAATGAGCGAAATAATATGCAGTTAATGGGGACTATTTCTAAACGTAGTACGACTCACTGCATCAGCAGTACGTTGTACTCTCGCTCGATTCGCATCGAAATTCACTTGTCCGTTTTGTTCAGTTCAAAGTAATCATAAGTATGAATATACAAATAAGATTAAAAGTAAAAACGCACACTACGGATATTGAGAGGACAACTTAATTCTGTCTGCATTTTGTGTTCATTGGGACTTTTCCATGCAGTTTGAACAGTTGACTTGGTTACCGTCATGGCTAGCCCTGAGAATGACAAACATTGATTGGCTAACTAAGGTCATGTGACGTGAATAGGAGTCTAAAATATGAGTGCTTACAGTGCACTGGCAGATAGCTTTCAGAGCTGCAAAGCACGAACATTTAAGTAGTAAAACATTACGGTCATGTATGGTAAAATCATCAGTTATATATTTTTACACAGCCGATTTTAACTTCGGCACCTTAAAATCCTAAAACTGAATCAAATTGTTATGAGAAATTTTAAGTATATTTATTAGATAATTGCTATTAAATTTAAATGCCTTATAATTATTATATTGTAGTTCGGTTTACAGCCGCTGCTATCTCCAACCGCACTGCTCAAGTACACTAATACTAAAATTATTTTTTTTTATTGAGATCACGCTACTATGCCAGAATGTGTTACAATCTAATAAATTAATTATATTATTATATTCCTGTGTATATTTATAGCTACGTAACTTTCCATTTTCCAAAAATGTGTCAGGACATATTAATTATTTGTCCTGTAGTTTACATTAATTTCCATTTACTCCAAGTTGACTACATGGAAAAGCTATGGAAATTTCATTGAGATTTCTATGAATATGGAAAGCAGAAATACACGTGGAGAGCAGTAACGTGTTTAAAAAACATTTCCAGCATCCACCAACAAAATGATTGATCCCTGATGTAGCATAGATAAACATGCAGTCAGCATGACTCAATCCCTACATAAATGAACTGACTGATGTCTAACTTTAATGGTCAGTTGCTGGTCTTAATAAAATGGTGTGACTGTAATATGCGAGGCTTTGTAAAAACACAGACACTGCTTAAGATAAGGTGGCTTACTTGCCTTAGAGCATCTACCCTTAGTACATGTTACCAGAACTTTAATGCACCTTTGACACGATAAGTGGGTGGTAATTTCTTTGAAGCGTTACAATGCTAGTTGTAAAAGAAATGTCAATTCGCTAACATCGGGGGAAAGAGTTATATATGCACTTGGATTAATTAATATAACACTTTATTATTGTAAAGCTGTACTATATTACAATATTATACAAATCAATGTAAACATAATGATCTCGATTTTACCTAATTGCGGTGTTACTGGGTTATTTGTATGAAATTATTGATGGATTTATTGAGGCCATACATGTCTTTAATTAAATCCTACCATCATCATCACTACTGCGTGCATGTGTTATTAAGGAAAATAACTCTTGTGAATACAGCTTTGTTATACAAGGGGAAAGAGCTAAACTTTATAACGAAGTCATGCAAAAAGTCAATTAAATGATGGTTCTGACAGGAACATATAATAAATTGTAAAGATTTGAGACCTGTGTAGGAAGTTTAAAATTGTACTCATTTAGTGTGTTCAAATCTCACCAGGCTAAAACATAATGCAGATATAAGTATTTCCAATGTAAGTTATAAAAACGCATTAAAATGTTTGATACCATTTCTTGTCATGCACTCGTCTTTAAATTATGTCTGGAAATCATTGACAGCATCTAGGTTGACACTATTTTTTATATTTTTATTAAACTCACATTGACAAAGATCTCACAGTTTTTTTTATTTGATTTTAATCAATTACTTCCTTCTCATTGTTAGTTGAAAACAGTCCAGTTTGCTCATTTCTATACTGATTTCCAAATCTTATTTGTACACTTTTTTCAAGGCTGCTAATGTGTTGGCTTCTTTCACTGGTAATTTTATCTTGTGTTGATAAATCCTGAAAAGATAAAAGCAGAGTTGTTCAACAGTGAATAGATGATATGGTGAGTAACTTTAGTAACAAGACTGAAAGCATACATTCAACAGCCCAAAAAAGATACAGTTAGGCGAAAGGTTAAAACTGACTTTCCAGGGAAAGTTGCTACAGTTGACACGAGTGTTACACATATAGGTACAAATGCACAAACTCTCGCTCCGTTTGTAGTAAATTTGATGAATGATGTTAAAGAGGGATATCGGTGCTGTTGTTATTGGTGTTGGTGCTGGAAAATGTAGCACTGAGTCACGTTGCAAAAGTCAAACAGGGAATGAAATAAAATATTACCAACTATTTGTTCATGCTGTCCTAAAAGGAATTAGCAGTATTGCCTGTTGTCATAAACACTGTAATACATTGGGCAGGTTGTTTTTTCTTGCTGATCATATCAGTTTGCTTAGTCTAGAAACATTGTGCTTGATCTCTTCATTGTGATCACAGGTATATAGAATGCAATAACAAGGATAAAGAATAAATAGCACATTTCAAGTAGAATAAAGGCTGGTTTCTGCAACGGCCATCATGAGTCTATTCGATACATTATTTGGTTTTAGATCATATGCAGTTGTGTTTTTAACATTCCCGTCCATTTTGATTATAAGACTGTCACCAGTTTTGTCATTCTTGTCCTATAATTATTCTTACGCATGGCCTCATCTTTCGTTATATTGTCTGTCTTTAACTAATTGCTACATTTGCTTTTCAGTTGCCTGTAACATTTTCTACCACGTTGGCATATATAGCAGTGTTCATTGTTAGTTTGAAAATGTATATGACGACTTTATTCAATATTTAGTTGCAAATAAAACAGTTCTACCAGTATATAACCGTATCACTAGGTAATTCAAATATACCATCATGGACAATAACGTAATTGAGTCTAAATCAGAAATAAATTTCGGAAGTCTCTTCATGATGTTTATAGCTGATCTTTTTCTCCTAATGTTAATTTCCCAATCGTTTGGTCGAATCTTGAAGAGTTGAATCAGGCTGTGAAACAAACATACACTATGCTTAGCACTTAAGACATATCACATATGACTTGATTTCTACGGTTCAGTTTATTTTTCTTTCTTTTTTGAGTTTTGAGCTCTCGCGCATAAACAATATGTCCATTTTATTGTTAAGCTACGTGTTACCAATGAGAAGACCATTTTCGTCAGTATTAAATAGCGCCTCTCTGTAGTGTGCGATGAAGTTTATAAGCTTTGATTACATCATCAAATGTAGGTACTCCAAACTCCTGATGCAAAGTTATATGTTTTTCAGGTCTATTATCATTCAAAGATTTACATTTCCTCCATCAACGTGTATCCAATACTGATTTGGTGGAATGCCAAGGTTATTACAGATTATATTAAAGTAGTTCATATTAATTTTGTATTTGGTTGAATGTAAAGGTCTTGCAATGTGTTCGTATTGCACATTCAGATAATATCGAGTGCTAAACTGATTTAATGGACAATGATAAGGTGTATTGCATAATATTCAGTTTTTGTTCTCATAAATGTGAATACTGTCATTTTCTTGTAACACATTGTCCAGTTACAGCTATATCATGCACAATAAAGCATTTACTCATTTGCTATCTTTTTCATCATATTCATTCAAGTATTTCTTCACGTACCATTTGTTCATTCGTGTGAATTTGATTTTTTATGTTATCGAAGTTGTTTCTAATATCTTTTGTGTATTCGTTATCTTCAAATGTGATTACGTTGTTACCTATTTTGAGATCTTTCCATGTTTGTATTCAAATGTATAGATCGTAATTGCTGTTCATATGTTATACAAAATCCGCGATTAGGTTCGCTTGTATTGAGCAATCTTTGCACCGTTTTATAGCATTTACCAACTCAAACGGATACAAATACATACAGTAAATGATTTTCTGCCTGTTACAACATTCATATAAAATAACTGAAATGAGAAAAATTAAAACATAAAAATAAAGATATATTTACATGAATAATACCTTTGATACCGATGATGTTCAAAACTTTTAAAACGTGTTTGTGCTTTAAATATTTTCGTTCATCACGTCAGAGTTTAACACGATTCTTTTCCCCTTTCTCTTTCCCAAATAATCACACAAACCCTCGTGTTCTTTCAAAAGCAGTACCTCAAAATCTCTTTCATGAAAACGCATATACAATCTGTTTTATAACTCTATCTCGAACATAGTCTCTCTCTCTCTCTCTCTCGGACACACATCTGCACTATCTCCCTCTCTGTTTAATACCCTGCCTCATAGAAACACAGATGACATAATACTTATCTCGATCTCAAATTTACAAACACAGTCTCTCGCTATCTCGCTCTAATATATTCACATATCGGACCTATGTTTGGTGTGTTTTTCTCTTTTACAATCAAGATGATTAAGACTGAGATGTATCAAAATAGCTGCAAAGAATGTTAACCAAATTTGTTAAAGATCTCTATATTCCCGTTGCGTGCAGAAATGATTGGAATGTGTTTTAATCAGGTGAAGACTCCTGTTGTCCATAACAATGGTCATATGCACTTTGTTAAGTGGGTGCTAAGAATTATTTATTGTTATATCCGAAAGGCTTATTGAATTTAATACGTTATAATTAAAAATAGTAAGTTAAGTGTCATCCATGACATGAATCACTTTGAAGTTTATCTGTCCCCACTCCACCATCACATCCTCCACCGTACCACGCCCTCATTCCACGAAAGGTTGGGGATGACAGCAAGAAGTTAAATGGTGGTGCTAGATGTACTTAGAAGAAGAAGAAGACTCTTTCAGAAATAATGAGATTGCCGAATCAAGGTTTTAAGGGTTTATATGAGTAAAGGTCCTTAGTAAATATATATGTCTATCTGTCCGTCTGTCTTACTCTCTCTCTCTCTCTCTCTCTCTCTCTCTCTTGTACAAAGTCAAACAAACACTAATATAAACACTGAAAAATGGCATTCATGTCCCGCATGTCAAGAGATACACACTAGACATTAAGATCAATGCAAAGTAAATATTCACATCTTGATTTACTGTCATTCTAGCGCAAACATAGATGTTGATGGCTTAAGTACCAATGTATTTCATGAAATCTACAAATAGTATTGCCTGTTTACATGATCCTTAGCAACACCTAACAATATAATTTTGTTGCTCCAAGTATTTTTGTCAAGCAGACAAAAAGAAATTTAAATTTGTTCGGTGAATTGTGTGCGTATTTGCAATTTTCAAAATGTAAATGATCATTATATATATATATATATATATATATATATATATATATATATATATATATATAGAGAGAGAGAGAGAGAGAGAGAGAGAGAGAGAGAGAGGGAGATATGAATACTTAAGATAAGTCAGAACAAAAAACTGTCAAGAGGTTTGTTTACAGCCGTATGCGCACTTATGTCAAGTACAGTGTTACTAGAAATGTATCGAATTAACATCTTAAGTAGGATGTTAAAATAAAGTTGTTGTATGTAAAATTATGACTAACAAATGGATTTTCTTGAACTGTGACGAGATTATCCCATGACATAATGTTTGTGTAATTATTTTACAATACATACCAGTAGATTTTCAGCAGCTTTTATATTAATTTGAAAATTGTTTTATGAGCAAGAGCTCCAAATTGATCATACAGGACGTTGTCTGATTCAATAAATGAATCACTGAACCGTCAAACACAGATGTGTGATTTATCGAAGCAGCAAGGGAGGTGGGATGGGTGGAGCCCACCTCAGAAAACGATTTTTGTATGGTCCTATTTACAAAATGGCGGATCCTCCCGAAAGGAATTTATTCACTGGTGAGCTGTTTATTGTTACCATCATTCAGGTACCAAAACAAATCCGCGGCCGCGAAATCATTTTTATTCAAGGACCCCCAATCAAAAAGAGAAATAAAACACTGGGGGGGGGGGACCAACCCACCCCCACGCTGAAATTGATTAGAACCATTATAATATTAAAATATGATTGTAAAGAAACAATGTAAATGGGGACAATAACTTACTGTTACCAGTAAGATATTAGTTAATACTGTTGCATACAGGCCGATCATGTGAGAAAGGGCGGAGGGCCAGTTCCATGTGAAGTATGCCAAACTGGTGTGGGTGGAAAGCCCCATTGTGTAGGGCTCACGCCGTCGCGATAAACAATGTAAACTCTTGTATGAATTATGCAAAGTGCATGCAGAATAAATAAACTTCAACACACATAATTTCCTGGAGGAGATGTGGTAGGTGTGGAAACGCCTCTGAGCCACCCGGAATGTCATTTGGCAACTAGGACCTCGTTGGAGTTGCTTCACGCGGCATAATTAACTTTGATCAGTACACATCGGTTGACCGGAAAAATTATTATATACACATCTTAATATGGTATGTATGTCACTAAGCTCAAGGAATACCATCGGAAAAAGATATCCAGATTTTATTATCTCCTTTTGTAAAATCCTCTAAAAAAATAAATCTCATATGAACATGAACTCTGAAAGAATATACACAATTCTTGATCAGATAAAATGTTTTATTGTGCCCTTAAGCTGAAATATAATTATCTGAGGATTGAAACTGAACAAATGAAAGCGCTTCGAGAACGTGGGCGTTATACGTCATCGCCCGAACATAAATTTATCAAAGAGATGCAGTAATACTCGGCCGAGTTCACCGTGAATGTAAAAGAATTAGTAGGAGGGCGGAGGGGAGGGGGGCACTAGAAGAGTAATGCAAGCAATGACATACCCGTCAAACGACGAGTCAGGGATATGAAGCAACTTGTCAAAAATGAAATATATAACGTTCCAGTAGATGTGTAATCAGAATAGATACATTTGTTCAGTGTGGACAGCTACAGGTCTATGACAGTCAAAGCGGGTAAAAAATAAAACCCTGTTTTTACCCCAGAATGTTTAGCACACAACACTTGATTTCGATTTACTTAATTAACGGCACTGCTGGCGATACATTACTTCTACTTTCTACGTAGTCCGCGATGTTAACATTAGTGCTAAATCTCTTCGGGTGTGTGTAAGAAACTTTACTCGCTTTAATTAGGTTGAAGCTGTTCAACTCAGCTATCAAAGCGCTGTATTCATATGCGGTAATGGCACCGTCATCAATGATTTTTGAATACAATCTAGCAATCTACACATAGCACTTTGCGCGGCTCTCATGATTTTGATATGACAACTTATTTTCGTATGAAGTTGCGCTAATACTATTTTTCCAGCTGCATTAATCGTTCCAGCCATGATATAATGGCACTGACTGGTTTCCAACGGGCCGCGTGTGACAGTTATCATGCTGGCTTTTCCAGTATCACCAATGCCCATTGTGGCCACAGTTGCTATAGCACATGCGACATCGGTGATTCCACTGGGGCGTTTTTATCGCAGTAGCATCTGTTGGAGTTTGTCAGTTTCGGCACGTAATTGTGCTTCTGCTTCATTGACTTTTTCATGTCGTTACGGCTGTGGGTCCATTACTGAATCCTAGCATTCTGCAAATGCATGTATTCAAAATGGTAGCATTCAATTCCAAGTACTCAAAATACCTGCTCACGAGATTATGTATACAAGTTCCATACAATGAACATATTCTGCGTTTGCTAGAGTATTAGTTTTCATGACCAATTTTAAAAAAAAAATAATATCTAACCAAACTACTTCCCCTCTCCGATCATATCAAGAGGTCCTTTCAAGTTGTATCAATCTTTCGTTAGACTCAATGGGAGTGTATCCGACCTCCAGTAGAGTGAGATGGCGGTCGGGGTGGGTGCGTTGGACACTAACAATAAATGTTGTCTCACCGTGTAATACAAATCGATAAATACCATTATGTACAGACAGAAAAGTAAAATACTCGTTTTCTCTTATTCCTTACCACGTCCCCGTTCCAGATGCATCTAATTGTGGGAGTCTTTACTCTAGTTTATTAATTACCCCAGTAACTGATTGTATGCCGCCATGCAAATTCTTGTACCCGAATCGAGATTAATGTACACTTTTGTTGAGTCAGTGGGGGATTGCAACTAAGCTGATCACCAAATCTATTACAATGCCAACCACGTGACATACACGACATTCTAGAGGGGTTTATCTATCTTCTCTGTTTGTCCCAATCTTCGGAAACATTTTAATGTTATCATCCCCCGTTTCCAACGCGGTTAGTTAGTGACAATATCGGACAGTTTCATTTGAATTTTATTTGGCTTTCCGAAATTGTCGCCGATGGTTTTTGAGTCATCCTGGAAGTTTTGCGTAAACGGAAATATAATTTTGCACGATCACCATAACCTTATTTAAGCCTGTCATCTTACTGTCGCCGTCGTCAATGTATTTCTTGTCGCCTCGTCTTTGTCTTGATTTGGATCAAGAACTTAAACAATTTTGTTATTGCTCTCACTGAGTTCTCCTATCATTGTGTCTCCGGCTCGTGCAACTCTGCCGTTTATTTTATCGCTGATGATCCTGTGGGATAACCCAGAATCTCTGGTTCCACCAGTTTCATAGATCTCAGCGAAAGTATCAGAGGCAGACGGCAAGCCATCCGCCCCTAACACCTTATTAATAATGTTAATAATATCTGTCACTTTGAAATTGCTGGTTTTCGGCTGGCCAAATTAATTTTGCAACATAACAAGTTCATTTCGGTCGAACACAGTATGGTACGTTAACGCGGTTAATTTCGATGTGACCAAGGAAGTAACCCCTTGCCGCGTGATGGTCCATATACGATATACCTCCATGGTTATATTTGTCATTTGAAACAATTTTAATTGCCGGCGACTAATTGACGTCCAGCTGCATATTTATTTAACCCAGCCACAAAACTGGCTGGGCTCATAATCGTATCATTGCCCCAATGGTTGCAAGTCGACATACAGGTGGATCCGTCACGGTTTGTGTGGGTAGCGTCTATATATATACATCGTTTTGTCTCGAGGATATATTTGTTATTCACGATTCAGCCACGTCCTACTTAGTAAACAGGACACAAATTGTGTCCGTAAATAGAAAACATTCCAGCTCAGTTGATCTATGACTTGGTGTCCCACAAGGTTCTGTTCTCTTCATTCTATACTTTAAGCCTCTCTCAAGTTTTATGGATCGACATCCGCTGTCTCACCAACTGTACGCATATGACACTCAGATATACAAATCTAGCTGCACAGCTTAAGTTGACCCTTCCATCCAAGGCGTAGATAGGTGAAGTTATTGATGACATGTAACATGCTGCATATGAAATGATAGCAAAATTGTAACCATCCTGATTCATATACTTTATCTCAAACAATAAATATCATCAATACCAACATTAAATTTACAGTCTGTACGAAACCTATGTGTCACTCTCGAAAGTGTGCTCTCATCACACCAACATGTAATGCGCACGGGCAAGGTTGCATGTCTGGACATGAAACACATCAGGTCCATTCGTAATTTTCTTTCCACTGAAGCCACTAAAACACTCACGTGTTCCTTAGTACTTTCAAGACTAGACTATTGTAATTCAATTATATTTGGTTCGTCTCAGTATCTACTACAGAAACTTCAAAACGTTCCAAACATATCCTTAGAGTACGAAGTACTGAGAACACGCACCCCCCCCCCCCCGGGTAGCACTCACTGGCTTTCCATTCGATCCAGTATCAAACACAAAATCTGTTCACTATGCTAAATTTCGTCGTCTGACTCGAGTCCATGATACCTAAATGACTTCACGCATGTGTACACCCAGCCTATAAACTTACGCTCCTCTTCCGACACTCGCGTTCTCATTGTTCCCACTGTTAAAAGTCATACGGATAATGTTATTTTGCGTACCAGGGCCCAGCTATATGGAACTAATTACCCTATAGACGGTAGATACAATGATACTGCAATCTCATTCAAGGGTGTTCTTAAAACTCACTATCTAGTCGCGGGCGTGTTTTATTTTTTCGCTAGTCGCAGCCTCTGACAGTCATGTGTTTTGGTGTTAACCTCAGTCCCTGGCCTCTTTTTTGTCCATCGCGAACCACTCTCACCCATGAGCCATTTTCAGTGTCATTCCGGCAGCGGTTCAAACAGCGCCGATAATGGCGGCTTTTTCAACAGCTGACGTTGCAGCGGCAATCAACTCAGGTATCACCACAAGAAGGGACAATATTCCATCAGTTTTAACCATATCGGAGTCCTCTACGGCCGACAGTGTTATTACCACTCCACGCCGTTCTTCTCGCGCTTTATTTAAATGAGTCATCTGCAGCTCCGTTAGCGCCAGTTTATTTGAATCACCATGCAGCTGGGATACAGATAATCGTATTTTTTTCACCACAGTAGTTGTTTTTTGGCGGCCATTCGTAGTTCTGTAACTTGATTTTGACTGAATGTCAAATCCACTGGTTGTATGTGTTATTGGCCATGCTTATATTGGTAAAGCGAGTATGATTGATTCTCACAGTGATTTATCGTCTGAGTGCTAGCACTCCGCTACATGTTTGTTTTCCACAGGCGCGTCAACGACCTTCCTTCGTCACCTGACCCTCTCAAGCATCAGTATTTTGTGCCAATGCGATACATATATACACTGCAACACCACCTTGCAATTCTCCTAAGCGAGCTTCGACATGGATGTGTTGAAAATTTACGATGTCTTCTTTGCATGGTTATTGATGCCCTTTTAGTCGCAGCGATTTCTAAAGCAAGTTATGTTGGTCAAACCTCATCGGGTTTTGTACCTGCTAGTTCAGCCGTTATATGTCTTGAAACGATATAAAAATACATATCTAGGAGCTTAAATTCCTTACTGAGCACTAATTTGTTATGTGAACAGCCTGCCGCTGAATCTTGAACTCAAGCTGTAGTCAGGGTCAGTTATAATTTGGCGTGCTGAAAATCCCAGGTTGAATGTGGGATTAGCGTCCTGTAGAATAGCAAAAGTACCAGCAGGTCTTGCTGTCATTCCAGATGGTTGCGAATCAATATCTGCATTTCGTACTGGTGTGTACATGTCAAATGCGGGATCAGATACACGTTTGAACAATTTTTGTTATATTCGCGATGATCAATTGGTTGTTTTCCGCAGCCAGCTGCCCGTAGGAAGATTTGCTCTTATGTTGTCAGGCAATACATTGTCCGGGGTAACTGTGCATAAATTCACCATTAACTCTTTCAACCGCGTCGTTGCGGCGGCATTGATGGTCTTACTGACCTTGGCTGGCATTTCTGCAGTACTCTGCAACAATGCGTTTTTTTTTTTGTGTCTCGGCAAAACAATTTAGATAAAAATGCACGCTGGGCAACACTACCAGCTGCACCAATAACTTTATCCATGACAACCCCAATTGCCTTCGCACCTATTGCTTTGTTCAGCGAAATTCCATGTTCGGAACCACTGGTTCAATTCTGCTAAATAACCTCTGGACAACAATGCCAAGCCCAAATCCGTAAAAAATTCGATACATAGGCAAACTTTAATTTACTTCCCCGACCGAGGTAGCCGGGTATTGATCGTCATTGCTTATTCAGTTCATTGCAGTTGATTAGATGATTTAATTCATGCTAGCTCTCTGCTATCGTGTCCCTGATATACAAACTCACCATGAATTTTTCAGCGTAAATCTCATCCCGGGAATTATATTGTTTGACGTTGTAGATACACAAGCTGCGAAGGTACTACCCTTATGAGATCTCACGTAGACACATTCGGGGAAAACTTGATAAATGTCAGCAACATCATCACATGTAAGATTGACCGCGATTGTCGAAGTAATGTTAACGAAGCCCATGGCTACATCATGTCCATCCCAGTCTGAAGAATTATCTGCGGATAGTTCTCCAACTTCGCCGGATCCCCAACCAAGTATGGTCATGATCGAAGATACTTCAATGTTGACGCCATACCCCGCAGTGTGTATTTCTATGGCCGAACCTAGCCTTGGCTCGTGGACGGTAATTGGGGTCGTATAACCTCTTTCCCTGATTATTGTTATGCATCGTTGAAATTCAGCATCAATTTCGTAAGCGCCATCTGGGATTTCAACAATATTCCAGTCAGGTGGGTCTTTCCATGAGAAAAGTGAATTATTAGCTAGTGCTATTTAGAGCGCATGCTCGCATTGGGAAATATGACATCAAATTTCGGTCTCGTCGTCGACACTGTTACCATCGTGGTCGCTGACGATTTTTTTTTGCAATAATGCCATCAAGTCGTGACATTACGTCCGCATTTAAGCTTGCAGCAGAATCTGTCATGAGAATATTGTATTCTAATACAACCATATAATTATGGTGTGTTTTTGGCGACTTTGGTCACATATATATTATATCGTTTAACTTGTTGATCAGCGTGAGATTGACAGTGGGTACCCTGTTCCCACGCCTGTTGAAAATCTGATTGATTGCCTTTGCTTCTTTAATGGTATAGTGGGAATTGTTGCGGGCGCGTAAACTTCCCACAAGGGTTTCTAATCGATCAACCTGAGGATAAATTGTCGGAACACACCAGACCACTCTGCGGCTGCTTCGGAGTAATAACACTCTGCGGGCAACTTTGTTTTTTTGTCGTGACTTTTTTCTGAGGACTCACATGCCCGTTGTTTTTTCACCAGGGTAAGGGTGCACCTGGGGGAGGGGTTTACATTAGGCATAAAAATTAACCCATTCGGGAAAATCCTCGTATACCTTTGTTTTTCCTGTTTAGTCTCAATAAACTCATTTGTTCCAATCGTCGCGCAAAATAGGGTCTTGTCCTGGCAATAAATGGTTACACCTACACTCATACTCATACTGGCAAAACTTAACAGCATCTTAGATCTTCAGCAAGTTTGCCTTTGAGGCCAGATTGCTATAAGAAATTTGGCTCAGCGATCTTCACCTCTTCATGCTAAATCGCAGCTATTTCACGGAATTCTTCGTGTGCACACCCCATCCCACCCAGCGGCTTCTTCTGCACGTGTTGCTCTCCCCAGTTCTTCTTTCATTTGTCCTGTTAACCCTTTTATCGTGCCTCAGATTTCTGCAATGTCCACAGGAAGATGATGCAGCGGCAAATCTTTGTTCGAATCATGTGGTGAGATCTTCACGGGTTGATTGAAGATATAAAAAATGTATTTTGACTGCATCGCGTTCTGGTAAATATCGCTGTAGCGTCGTCAAATACTCTTTTGCTAGTCATTCTGTTCCACTCATAATTGATATTTATAAATGTGTGTTTAAATTATTGTATTATAGCCAATCCGGTATCTTTCGCGCGGACTCGAGAGATTGATGGTGAAGAGTCCATGTAGGAGTGCTTGTAATAATTGTTTTGAAACTACTGTAACACATATCACCTGGACAAAATGTTTTAACAATATTTCGAAGTGTTCGTGTATCAGCCCCGTTGAATATGATTAACATATTGGCTTTGTCACAGATAACTTTCGGGATTTGTGTGCATCAAATAGATACATCGGTGTTTTTGTGCCTGTCCAGAATCACGATACGTACACTATGATCGATGCTGTTCAGCATACATATAGTGATGGTTAATACCTCATCGGGATTTAAAACTATTTTCAAAGCTTTACCTCCACAACGTGTTAAAGTCTCGCCCATAAATCTATATCTGTACACTCAGTTATGTTGCTATTCTTATAAATCCTAAACAAAGGATTGTTACTTCGAACCATGTTAAGCAATTTATTTGCTGTTTTGTATTTCTTTCTGACACCTCTGTAAAGTCTGATCTTGCCATCAAAATTTAATAATTTAGTTTAACTTTACATCCTGAAATTTGCTTCATTGTTATTTAAATGCAGTGTATGTTACAGTGGTGAACTTGGTCGCGCATTTTAAGGTAGAAATAGGCGTGTAAAATTTTAATTTGTAACTTGTTTATCAGGCTGTTTTGGGCATATAGTTTATACGTTTTGGGCATATAGTTTATACGTTTGGGATCATTTAAGTATTGCTTTCACTGATTTTGTTCTGGACGTTTTGTTCACATTTTCCTCAGGTATGCTGTTCAAAATTGAAATAGAATTATCATTCATAGGTCCATTAGTAGCCATCGCCCTTGCATTGTGCGCATGAGTGGCTTACATTATACAACTACCCAACTCCGATTAGTACCCCTCTTCTCTTGCATCGTGTGTACGTCTACGTAAGTCAACTACTTCAGGAACATTATTACCCATATTCTCTTGCGTTGCGTGCGTGGCATACACCACTAATCTACATAAGGCCCATTGGTACTCATTTGCTCTTGCGTTCTTTGTCTGACATACATCACTCAACTACTTAAGGTCCATTAGCACCCGTCTTATCTTGCATTATGTGTGTGTCGTTTGCACTATTCAGCTACTTAAGGCCCATTAGTGTCCTTTTTATCTTGCGTTGTTTGTGTGACATACAACACAACTACTTAAGGCCCATTAGTGTCCTTCTTCTCTTGGGTTGTTTGTGTGATACAACACAACTACTTAAGGCCCATTAATACTTATCTACTCTTTCGTTCTGTGTGTGGTTTACACCATTCAACCACATAAAACCCATTTAGTACCCATCTACTCTTGCGTTGCGTGTGTGTACTTTACACAATTCTACTACTTAAGCACATTAGGACCCACCTTCTCTTTCTTTGTGTGTGTGGCTGACACCATTCAACTACTTAAGGCTCATGAAAGGTGTTGACGAAAGACATCTCACTATAGCGCAAAGTTTTCTAGCGCCGCCTTTGACATATTTGACATAGAACAGCAGACACGTGCTTTACTGAAGAAGCATTAAATACATGAAATATGTGAGAACAGATCTAATCAGACAGGTTGCCCTTCCAAAGATATAAACAAGAAAACAATAAAAATGTGGAGAATATTCACATTTAGGGTACATACTTTAATCAGTTTTTCAGCATCGTATCCACGCTCTTCTTTAATACCTTTATTTTTTTTTAATCTACTTAATAGATAGATGCTCGAGCAATCATTTGTTAATGCATCGATTACAAAACATTGATTTAGATATTTATTTGCTATTATTGTCGGTGTTTCTTTAGCTGCGTTCTGTTTCACGATAAGGTGCCTTGGACGATTGCCTATGTCGTGTTTTACCATGTTTAATTTTGTTCTTAACTGTGCAAATCTGATATGCTTCAATGCTATGCAGCTAACATGCAATGCATATAGAATTAATACCAAAATTAATTATAAAAGCATGAAATGTAATTAATACTATTTTGTGTAATGTTCTCTTCTTTTAACTCTGTAATTCATTCACAACATCAATATTTACATTAGAGATGTTACTCCTACGATGACATCTGAAAATATTATATTTTAATATTTTAACCGATATCTCATTTACAAAGACGTTTATAGTTTTGTTGAATTGCTCTCAGTTAATTTTGTTCAATCTCCTTTTCATGTTGCGTCTTATCGCACTGCACGTACCTGAATGTTTTATTAATTTCGAACTCTTCTTATTTTTTCTGACTCTACTAACGTCTTGACTTCTCTCACTCAGTTTGATTTAATGTGAAATTGAAAACATTTTGAAGTTTTCTTTGTTCTATTTGATTTCTGCAAAAAATGGCAGCAGGTGCTATGCTTCTTTTTCAATAGAGGAATGTAAATAATTTGCTAAACCCATTTCATCATTGATGCTTGCACAATATAACTTTAAAGAAACCCCAACTTAAGTATAAATAATGCATTGAATGACATATACAAAAACAAAATGCATTCCTGAACCATTTATATTGGTAAAAAGAGGGAAATATATTGTTGACATCAAAGTTGTAAACTTACAAACATGTATTTGCAGTTTGAGCCCAATGTTTAGCACAGGCAAACAATACAAGTTCCTGAAGAAGTATACATTAAATTAACCAGTATAACATAAACGTTGGCCAGCAGGTAAGAGAAGCAGAGACTATAATACATGCAGACCAATGCGGAAGATGACTCCGACCTGAAAAACGCAGATTACATGCTTTCTTGTTTCTTTGCTATGGAGAATTCGCGATCAGCTAGTTGCTATGTGCAATCTGTGCACGTCTAAAAACAATTGTTACCTGATGTTTTGTTGCCACATTTTACCGTTTGCTCAGTCGTTTTCACTATCCCTCACCTACATTCATATCACATATTTATTTCTCCAAAATGTAAAATTTGAACTATTCTAGCGCAGACCGATGATATCCTAAATTTTCTAACAATCTGTGTAGCAAACAAGTAATTTTCTCCTAAACGTTTCTTGGGCTTGATGACTCTCGTATCTCCAGAGGCGTAACCATCCCTTACAGTAATTAGCACAAGTAGTTTACACAAAACAGTTGAGAGTAAATACTTTATATACTACGCATTACAAGTGAAGCATTGTTAGATGTAGAAAATGTTCAGTTATATTCGATACTTGTCCCATCATTTAAAGGTGTTAAATGTAAACCTCATATGTTACATTTGCGAGCGACAGTAGTAAAATAGGAATGATATGTGTGTTTTTCTGTATCAGTAACGGTTTGTTGAATTCCGTCAGATACTGCGTCTAAGAGAATGAGTTGAGGAAAGATAACGGCAAAAGAAAGGGTGTTAGACAATGGTACTTTTTCTTCTTAAGTTCCGGCTTGTGGATTGCGAGACACTGTATTATTTTATTGTCGACAATGTAAAAGCATTTTCGAAAGACACATCGTAATTTAGTTCATGTATTCAACTTAGTTGCTGAGATAGTACTGTTTATAGTCATAATAAAATCGATATTTCAATCCAGTTTGGTATGGAAATATCACGTATTACATTGAGTATTTAAATTCATACGAATATACTAACTCGAAGAAACATGCCCGGACTCTCTATCATGATCTCTAATTCGCAAACACAAGTCTCACCACCTCTCCAAAACACAAACCTATATAGCATCCTTTCCGGAGTATTTTTCTCTTTACCTTAGCAGTATAAATGATACGCAATAAATATAAAAAAAAGTTTAGACTGAAAGGTATCAAAAGTGGCTGAAAGGTATCAAAACACTATGCAGCAACATTGGAACTATCTCCGCTTATTTATCCTTGCGTGCAGCTAATTTTACAGTGTGTTTGAAATCAGGCCAAAGAAGAAATAGGCCTCATAAGATTTGATCATTACATTAGATCCCTGGAAATTAATTGACGTTAGTAAACGTATATAAATCAACTTTGTCTTTAGTTAAACCAGATCTACAAAATAATATAGTCATTAACATATTACACTGCAATTAGCAGCAGCACCAGTGGCTATTATCATGTTCATTATCCTTCATTGCACACTAAAAGCAAAGTGGCATGTCACGTGTGTGTCACGTCTACAAGAATAATGTGTCAAGTTTAAGACACGAAATACAGTAGAAAAGTACGACGTCACGTTGCATCTAGTTAAATTTGAAATAGGAAGGGCTTAGCATAAAGAGGTGGAGGAAATTGATGATGATCATAATAAAATCGGGTAGACATATAACAAATTGAAATGGGAACAAGCAAAATAACTTAATAAGGAAGTGGTTCTACTTGGATCTTTGTCTATTTTAAAATTGTTGTTACTGGTTGGTATATCCTACATAGTGTACGTATAGGAACCATCATTAAAACATTACAAAATTAAATAAAAAACAGAGTGAAGATGAAAATCATGAATTAAAACCGTCGGACGCTTAAAGCAAACATACAAGGAAACCTACTATTACATCTCCATTATGTTCGAGGCTGAATTTTCCTTTAATAAATAATCACATCCAAGGTTAGTGCATTTCATCCAAGAAACTAATTCACAAATACATTACACGAAAACAATCCTTTAGTTTTACACTTTGTATGGCAGCTTACTTGACACCAGAAACGCCGATTTTTGGAAAAACTGAACAATATTGGAACCGTTCTCCATTCATTCACTGCTTGAAATTTTATTAGGAACACAAATCACCTAGAAGGCATTGATATCATAATTATTTCACTTGATTTCTTGCCAGCTAGCATAGATACCCATAGCACTGTAGCATTTGTGTCCATGGAATTCGAAGCCAGTGGAACAAGCATAATGTGCATTATCACTGTTAAAATACAACCAATATGCTGAAATTGGATATACTCTTCAATTGATGTTCACATTCTTCTTATTTCCTTTATTTTCTTTGTAAACATAACCTTAGGCGTTTCATCCATTCGGATCCAGACGCAATGTGTAAATGAAAGGCTAAGAACTAATTATTGCTAGGTTATTCACAAGCTAAATTCTGCTTACATCTCTCTCTCTCTCTCTCTCTCTCTCTCTCTCTCTGTGGATCAATTATGTACGCGTGAGTTAAACTTCGTTTTGGCAGTATGTGTACTAATATTATATCACTCATTGATAATGAATATATTATGTTAGTCGCTCAGTTTCACATACTGAACTATAATCGTTTGTTTATATCATAGCACGTGGGTAAGTAAGAACGGACAGACTGACTTGTCAATGAGCCTACTAACTATATAAAATGTGAAAAAGCAAAGAAAGAAAATAATTCAACAAAGAAACAAACACGTGCTGACTAATAATGATGCAAACAAAATTAAATACAAAACTAAATAAAACCAATTCTGTTATTGAAGGAAGTCCTTGCATTAATGACCCCCATGGACCTAAATGAGGAGTAGTAGAAACAAACAATTAAAATATCTCTTTTTGACAAAAAGATGTGTACTCTAGATATATCTTTTCAATGGTCAATGGACCTATCGATTATGCTCCTCCTCCTCATTAGCATATATAATAATTTAAACTTAAAGACTGTTTTATGAATTGGAACACATAATTTGAATACACTTCTGTGTATCTCCTGATACCTTCTCTTCACTTAAAAATAAAATAAAGCACGAAAACATACGTTGAACATTATATATACACCTATTTAATTGACACGGTTAGACATATGAGGAAAGTATGCTTGTTAAAGTCATCATTGATATAAATTCCATGTTTTTACTTTTTGCAGATGAATTAAGCATATTTTATTTGGGGCTTATTTATGATTTAATGTATAGAATGGGATAATTAAACGTTTAATATATTTGCATTTTATGAATCACATTTGTTTAACATATGTGAAATATGTGTGGGAATTCATCCTGTGAAGACAATGAGACTAATCGATACCATAACGCAATCACATTGACTTTGTTTTGTCATTTAGTTTATACCGAATGCATTTACCATCATTGTTCGTTCGGTACAAAACTACTTTATCTCCATGAAATGGGCAGCAGTTTCGCTCAAAATAGGAAGCGCATTTTCTAAATCATCCCTGAATGTCAACAGGGCTATGTCATCAACTTTTTGCCAAAATGATAAAAATATCCATCTGAATATATGTATAATTATGTGCTTTAATCGGCTTCCTAACGTACCAATAGATGCTTTAAGTAGGTGTGTGCGTGTGATTAGCATTTTTAACGTAGCTTTAACAATGTTCCAGTTATATTCGTACGATGTCTGCAGTGTGACAGTTTATGGTGATGTCTAGCACTGGGCATCATGCCGCAGACACGTAGCATCATGCCCCACCCAGTCACATTATCCTGACGCCAGGCTGACTAGTCATATCACTAACCTATTAATGTGAGCGCCAAGCGATGTAGCTTACTGTACATTTTTTTTAAGTCGTTGGTATGGCACGGTCAGGGTTAGAACCCGCGATCTCCCGTATCAGAGGCGGACACTCTAACCACTTAGGCCACCGGAGCGGTCTGCTTCAAGTTGATTATTGTTCAAAATCTAAATAAGCAGTTGTTTCTACTTTCTTTCACACGATTAAATGTCAAACATTATTGACGGATTATATATTTCCTTCTTGCCCTAAACTGCCCCCAATCACATTGTAATTGATATTTATTTAATTGCTATTGCTATATTTCCCCATCAGATAGACACATCGTCGCCTTGTGAGCTGATTAAAAGTGACTAAATGGTATTATGATCGTTGCCTATACTAAAGTGACCATAAACATGCTTTAAATGCTGTCACTGTACTATCAGTTTGGAGCTTTTGCTCATAATACAATTTTAAATTAATAGGAGAGCTGGGGCAAATATGCTGGTATGTATTGTAAAATAAGTGCACAAACATTATGTCATGGGGTCACAGTTCAAGGAAATCATGATGTTCGTCATAATTTTACGTAAAACAACTTTACTTGAACATCCTACTTCGACTTTGATTCATTAAATTTCTAGTAACACTATACTTGACATAAGTGCACATACGGTTATGTGTTACCATATAGTAAACAAAACTCTTGACAGCATTGTTTTCTGTCTTATCTTAAGTATTCAGTATTCCGTTCATATCAAATAACTCACCGATTCAACCGTATAATATCATAATCATTTACTTTAAGAAAACCGCAAATCAATCAATCACTAAAAGATCATGACAACTGATTGACTTTGCCGCAGGATAAATGACCTAAGAATCGATCGACTGTTGCGTTTCATTAAAACGTATATTCAAAAAATAGCTAACAAATAATTCGTACTACACGCATGTAATTCACTGAACAAATTAAATGAACTTTTTTTTTTGCTTGACAATTATATTTGGAGCGACACAATTATGTTGTTATGTTTTGCTAAGAATCATGTAAACAGCCAATAATATTTGTAGATTTCATTTGATACACTGTTACTTAACCTATCAACATCCATGTTTGCGCTAAAATGACTGTAAGTCAATATTTCTTAAGTTTAAATTTTATTGACCTTGATGTCGTGTGTATAAATACCCTTCGTATCTGTGCATCTTAGTGTGATTGTTTGACTTTGTACAAGAGAGAGAGACAGACAGAAATACATACAGACAGACATAGTCAGACAGATGGACAGACAGACAGATAGATTTTCAAACAACCTTTACTTAAATGAACCCATAAAAACTTAATTCGGCAATCTCTTTTTTTTTGTGAATGTATTCTCAAATTCTATTACATCTAGCACCACCATTTAACTACGTGTTGTCATCCGCATCATTTTGTGGACTTTGGGCGTGGTACGGTGGTGGTAGCGATGGTGGAGTGAGAGCAGATAAACTTCAAAGCGATTTATATCACGCTGACACTAAAGTTACGATTTTTAATTAAGAACATATTAAATTCAATAAGCCTTTCGGATATAACAATCAATAATTCTTAGCACCTACTTACCTAATTGCATATGACCAATGTTATGGCCACCAGGTGTCTTCACCCCGATTAAAACACACTCCGAAATGTTCTGTACGCAACGGAAACAGAGATCTTTACAAATTTGGTAACATTTTGGTTAGCCATTTTGATACATCGCAGTCACAACTGTATCAACATTTATTACTAATCATCTTACTTGGCCCACATTGTAAAAGAACAAAACACACCAAAATAGGTCCGATATGTGAATACATTAAAGAGAGGTAGCGAGAGACTGTGTTTGAAGTTTGAGATCAAGATAAGGATTATGCCATATGTGTGTTTCTTTGAGGCAGTGTATTAAACAGAGAGGGAGATATTGTATATATGTATCCGAGAGAGAGAGAGGGAGAGAGAGAGAGAGAGTTTAATGCAGAGAGGGACAATTACGATTTGAGTAAGCTATTGAAAGTATTCGATAGTGGTTATATATTTGAATACATGATGTAAAATTCTACATTTTTCATATTCATCGCCCTTTCTCTAAATCAGTAAATTCACGCTAATAGTTGCCTATGAGATTAAGAGTAGTCTTCTCATAAACTAAGTTCGTTGGGACAGAACATAAAGAAATGCATGGTGATTTCGTTCCCACCGTAGCAACAAATTGGTGTGCCAACAAGTAAAGATCAGCTTTTAATGATCTTAGATTATGTCGTAATCTAGTAATGATAATAACTAAGGTTCGATTGATAAAACTTGGCATTTCGCTTGACATGATATTTGGACATAAACACATAAACACTTTTTTAAAGCACTGTAAAATATGTCAATACTGAGTATCGTATTCGACATTGTTCCACACGGATACTGGTGATGGTATAAAAGATGATTTGGTAAAATTTAGCCTGAAATTGCAAGTGACCATATTATTCGAATGTTGAAGCACCGATCCTTGTGGCACGACAACATATATAGTCATTTCCCATGAACACGTATCATTCAAAAGGACCGTCTGTTTTCTATTATTTAAATAACTTTTTCACTCTTTTATCAGATTACCCGAAACTCCGTATTCGTTCAGTTTAAATAATAAGCATCTGGTCCAGACCCGAGCTTTTGATAGGCCACAAAATACGATACAAGAAATATGAGATTGTTCTAATTAAATAATTCTGATTTATGTTTATAAAAAGACGCTAATTGTGAAAGTAATTATACGCTAGTTGAAAAATGGATCGTTCAAAGATTTGTGCGACATAGCTAAGTGATTGGCATATAGTTGGCAACCTCGTGTGGATCACCTTGTTTTAGGAATGGGAACAATGTGCGCAAGTTTACCTTTATCTTGATATATAGTTTCCTTCATTGATCGATTAAAAAGCATTGCTAGTGGTACTGCCATTGTTTTACTGACACATTGAAGCATTCTATGACATTTGTCACCAGGCCCAGTGAATTTGTTGACATAAATGGAATTAATAATATCTTTAATTTCATTTCAGTAATAGTAATTTCGCTTAGGATGTCAGAGGGTCTTTTATGAGAAATAGGGAAGGAACATTGCTATCATCTGTAGTTAATAATCATTTGATAAGCTGGCATTTTCTTTTTCATCATAGATGCAAACCGAAACATTATTTATTGTATCTGTATATTGTGGAGTAGAATTTGAACGATTCGTCTCTTTCAAATGGGATTTTGTAACTTTGCCTAACATTTTGGGCCATCTTTTTCAGGATTGAATAATGTGCACCAATATTATCCATATATTGCTTTTAGCACGCTTTTTCATGTTGTTTACTTTTTTCCTGATTTGTTTGAATTCATTCCAGTCGAATCGCCTACCACGATTGATAGCAAATGTGTATGCTCTATCCTTTTTCCTTATCATTTTTCGAAATTGGCAATCAAACCACGGTTGTGCGAATTGCCAAAGTTTTAGAAAGAATACACAAAACTGAGAATTCTGATAGTTTGGTTGTGAATATATTAGTTACAAGATCAATATCTCTTGGTACTAACAATATATCTGCCCAGGTAGGTCCTGTTATGGGAGTGTTTTATTTGTTAAAATCAGCTTTGCTGTAAATCCAGATACGGCGCATGCAAGCCGCTTGCGGATGCACGTTAACGATAATTGCTATATTAGGATCATCATGATCACTAAATACTCTATCATGTTTTTAAGATGTCTGTGTGGATTATATATGTGCCGCTATGTACAAAGACTGGATCAAGCAAATCTTTGGTAGTAGAAGTAACTCGTGTATGATTTGTTATTACATTTCGTAGACTATATCTTGCCCCTTAGATTAACTAAATTTGCAGAAAACAGTTAAGACTTAAAGGTAGCTAAAATAGCTACAAAGACCATGAACCAACATTTTGAATCATCTCTCCCTGTTCCTGTTGCGTGTAGTGAATGTATTCGAAATCTGTCTGAACAAGAAAAATGTCCCATAAGAATTGATATTGCTTCACAGCATTGATCTCTGGAATTAAATGATGTTACAAAACACCCCGAACTTTGCTCTAACTCCATCCAACTCTCATTAGCTTAAGAACATCTTTTCTAATGCATCGTATTTATGACATTATACAGACGTGTAAATTACACTATAAAAAAACATAAGCTTTAAAATGTGAGGAAAAGCAGAGCAGTAGTTTTGGCGATACTCTGGTTCTAAGATACCCTATATGTTCCAGAACTGGTTTCCGGTTGTGTAAACAGTTTCTCCCCTGTTATGTACCATGATACAACTACACACACTTGACTGACTTGTCCGAAAGGTTAATTAATGATAACGTGATATTAAGCAAAATATCGCAACCATGGTGTCGATCATAGTATCAATCTGTTTGGGGTTTATTACACCCACGCACATGGGAATGACCAAACTGACTCAATTTAAAGACGATTCTAATTTTAATACATGTTGAAGATATATTTAGAAATAATCAGACGGATAATAAAATACAGAAGGGTCTAGATAAAGTTGTAGGTTATTATGTCCCTCTGTTGCCTTCCTGCATATCTAAAGAAATAAAGACACGATTATGCATATCGAAGACTAACATTCAGTTTCCAATTTTGACGAAAAACACCTGCTAAAATATTCAACTGTCATTTTAATGCAAATAAAGGATAATGATGGGTGAAATGTCAATGTATAAAATATAAACTATTAATAATGGTATTTGTTTAAAGCACTCATGTCAGCTGGTAGCATCAAACTTTGCTAATCCAATTATGACTTTTAAAGCAAAAAATTGGATTTTAATTTGATGCGTAGATTTGATACATGTAGTACATGCTGTATGTAGCTAATTATTGAATATGGATCATTTATCCAGCTGCACTGTCTATACAAGTGTGCGGGTATTTTTGGAATTAAACGATAAAGTTACTAATTGCTTGAATTGATAAAGTACTTGGTGTGCAAGGAATAATGAATGTTTAGGATAACTATTACTTGCTGCCAAAAACTGTGTTTGCTATGTTGCAACTAGTAGCCTTCTATACGCACATGTCAAGTATATAGTTTAATAGAAATTATCGAATCAGAGTCTAATACGATGTTTAAACAAAATTCTGTTATAAAATATTATGACTAAAAGCAACACTATTTTCAATCAATTGAAAATACGTTGTTGAATAAAAGTGTATGTGTTATTGGTATAATGTCACTGTCAACGTATGTTTTAAATGCCAAATAGTTTTCAACGAATAAGAAAGATTTCTTCAAAAATGCAAAATAAGATTCAAAAGAATGTATGTATACATACATACATACATACATACATATGATAGACGGATTGATAGATCTCTAACTAGATACGTTTTAAAATATTTTGTAATTTAAGTTTAATTAAATTTCATTATTATCCGTATATAGCATACTGTTTGATATCAAAGATAATCTGCTCTAGTTCATAAAAACATACTCAGACCGTGGAGATAATTTGGTGCCATCCTAAGAGTTTTGAACTGTAACATGGGTATGAGTATCTCTCAATATTAACATGGTATGGGATAACAGACTAGTGAGATCATTGTAACTATCTATATATGTCTTTTCTCGTTCCATCAATATAGTATAGAACTAAAGCTTTATTTTTATGGCAATCTTTTCTTTTAGCTGTGTTAGTTTTGTTGTCATCGTAATCCTGTGTGTTGATAACTTGATATATAATTGGATTAAGTGACACAGTTTCTGCGTTATATTGATGTCATTTCGGTGATAAATAGGATTGGTTTGTGCATCATTTATAAATTTAAGTTACATGATTAATGATTGCAGTGCTGTTATTTCTTTCATAAATCTATACATGCGTACATATGTCCAATTATATTGATAAGAAAACATTATGAAATCTGACATATTTCCTACTTTGCAACAGTTAGTCGCAGTGAGCACAATCTAGTAAAATAACAGCTTTTAAGTCGCTTTACTCCAATTAAGATTCATCTGAATTCCAACCCTGTGAATGTTACAGCAACTAATAAATATAAAACACTTCGAACTTTTATGAAAATACCAAAGATATACTTTCTCTGCTACCCAATAACGTGAACCTAACGATAGCTTAAGATATACAGTGGTGTCTTACTGAAGGTCAAAATTGTGGGCGAATTATTAATCTCGGTACAAGATCGTTATTTCTACATATCTTAGACCAGATTCAAATAATCTTGATATAACCCAAGTGACAAATTGCGTCGTTTCGCTATGGTAACATCCACCACATGTAAGTAATACCATTTGATATGCAATTTAAGGTAAAATCTGTTCATTTAGTTCTTTACTTATCGTTGCCAAACCATTTTCTTAAAATATCTTTGCCAGCAGCATAACTTCATAGGTATCTCCATCTACAAAATAACGTAGCAATCAATCTTTATTACATCACTGTATTTAGATTGTGTTCCTTAGTATCAGCTAAGTAAGCTATGTCACTTACAATTATTACAACTTTAATTGTTAAAATATTCACAATTCATGGATGTATTTTAGCTCGATGAATGGCAACATCTTCGTATAAAACTATAACACTAAAACAATACCAAAACGTTGGCGGATAATCGCACTGATTGGACTGTCTCTAAACGAATCTTCATAGGTTATAATAAATAAAAACGGTGCTGCCGGAGTATTTTATATCTAAGACCGTTACACATGACCCATTACTTAAAACAGCACGCTAGTCTCAAAGTTATTTTCAATCGTTTTAAGAAAGAGCTTGGCTAACAATTTTATTAAATTGAAAACAAAAACAAACAGTATAAGCCTTCAATTTTTGAAGGTTATTATTAAGAAATTCGACGGTCACAAGTTTCGAAAAAGATAAAATTATGCAGAGCACCGAACTACCGTCTTCGATCTTGTCAAGATGAAGCTTGAACGCATATTTGACTGAGGCAGTATTATCATCCTGGATTGCTACCTGGGTGCAATCAGACAAAATGATCTACCAGTGTTCAAGTATTTACAAGGCATTGAATGTCGATTTGATGCTTACGAAGTGCCATAACTGTAAGAAATGAAAGATTAGTGTGCTCTCAGTTTATTTCATTTGGCTGTAGCAACATAGGGCTTTTAATACATACAGCACCAAACAAAATTATGCCTCTGGTTTCTGGTTTGTAATTTGCTTAAGCACGAACGGTGACAAAGTTGAAGATATACCAAGCAAAGAACATACATAATTTTCATGCTCTCTCTCTCTCTCTCTCTCTCCACTAAGCGGTGGACGACGAAATGAAAACGAGAGCCAGGCACACGTAATATATAGAAGATATTTCATTAGAATTGAAGATGCACTTGGGTTATCCAAGCTTGAAGCACATTTAGTTCACTTGGCAAAATTTACAATCTAAAGATTATATTCTAGAGAAAATATTTGTTCGACAATATAATCTCATTGTCTCTTTCTTACGTATCTGCCTGTTTGTCTGTATGTATATGTCTGAAAATCTTTATTGAACTTTGCTCTCTAAGAATATTCTGCATTAATACTTAAATGACTTCCAGAGATATCTGTTAAACGTTTGTAAATATTTACATGTGTCCATTCGAAAGATTGTTTTGTTGAGATGTGTGACTGTTTTCACAACTGATCAATACAAATGTAAAGATTTATTTAAAAATATTTGAAAACATATCAAGCCTCAATTTAGTACGAATATATTTTATTTAATTTTAATGCAGGCATGATGAAGAAATAATATTGATCTATGCATCAGATGTGATTATATTTAAAAGTGTCAAGTCTATTTGCAATGGTTGAAGCTGACTGCACTTTATTTGTTATTCGTATTCAATTCTGCCGACCATGTATCATATTGTAAGTACGTTTGTGGTTTGCACATACCATATGACCTTCTGAAATATCACCTTAAAGGGAGTTTAAGTTGTGACAACTTTCTTTTGGATTTTGTACCATGCGTATACTTGACTATGAACCTACGTTTATGTGAAATGGGTGGGTGGGTGGGTGAAATAATGGATACAACAAGATAATTGTTTTATAGATAAGCTTCAAATAGATCGTTTTTCTTATCAAAATTGTTGCATATGCTATTTAAAATGGCTTTCAACTACTCTTTCTCTCTGTGTAAAAATAAAGCTTTATTTTGATTCCATAAAGTCTCATACGCAGCATCTTGTATGAATTGCCAAACATTTAAATTATTGAATTTATCGTTGCTATATTTACACCCTTGTCTTACGTCAGCGAGTACCAACTGCTGATGTAAACAATTAGAGACTGATCAAAGGTACTGCAAGCCTGTTGGAAATTTTAGGTGTATACAGAAAATGTGAAGTCTGGTTTTTGTTATTGAAAATCTATTCAAGATGAAGCAAAGGGTGTAGAAATTCCATGTTTTAACCAATTATAAATATCCGGGTCCACCACTTACATCGTAGGATTAATACACGTACCGGATATGTAGCCATGACCAAAATCATAAATGTAAAATAGAACTGGACAAATAAGGCGGAAAGAGTAACATCTGCATCTATCTGGCACTGTTGTAATTGTAATAAAATTTCTAAAGATGAAAATTATACAAATATACAGCAAAAACGTTTTTGCCCCCTGCCATGGCCGCAGACTTTAATATGTTTTGTCTTGGTTCGACAGATGCAAATTGGAAGTAGATACGCTAAAGAATGCAATATTGCACTACGATGTAAATTAGTACGTCATTCGTCTTCAATAAATGAGAAGTAACTGACACAATAACCTGATATAAATTTTAAAAACAAAATGGAATATGCGTTGTAAATCGGAATCGAGACTACGCCAGTTTTGCTCTTATCTTCAGCGTACAGTACCCGCTAGGGGAGCTAAAACGATATATGTGCAATATCTGCACTCTTGAGAAGTATTTATCTTAACAATATTTTGGATTTCTGCATATTTATATTAAGGACACGCTAATTTAAGAACAAATATTAATGCATTTCATTGCAAGCAAGATTAGGCCAAGCTATAAACTTATTTTGATGTGTTTCAGAAGTATTTGTATGATTTACAATAAGTCAGATTTGTTCCGTTTTAAACGTTCTAGACCCTTTTATATGATTTTATGTCTCCTTATTTGTTATCATTTTCACTTATTTCGATTCATCATTTCTTATCTGTTCCAACAATGCAAATATGCTCCATTCACTTTCTCTAATTCGTGTAAAGAATATGTTTGAATACCTGACATTTGATTATTTAAGTTTGATATGTTTGTCATTTAATTTGATTACACGTTTCCTCCAATATCGTCTCATTTATTTTATTCCGTCAATTAAAGCACAAGTACATTACTATGCGCTTCATGATAGCCAAATAAATTAAAATTTGCAAGATGGCCGATCTGCAAGGGATGCGCACTAACGTTGACAAACGAAATTAGATAGATCAGTTTAGTTAAAGAAACTTTTCCTATTTTTGCTTACATAGTCCATTATCAACAACCATAGCATTTCAACCAAACGAAAATTGTATGAAAACACCTCCACTTGTCAGAATTTCATTCCGTCAGGAAACAAAACCCTGTGCAAGTATAGACCGACTGAAGCAATTAGACTTCAATTTGTACAGCAGAGACAATACAGGATATCAAGTATGTGATATATTGTTACAAATGTAGCAATGTCAGTTCGACCGGGGAACACGCTTCACACGATTCCGGAAATACACGCCTATAGCAGCGTCAGCCAATAACGCCGATACTCCGAAGTGTAATAAAATGATGTGTGCCAATTCATAATACAGTCTCTGTCTCAATTAATGGACATTGCTACTTAGGAGGAGGGGCATACTTGATTATTCAATGATAGCCTCTAGAGTACATACACTTGAGTCACAAATCCTAGAGAGAGATATAAATGTGTTTTTCTATTATTTCTGATTTAGTTTACAAGGACTTCCTTCATGAACAGAATGGGATTCTCATTGACTTTCTTCATTTTGGTCATGTTTGAAAGTTTTCACGACGGTATGTTTCTATGTTAGCTTTGTTGACTTATGCATTTATTTTTTGTAACTTTATGATCAGTTAGTGCCTTTGTTGGTTTGTTTTCTTTACCTCTATTTCAAAATATAAAATTGTAGTTAGCTAATTTGCTGGTTAATCTGTTCTTTCGTCACATAACTATATGCCTAGACGTAATAGACTTTGCTTTATTATGAGTAACCAATTATATAATAAATAATCATCAGCACTGAATGATATAATGTTAGTATATACGCTACAAAAATCAATAACAACTCACGTGTACATAATTGGCCCAGATACCTGAGGCTCAGGTAACAGAGAGATAATGTGTGCGTGAGAGAGAGAGAGAGAGAGAGAGAGAGAGAGAGAGAGAGAGAGAGGGAACGAAAGAAAGATGTGGGTAGTGTGACAATTGGCAAACGTTATGCATGTTTTACTTTCTAGCCCATCTTTAGAGTTTGTATCCGGATGCCAAAGGCTGAAGAACTATATGTGATTTTTGCCAAAATAATAAATAAAAAAGAAAACAGTTGGTATCAGTTAAAGATTATATCCAAATTTAACAAATGCTTTGAATTTTGAAGGGTGTCATGCACAATATAAATGTCCCCCTGGCTTCCAGTTTGTTCGGTCTGGATGTTACAAGGAAGTAAAACAACAGGCTAGCTGGCCTGAAGCCAAGGTAAATAATTGTAAAATTAATGTCTTCTAGATCATTTATTGTTCGTAATAAAAATGCAGAGGAGAGAATGAATGGAATAATGTATTTCAATTGTTTACACTTTTAACTTTATTCACTTCTTAACTATTCTCACTCAAAAATTTTGGAATAGCATGGCATTTTCTGATATGAAAACCGAAGAACCTGAAAGAGAAGAAAGATCCACCGATATTGGATGGTTCTTATAGTAAAGTGGTATGCAGGAGCGAGGTACTATGGACATGGTACATATCCTCTTGCATGTTCAGCCTTATCCGAGTGTACTAATAGTTTGTGATAAATACTACAAGACAAACATTGAATTGGAACCTCCCTTTCCCAGAAGCTTTCACTAGAATCCTGTTAAGCGGGGATGTTAAACTAAATACAATTAAACGACAAAACCTGATCTATGTGAGCTTTACCCACGCAAGATCAAAATGAATACATCCATTTATTTTAGTTCTCTTGACCACATGTATTAATATATAAAACAACAAACAAAGAAAACGAAAAGAAAGCAAACAAAAAGTCATAGACAACAAGATTTAGAAACAATTTACATTATTTAAAATACGGAACAAATATATAGTTTGGCGAATGTCAACTCTGTTAGATAAGCGACAGCTTGAACTCGTGGGTTTAAAAGATAAAAGCACAATATTTGTAAAATATATTTGATTATATAATAAATATTTATTTTTATATCACGAAATATATTGGATCTGACCTTAGCGTGGATGACTATAAGCAGTGAGGTAGATATTAGTGTATGCATAAACTGTTGTTTGTTTCCTCTGAATCCAAGATTTGATCCGTTTATTAATCGATTTTAAATTTAAATCATCTTCCGTTTGGTCTAGGGAACATTTTTATTATTATCTTTCGATTACCTAGAGATAAGCATACTAGCATACAATATTTCGTTTTGAGTTTTGCACAAACTGTTCCGTTTATCATGTGTGCTTTTCTATGTCTGTCTCTGTTTTAAGTATTCCCACAAGTTAACAACCACATTAATTGTCTCATAATTATTTCAGAATAATATTCAAAAGATTGCTAAGTCGAATTGTATATAGACGACACCAACATTAAGTTCTAAGTGAGAACATTTTCTTTGTTTGTTCATTGTGAAAGGGCAAATTCTATACAAAATTAGGGTTATATTCGTAACAAAAATCACATCTGTCCCTTGATCTATAACTTGCCATTAATTTAATACTATATTTGTTACCTGGTAAGCTCGTGGAAAATGTCCAGTGATATGACCGGTCACGCAGTCGATTATTGATTTCTGTTTCCAACCTGCTTACCTTTTATATTATTATTTTTGTCCCATCCAATACACAATCAATCAATTAGTATGTGGTCCAGGCACTCGAGGTTATATTGTGCAATTATGAATTTAGTATGGTATTCAGGGAATCGGTGTAACTTTCTTAAACAAACTATTTAGTGGTTCAGAAATAACATGTGAATATATTGATAAATTTATGAATTGCTTGGACAAAGTACAAGCAAGAAAAGTATTTTGCCATGTAATTTAAATCAATCAAGCCGAATCTAGTACACGGTTATTTTCTCTTGAATTACATTTCTTTTGTAAGATGTACTGTAATATTATGGGAGGCGACCTTGCATCTGTGACAGATGGATCTGAACAGGAAGCTATTTCCCTAATTGCCCGAAACGGTGGTAAGCTAAAATATTTACATTATATAATATTGATATTAGATTTTTGATTCACAGCTCCTTTGCTCCTTTTTGTTCCTTGTGAATCTTTGTCGCTACGATTACTGTGCTTTTATTACATTTTCTATACACATTTCATCTATATTACTATAATACGGATAAATAGTCCATCTTAAAATATTGTTTAAAAAGCTATGTCATTTGCTGATGCAAAACTTTCACAAATGTATTTTTTCAAAAAGATTTTAAATGATAATGAAATGAGAGAAACATATCGAGCTGGGTTTTGTGTCGTACTTCAGACACATGTGGAAAGAGAAGAAATCATTAAAAGCTTCCACAAGGATTTTTTGTAAGGAAGGAGATCAGCAACACAATAGAGCATTTGTTTGAAATCCACCTACCCTGTATAAATAAGCTTCACGCCAAGAAAAAGTAAACTCTAAAGTCGGCACTTCTATCATTATTTATAATGTATATCCAGAATGTGTGCAATAATAGACGCTATATTCTCCTTTACTATGGGTATGTACATTGTCTACGTTCCGATTCAGGAGGGAGATACTGGATTGATGGAACAAGCTTAGTATATCAGAACGAATGGCGATGGATGCACAAAAACGGAGCTAGCACCCCGTTTATATACACTAACTGGTATCCCGGACAGCCACAGACGAAGAAGGAGTTTTGTGTGGCTGTTTATTCTATTAACAATGGACAATGGCACGACCAGTGGTGTGTGGATGATTTGGAATCTATTTGTTACGCAAGGTAAAGAAAGTTCATAGTGACGCATTTATATATCACGACATTATAACTTAAGGTCTTGTCTCATTATAACCATGCTGATGAAATGTATGAACATTAACTTAATGACCGCGTTTAACTTTTATCACATCAAATTCAGAGAGAAATCTCTAACAGACAATTCAAAACAGTACTGATTTAAGAGATTTACACATATTGAAACACAGATTCGAATATTAGAGATTGTTGACACTAACATGTGGACATGTTGCGAATGTAAATAATGTCGATCTTGACCGTGTCCAACTTGCTGATTGACCATATTGCTCATGTTCATAAACCAGTCTTTACATTTATATGTACTGCCAAAATATAAGATGTAGAGAATGAGCTATTAAGCACATTTTTATAATTTATGATATGTTTGTTACTTTGGTAAGTTACTTTAGGATAATGGACCTTTCCAGGAAAATCGTATAATTTTTTAGCATGTCTTGATATAAATTAATGATAAAGAAAACAATTAGTTAAAATCAATTTAAATGAAATAGGTAATACTAATTTTGCATTCACATTTAAATCTATTTCTCTCTCTCTCATTTAGTTTATTGGTTCAGTTGAAATTAACCACGCATTACTGTCATGTAAAATGTTCCTTATATTTAAACGGGAGAGAGCCACCAACGTTTCTAGAACTTATGTCAAATCCCATTGTTTTATTCGTTTTACAACGCAATATATTTTACATTAGCGCTACTTTTTTCAGACCAACTTTGTAAATACTGGATTAAATGCGCTACAACGTAGACGCCCCTCAACTCGAAGAAGATACCTCTCGCTAACGACCGACAATTTAGTTGGAAATACAATACTTCGGAGAATGTCGTACTACACATATTCAACGTATACGTCGATGACCTCGTTTTAGTAAATCAAGGCCTAACTGGAAATCTGATTGGAGGGCTTCATTCTTATTCTGTGTATTACAATTCAAAGAACAACTATAATCAAACAGCTTTCTAATTTGTTTTCTTCTTTTTTTGTATTCTATCTTCCTTTTAGTCCAGTAAATAGTGTATTAAGTATAGTGCGAAATCCTTTGCGATGATATTTTTAAATATGTCTCGACCACAACGGAATCACATTTCAAATCGATGAAATATTTACTTCTCTTCTTTTCTTCTTATTTTATATATTGCATAAAACACGACAACCTTATAGATTATTTTACAAACGGAAGCATCTTAGATTTCTTATGAAACAACGTGAAGCGTAGTTTATTTAGCGTGAGGGAGTTTCAAGCCATTCCTTCATTTGCATGTCTGGCGGTTCATTAGTTAATTTTTTAATAGTGGATTGGAAATTCTGTTCAATTGAATCCTAGTGTAGTACTTTACGATTCTCATCCACCGGTGAAAGCTGTAAAGATGAAAACGAAATATTTCAGGTGGAAATTATTATTTCATACTGTGCTGGATTTCGTTTTAACCGTCTGGGTTGGAAAGTCTTTGGCCAATACTACTTCTTCATCTAATATATGCGTGAAATCTACTTCTTTCCGAGATAAATTTATATCTGCTGGACCAAAGACATCTTGTTTCTTATTTATTAATTGTGCAATTAAACAGTTTGAATACATAAATAATTATGAATAGAAGCAATTTGTCAGCACAAAGGAGCTGCACATTCATCAAGTTTAATATATTGGCCTTATTTGTTTATACAGTTTACTCATTTATAATAGGCTATACCATTGCATGCACCAATAGTCCCGTATGAAGTGTGAATTTAGTTATATCGCTAGAATTATGTGTTCGAAAAAGTTTGTACTTTAAAGTGGAATTTTGCTGTCTAGGTTATAATATCGCAATGCTGTATTCGAGTGTAAAGAAAGCTATTCCAATGTTTTAAAATCTTATAGGCGAGTCTATTATTAAAGAAGCGCCGTATAATGTATATCTTACTAGATTACTTAGAGTTGTGCATTGAAATCACCAGCCAGCAATTGCTTATTTATCCATGAATACAGTACTAATCAAAATATGAAAATAGATGGAGAAAGAAGACATCGACATCTTGCTACTAATTGCACAGACATTTTATGTATAAGACGAAAATGGCGAATCAAAGGTCCTAAGGTCAACATTTTAAAGTATCATCTATAGAGATCCAGTTTAATATAATTAATCAATTAAAATGTAATATTTCTCGGTTAATATAGGCCGATATCTACACATATTGTTTCATTTAAGCTGTTATTCTTTTTTTCTTTGCGCTTTTATCTATAATTAACTAATTAACTATGAAATATTTCCTGAATAAAATATTTATCTCAGCATTGTCTGGTATGAGTTTTACCCCTTCGATTTTATATATGGATGAGCTTTCAAGACATTCTACTGTATACAGTTTTCATACATTTACTTTGCTTTCTGTTTCTTCTTTTAGATTTGAAATATTGGAAAACGTGGATTCAAGCTTTTGTTCAATCTTAAAGGCTGAAAATTGTGTTTAAAGACTGTCACTTTTGTGTACTTCGGGATTTTCTTTTCTAACATTATAGCGTGTCATTTCGTGATATGGTAACGTGAAAAATCAAAATGGTAAGGGGCAAACGACGCCGGTAGATGTTTATGCTTTCAGCAATTTGAGATATTCATCAAGAAAGGTTTAATTAGATTTTGGAAACTATGTTTGATGCCCGTGTCAATAATTTTGTAATATTTCTTAAAAGGAAGCATTTTTTAAAATCAATGATAGCATACAATATGTATGCCTTTAATAATTTGCAGTTTCCATTTTTATAATAAGTCTTTTTTCGTTTTTGTTTTCCGTGCCTACCAAACTAACGCAGTTAGCACTTTTTACAATCAGAAGCTAAATGGTATCATATTATTTTAGCATCTTTTTATCCGAAATCTTAATGTCAGATAATACTTCTCCAGAGAGTTAAGCAAACACATAGTACCTGTTCTTACCATAATATTTAATGCAGAACACGTAGCCAACTGTGTTATGATGAAACCATGTCAACAAATTTATGAATGTATAAAGAAAATAGTACATAGTCTCATATCAGTGATTGTTCTTACAGCAAAGAAATGTAGCAAAGTATTTAAAATGTGCAATAATATTATAACAAATTTTCTCCGTTGCTGCATATTGTAGTAAAGACTGATAATATATTCAGAGTATCTTGATAAACATAACTGGCACTTCGCTATTCCACAACTTACCATACGATCTTGGATTAATATATAGTTAATATATAGTCTCAGAAATATAAAACTTAAAAGGTCAGAATATCATTTCGCCGGTATTGTTTTACTGAATTAAAGACTATGCTACATTGTCCAAGATGTTTATGCTTTCTAGAATTGTATATCGTGTCCACGAAAGTGGCCGATCAAATGAAGTTTAATCCTGATCAATATGATCACTTGTATTGATAGTTAGAAATTTGTCTTTCACAGATGTACTGGATGGAAGTGACTGATAATGCTCATAGTATTGATCTGGTATTGTCCCTGAAGCACAGACAAAACAGATATCAGCTTTCTTAGCAGCAGATATTGTTCGCAGAAAGCTTGTGTTTTTTTTCTTTCTCACCTGGATCTATTGTTTCGTGAACCAGTTTACTATTTCCAATTGTGTACCTACTTTCACATTTCTCAGTTTTCTTAAACTTCAGTTGTTTTACAAAAGGGGGCTTAACCTTCTCTGAAAGGGATATAACTGTTCCAAACGGTGAAAAAACATACGGTGTAGTAACCTTCGTTTCATTCACAATGTGGGTATAAATTAAACCATATCCCATTTCTGAATCACCACTTTCATTAAACGTTTGATTAATGAGCGTTCGGTATGTTTTTAATTATTCGAGTGCAATATAGCAATGGTAATAACACAATTTCGCTTTGATTTCGCCCTCCGCAATGTCAGAATAATAAGTGACTTTCTTTGATGTTGGTGGTTCTGCTCGCAAGAGAGTTAATATGCATGATAGGACCGGTCGCAAGATCCTGTACATTCTTGTGCCGCATCCCATAAAAAGCAAGTTGCATTAGTTGTAGCAGCAACTGTTTTAAATATTTCAGTCCTCCTTTTAAGAAGCAAACAGTTTTCAGGTCAGTTTGTAAGTCAATTTTTGATACATGTGATCTTGTGTCATATTTGGCCCTTTTCTTTTCTTTCTTGTTTCATTGCCGAGCCGTTTTCCTTTTGTGTTGTGCTGTTCAGCTCTAGTAGAACTATAGACCTGGTCACGAACAACTGAATATCAGTTTCTGGTGTTTACTGGGCAGAGGATGTGAGCCACTGCTAATATCTACCAGAGAAAAATGCACTTATTTTACTCCTCATTGCATATGCAAAATTTATGTTTGGCCAATATGTAATGTCCCAAAGAGCAAGCTTTTGCACGCATGACATTTGTCTTGACCAACAATTGTGTAAAGTTCATGGAACATCTTTTTCCTTCCTCCTTGAAACCATTACAGGTTCTGTTTGCTCCACGTGCTGACAAATAAAGTTTTATTCTCATAAATACATATATCCCAGAAAGTCTGAGAAATTTCCCTTCGTTGATCATCTGTTATTTTTCTGAGTACCTGAATCTGCAATAGTTTCTCAATATTATTGACATAAAAATCACCTTTTGACTTCCTTTGTTTACGAATATTTACTTTACACTTCCGGATTTGCTAGATTTTTCGAGAAAGCTTCTTGCTAATTAGCATCTTTGGTGCGGTGTAAATACAGTTTTCAATAATCCATAGGTTGATGTGAAGATGGTATGCACATTTCATTATGCGAAACAGTGATTGAGACTAATATTTAATATGTGTCTACAACGGATGAATTACATCTGTCATCTGTTTCAGCTTCATCAACTACAGGAATACTTGGATCAGTAGACGCTGACAGGATGTGATCTCCATTTTGTATATTATGTTTGTGTGGACATATGTCTGGTTTGTTGGTCTTACAGACGTCGTTCCTTTTACGTAGTCATAACGACTTATATCCTTTATTGCAACATATGCAATAGGTATTGGTTCAACCATGGATGACGCAACAAGAACTGGTTGAACATCAAATACGGGGCTGAATATTCTATGTGGACGATTGAAGAAAGCTGCATAGTGGCATAAAGTCCATCATATATAATTTCACTGTTCATCTCTCTTCCTTACGTCAATAATTTTAATGACTGTTTTGTTCTTCTTCAGTTGTTAGCTTCTAAATAGAAGTAATACATTGCGTATAATGCATAATATTATCCTGATTCCTTTAGGTGTGTAGCTATGTTAACTATCAGATCGTTGATTGATATATAATGGCCCAAATATTCTAAAATGTCAGTCATTAAGCAGTTGACATGTGAGTTGATCTTTGTTCTTTGTATCACACTTGTGAGTGAAAGGTTGTCCATGCGAATGGTGTGATATTTCTGCAACATATTTGGCCCTTTCTTTTACTTCATACTCTGTCTTATTGTTTTTGTAAACCCAGAACTGTCCTTCGTTGTCACTTTCAGTATCTTGATAGTTTCATTGATTTATCTCGTGGACGAGGGGTGATTGTGGATGATGATGGATGATGTGAAAACGTTCCTACTCCTTAACGCTTTTGGTCATCGTTATCCACTGCCTGGATCGAGTAATTAAAACTATAAATTATGGAATCAAGGGATAGCATAACTGAGAACAGAACGGAACTATATAATAGATTATACACGAGCTCCCATATCTTAAATGCAATAATTTAATCAAATACATCAACAAAAGTGGCACGTGAATGATTCGCTCTTTCTCAGAAATACTGTTACAACATAATGCGAATTTCAGTTTGCAGTTCTATTACTGATATAAAAAATTTCATCATAAGTGTGACTGATTAAACTGAGATTGACAGCATCACCTAGTGCTTCCGGTTTTTTCCAAATAACTTATTATGATCAGTCAGCGTTTCTGTCACTTTCTCTCTCTCTCTCTCTCCTTGTACTACTAGCCTCTTCAAGTCATCAACCTCTTAGTTGCGGACTGCGTCGTCTTTCCAAATGTGCAGTCAGTTGTGTAAAGTTATTTTCTGTCAGCCTTCCCAAGCTCTAGATAGATTAACATCAGGGAAAACCATCTGTCCTTCTCTGGATACGGATCGTTTGCAGATCCAATGTCCCAGTGATGATATATAATTGGAAAACAATTTCTGCTTCCCTGGATTCAAGGCTTTCTTGCCTTCTCACAGGGACTTAGACTGCTTATATCTACGAGGTGATTATCTTAAAACCCTTGAATTGTTTCTTGTAGCAAATCCCTCCTTTAGGTTAGCCAATCAGGATAACTACTTTACCTGCCAGAATTCTTTTGAGTACCATAGAAGTCAGAAAATTATTCCTTTTGTATGCCCTTATTAATAAACCATCTTAAAACTGTCATCTTATGACACCTGTTTCAAACGGACTACAATTCTAAATATATTCCCTGGTTTATCTTAATTATTGTCACTGTACCACTATGACCTCGGGTTACCATCTCGATCTATATATCTGTTTAACTCTTAACAAATGGGTCCTAATTAAATATAAATTCATGCCCCAAACGTAATAGGCTAATTACTTTGCGACGCTTTATCGATCCTAGCCAACACATCAGTCCTAATGGGTACATTTCACGCTGCTCTGACCACAACAAAATGCCCTTTAAAGAATGTACTGTGACCTTTAAGCTATAGACAGGTTAATGTCTATGTATAGAAATTATTAAACAACATCTTACACAATTACCGTCAAAGTAAGAACTATTCAAAGGATCAGTTTCTGAATTTTTAGGTTGCTGAATTTGTGTATGAAAATATGAAGGATTGTTTCAGACAAATACTGCACAACGAGTCATATTGTGAATGAATACTCGTGGATTTTGTTTATTTGTTTGTAAAACTAAATTCTGCTTTTCTGATTATGTGAGGTTGGATTATTGGGTCAACTCAGTGCAGTAAGGGCATGAATTTCATCCCAGTGCAGCTTATGTGTGTATCCGGTTTTTCAGGTCGGATTCGAAGAAATAAGAAAGTACATTTGAGAAAATGCAAGATGCATAAATATAAATATATTTAGTATATTTTAATTACCATTTAAAGAAGACACGATTGTGCATTGTCACTTCCATCTCGCTGTTGGATGGACCCCATCTATGATCTGTATCTTACACTGTGTCTTCAATCGCTGGCCTAACATTGTATCAAAATAGTTACACGGGGAAATTTGAAAAGCAGCTGTTATGTGACACTCCATTTACTAAAAGGAAAAAATACTTTTTCGTCGTCTTGGATTATTGGCCCTCAACATTTTTATATAGTATAATTTTAGACCCATTCTTCATAGTCTTAACCATTCTCTTTGCGAACAGATGAATATTCTGCTAAATAACTGTTTCAATTATCAGAACGGTATTTTCAATTTTGGCGTCTACTACACGATTGTACATGGTTTGTTTACAAAGTAGTTCTTAATACACTATGCTATCTTTAGGCACACGTGTCATGCACATGTGTGAAATATGAAGGTGTTCAGTAGTGTAAGATATTGCACAATTCTGACAGTGTAAAGCTAACGGAGACAAAATGATCATATAATAAGATCGATTTCAGAGACATGTTTTAAAACAAAGGATGTTCCTTCTATTGATATATCTTTTCTAGCATTTATTCATATTTTCTTTCAACGTCTTTTTTCATTTGTTGTCTTTTTATGTGCTTTCCTCGCCTTTTTCATTTTCCATCTATAATGTTCAGGTGCCTTTTTTTTTTAATTTCCTCTCTTCCAACTAATTTCCCTTTTATTTTATAATCTGTTAATATACGGTCATCTCTATTAGAGGAAATATCTTAATTAGATGGGGCATAGCCGCCGTCACTTTGCATGATAGTTCTGAAACTGGGTAGCCGGAAGATGACACATTGATGGAAGGAAGTAACTGTCACTGTTTTGGTTAGTGCTTGTCTTTGCTAATGTGCTATTTCACCTTTTGAGGCACATTTCTATTTTAGTGTTGTATCAGGTGCTTCAGTAACTGAATCCTCTGAACTAAAGAAGCTTTTCTTTCGCTTACTTGTATTTTGTTCTTTAAGAGCACAAATTTGGTTCACATTGTTTTTGTTCTTTGGTTAGCAAACAATGTCGGTACGAAATCACTAACTGAAGAATCAATCACCTCTGTTGTTATACCTCCCTTTTCAGAACGCAGTGGTTTTAAAGTTACTAAAACTTCGACAAATTTAGGTTGATTAAGATTATATCTGACGTGCCTCTAGTAGCGTGATCAATGACATTACTTAAATGACCACTTTCCTCAATATAGGCAACTTAATACGTGCTACTGCTGCATTACATTTTTTGGCTGTTATCACCTTGGCCAAAAGTTTCATTAATCGTGCAATGTTATAAAACAGCGTTGTCCACATCCACCCTCATGTGTTTGCTCCATACCATATTCATCTTTTTCTTCAGATAATTGCTGGTCTTTAATATTTACTTTTCTGTCCTGCTCATAAATATTTTAGTCTGACTTAGTGTCATCATTCCTCTTGTTTGTTCGACGAAGCTTTCTTTTTAATTCTACACGAGGAAAACCAGTTTCTGGTTCAATATTCATGTCAATTGCTCTATGACATGGCCTTGAATATTTTCAAGTAGAATGGCTTTACTTTCTTCAAATGTTTCTAGATCAATGGCTCGTACAGCCTGTATTTGAATCTGGACAGGTTTTTGTGATGTTCGGTATGAGTGTCAAATTTTGCCATTTGTTCCCTTTGGATTTGTTTCTTTTCTGGTGTATAGCACATTTTTATTTCAGCTTGAATACAACTTAAAAATTATTCTGACCAGACGGACCAATCACTTTTAAATGCCTCTTGATCCATCTACAGCCAACAATCTTAAACGACCATCAAACAGTTAGGAAAAAATTATTATTTAGTCAAGATAAAGTCACTGAGAGAGACATGTTGATGATTATTGGAGCGTTTTATGTACAAAGTAGCAGTAACAAAATATTTTTAAAATACATGCGCAAAAATAATAGCTCTACGAGCATTTATAATGCATACACTTGACGTAAAGATGACCTCCTGCAAATGTATTTTCTTTTATTTATTTTCGTCATTTTTGTAATAAACCCAAGTTAAACTTAATATCTTCATTTTCGTAACATGTTTGATAAAAATAGTTAAAGTTGGTTAAACTGTACAAAACTTTAAATCTCCTTTACGCATCATAAAGGCGGAAAATTATGTACGCTAAATCTTGTTTAGATCCATCACAATTTGCTTTATTTCGCCATGAAAAGTCGTACGGTATTTCTTATTTTGTTTAATAAATGCCTTTTATCCTTCTCATTGTAGCAAAATGTGGAATAACATTATTTTCTTGGTTGTAGATCAAACTGATTAATTTACTTATTTTTTGCTTGTTGTCAACATATCTGAAGAAACGAATGCATTAAAAAATAGCACAGGACAGTAGAAGATGAATCTATTGATAGATATCCAGAGAGTGGACCTCTTAGCACTTCCTGAAGAATTTCTTTTACATGCATGTGTTTATGTAGTTTATTTCCATGTTTGCATGTATCATGGAAGAACAAATGTCGTTTATGCTATGTAAAACGGATATGACAAATATAAGCCTTTATTATACCCGTTACTCTGATTGCCATCACAAATGCTATATATTCGACCCTACTTCAACAATACCAGACTGCCACAATGCATTGGGACATATCTTGAAATATTTGGGCTGTTTGGTTATCCAGGAAAGAAATACAAGTAACTGTAATGGATTCCAGTAAAAACTATTTCAATCTGTATCTATACCTTTCTTTCTTTCTTTTTTCTAATTATATTATATCCGTTTTAAAATATACAGTACACGATATGGTCCATAGCAATCACATTACCTTGAATTTGGATAGTAAACTTTTAACAAAAGACAGAAAACAAAAAGATATGGATGCTCGTTAAGGCGTGTATATTCACACCTAAGATGTTTGAGTCTATCTCACTCAGTCTCCAACGCCCAACTTACATAAGTCGTGTTAGATTGTGAAGTAATGAATAATCTTGTATACTATCAAATGCATAGAGATATCTCGATCGGGAAATTCGAAATAGTAGTTCTGTAAGAGTTTTAAAAATATAGAACTACTGCACTGACCACACCTAATGTTGAACATCGAATATAAGTGATTCTTGACACCAAACCGTGAAAGTAAAGAATGTCGATCTTGACTGTGTCCAACTTGCTGATAGACGGTTTTCTCATATATATAAACCAGGCATTTAAACCAGTCTACACATTGATATGTACTTTCATAATGTAACATGCCAAGAATGTGTTACTAAATATATTCTTGTTACATCTGATATGCGTGTTACTTTTGGTCGGTTACATTGGGAAGGGGGGGGGGTAAAGGAAACTTGCTATGTTATAGCAAGATTGTTTGAAAATGAACTTAACTAAAATCGTAAATATTAGTGATTTCTTCTATGTTGAATTAAATATATTGTGTGGAACTTTCTCTGTCTCTATTGCTCTTGTTATTACATTGCGTGCATTGTGTCAGTTGAAATTAACCACTCATTGCTGTCATATAAAATGATATTTGTGTAGAACTATCTACATTACAAGAACTTAGGTGAAATCATATTGTGTTCTTCTTTATAACTCACGATATTTTCTAAATTAACACTGCGTTTTAGTTTCAGGAATATATCGAATGGACGAAATAATACTTAACAGCGTCGATGCTCTTCAACTCGAAGGAGATACACATCGTTTATTGCCAATAATTTATTTTGGAGATATTATGTTTAGAGAATATCCCGCAACATGAATTCCATGTATGACTTCTAAGCAAATATAATAAAGTCCTTACAATAGCACATCCAAACGTAGCTGTAAACCTGAATAGCCAGGGATTTGTAAATGGAAGGCTGAATTCTTATGCTGTGTATTAGAATTTACAGAACAACCACGATAAAAAAGAAACAATCTAATTGTTGGTGTTATATCGAGTCTTTCGTCTCGTAGATATGATATCAAGTTGAGTGCGAAATCCTTTGCGATAATATTTGTTAATATTTTACAGCAGCAATGTTATCACATCAACAATCGGAGAAAGCTTTCTTTTTTTACATCCTTTAAACTTTCCACCGTAAAAACGCAAATAGAAAATTCAAACCTCACATAGCATGATACGGGGCATTAATTTGTCTCATCAAAGTGAAATTATTAAGAAGTTAAACTGTTTTACCCCAAAAAAGAAAGATGGACAGATGATGGGAAACTGTAACAAAGACGCAAGCACAAAGTTAAAAATGCATTCTATACTAAAGAAAATCCTTATGGAATAAATGTTATCACAAGGCATTACATTATTAGTCGTCTTGTGTGGTTTGTATAGGTTTAAATCTTACATTAATGTATACATAGTCTGTATTATATATTCTTCATAATGCTTCACTTTTGATGTTTAAAACGTTAGTTTCAAAACTAACAAGTTCTGCATGTTAAATATAATTTTAGCAACTGATTTTTCTGTTGTAAACATTTTGAAATAATATATGATATGCATCATAAATGTAAAGAATATCCGAGTAAAACTATGTGAAATAGATGGAGAAGATAAGTCTTCTGGAAATATGCCTTCATTAATAATCCAAAATGAGATTATCTGATAGCGAAAATAAAGAGGTGCTACAACGTTAAGTTATGTTTTGATATTTCTATCAAAAACGCAGTAGCTATGAAATTGTCCAAAACTAGTATTTCAACATTCTTGGGGAAAATACCCTTTACAATGTATTCTGATATATCAATTAAGACCGCAAATATATATTCAGATATCGGAATATCTGACTTTAGTATAGTCAGGAAAAGTCAGAATCAATATTAATACCGTAACAGGTGAAGAGGGCCTGTCAAGTGCTGATCTCGTTCAGGACAATATTTGTAACAGCGTATACTTCAAAACCAATTAGTAACTATTACTTATTTGTGGATATGCTTAATAATTTCCTTGGATGACAGCGTCTTTTTGTGGAAAAAGCAAGATAAGCCAAATCACTAGTTTGGTATATATATATATATATATATATATATATATATATAACTTTGTACATATATATATATATATATATATATATATATATATATATATATATATATATATATATATATATAACTTTGTACAAAGAAATAGATGATCGCAACTTTATTGTGCTTACAAAATACAGCAAATTAAATGTATCTATAGTAGGCCTTGTCCGGGACGAATGCTTATTTCAACTGTATCCCAAGTTTTCTCCCTTATCTTATTGTCATTCACATAATTGCGTTTCCATTTCGTCTTTCTTTCGCTGTTAAAAAATATATGTAAAATGCTCTGCAAAATAGGTCTTTTTAACAAGTATAACATTCCATCGAAAACGGTATATTCCATCTGACCTGATTTGAGACTTTAAACAATAATATTCATCTGACCATACTTCTTGTGAAATCTCCACAGTTCAATCAAACAAGACAAAACATTGAAACCAACCACTCATTTCAAACGTGGTGAAAACTATGATATCATTAATGTTATATCTGTGATATTTATCACAAGCGTAATCATTCAATTACGTATGCAAAAACATAAAACACAATTAGAATCATTCATATCATGTGCAGAGGGGTAGAGTTTATACAAAGGAATGACCCAAACCTTTATGTAGATATCACTAAAGTGTATGGCAAAAATTAACCGACATTTGTTGTTGCCTGACACTAAAAATAAAGATAATGAAAGTTAATTTTTGTATTGATTTGGTTCAAGAGAAAGAATAAGATTTAAGGATGAGGAGGAAGAAGCAGAATATATTTGCCTTCGTGTGTAAAATTCTTGTAATAAAGATAATAAGTAAAATATAATCAGAAGTGCTCTTAAATTGTTGACGAATAGGAATATACAGATAAATAAAGTGATAGAAAATTAACATGTTGAATATAAGTGAAATTATTTATTACAGTACAGACTAGCATTAGTCATTTTTCGATCATTATCAGTTTTCCTATCTCGAGAAAAATCTTAGCAGTATTTATATGTGTCTAAGTTGTTGCCTAACAAAATTCCCTCATTTGTTTAAACAGCTTTAAAGATACATTCAGCAAGAAAATAACCGTGTTCCGTTGTATACAATTACTTTTCTTTCTTTTCAATACATGAAGGAGTGAAGCCTGTTTGGACGCCTGGCATGACGATCCATTAGCCTGAATATCGGATCAAATAATCCATTTTGGATTAGTGAAAGTTTGTCCCCAAATTTGTTGGAATATATAGACATAATATAATAAATAAAATTGTTCCAAAGGTTTCTTGTAGCTGTCAGATAAAGCAGAAATAATATATTTACTACTTGTATCAATATATATATATATATATATATATATATATATATATATATATATATATATATATATATATATATATATATATATATAATAAACCGTATGCACTTTGCACACTATATGCTTGCCGACACGATTGCAACGGTTTTCCATTTTCCACAAGTCAGGTCACATGCATCAAACGGTATGTACGAATTATTCGAAGATACATTGTCATATAAACTTCTGATTGGCCAATCCTATTTGATGGATTACATCCTGCATTGTGAAATGTGTGTGCATATGTATCAAGTTCGTACATATCGCCCATATGATTTATTTCTTCAGCTGTTGCGTATGACAATCTTATCAGTGTAATAAACGAGGGTCACTATAACGGTTTCATCATATTTTTGTGTGTGAAAGCGAAACGATTATCACCCTTTTTAAATGACACAAGTTTTACCAAGAGATGTATAATATACATATCAAGAAGCATGGTTGTATATTTTTATCTCGATAGCACGCATATCCCAGTAAAGTAATATATACCAATCCGCTGAAAATAAACTATCGTATATTCGACACCGAAATCTTAAGAAAGCACCAACAAAAATTGAAACTTGGAGCCAAACAAAAGAGCTATAAAAGACAGCACGATCTGTCAGCTTGCTTGAAAGGACTTAACTGAAACTTTTGTGTTACTTTACACGGATTTAGATAAAATGAAATATTGGGAAAAGTTTACAAAACTATAAATAAGTATGAAGAATATGAACCGATTGACATTCGCGATGAACTTATTCAGGACAGTGGAAAGGAACGTTATGGTGTAGATATCATTTTGGTTTCTGGGGCTAAAAGGCAGCCGTAAATGTAAAGAGGACGTTTCGTCCCAACACCCTCTATCGAAAATATACAGTTGCAATGTCCAGCATCGGGCGGAGACAAGGAGGATTCAAATTATATTTAAATTGGCTGATTCGGGGAGATTTCAAAGAACAAAAACCAGAATATAGCATAGGGTCACATATTTACATTAGTGCGTAAATGTATGATTATTTGTAGTATATGACAAAACATACGGACTGTATTCAATATCAGGGAACAGGGGTGCATCAAATGACTTTCAGGTATATTCGGCATCTTCGCTTGCCAAGGTTCCAATAAGTTAACCCTACCTCCACCTTGGCGGTTAGATCAAATATTTTAGTGCTTTGTCATATCGACATCTATTGGATGTCATGAGTTGTCTCCCTTAGTATATAATGCCAACTTACCAATAACATGTAACAGCGGTGCATTGTTATTTTGTACATCGACCGAACATTGTCTAAGCAATTGACTTCAAAAGGATATTTTGTAACTACGAAAAGTAAGACTACTTACCATAGAGAAGCCATTACATGTGTATTTGAGGGCAAGGATGTATTAGTGCAAACACAGACCGGAAGTGGATAATTGCTTATGTATCAGTCCATTCCAGTTGTGTGCTTGCTTCCCTTGTATCGATCATGTAGTAACAGTGTTCCAGTGAAACTGACAGACCCGAAGTACTGACTTATCTGATCGATCCGCCAAAGTCTAGAAAGTGTTAACATATCGGAACCGTGGCTAGCAAAGATGGTACATTTGGATTATCAGATATGATATATTTGCCTTGTTCGACAGCATGGCACCATTTCAACTGAATAACATCGAATTTGGAATATGCAGCCACCACCAAGTAGGTTGAACAATATCTGCATATTAATGCTTATCGTTTTGCATTATACAAACTATACAAGATGTAACATCCCGATAGTAATACAACCACTGCTTAACACTTTATCATGGCCAGAGCGTGTAAGTGAGGAAGCTGGCCAGTAGCTTCCTGTGGGACGGTGTCTCCTCCCGGGATATTTTCGCTGTTGTCATCAATCAGATATAATGACCGCTACGTATATCATATCATGTACTGACAATTGGCTTAAAAATCAACGGTGCATCTTGGTAAACGTGACTTTACAATTCACAGGAATGGTGCAGATGTGTGATCTCCCCCACTCATTATGGTTTTTGGTTATCATTATCTAGTAGATGACCGACCACGGTGTTATTGACTGAATCGAGTAAATAATAAAATAAAATGTGAAATTAAGGGCTAGAATAACAGTGATCTTAGCAGGGATATATAATAGAATAACACGACCCCCGTATGTAAAATATAACAGTTGAATCAATTACCTTAACAAAATGAAATCAAACATGATATGTGAATGATTCACCTTCTCTAGCTTTACGAACTTATGCGAAATTCAATTAGCCGTTATGTTATATCGAGAGAAAACAATCCATCATATGCTCGAGTAACTGATCTCACATCGCACCCAGATTGCCGGCATGACAGCATCGTCTGGTGTGTCCGGAATTTCCCAAATCACTACTGGTGATCGGTCGGCGTTTCTGTGTATTTCCCTCTCTCTGTCTCTGTCAATATGTCTCTGTCTGTCTGTCGGTATGTCGTTCTCTCTCTCTCTCTCTCTCTCTGCTTAGTTCATCAACTGCTTGGTTGTATGTAGACTATGCTTTTTTTCCCCACTGTTCAATACAGGTGTGACGCCATTTAATTTAATTTGTGCGTTCTCGAGCTCTTACGAGCTTTTCAGCAAAGAATTCCCTCTGTCTCTTTTCTGGATACGGGTCTCTAAAAGTATCCAAACCATTTTGCCCTTTAAACAGTTTGTTTAACGAGAGAAAATACTGATTAATTTTCTCGGAGTGTGACTTTCCACCTAGTCAGAAAAAAAATTGAACTGACTAATAATTGTTGGGGAAAATAGTTTAAAACCCCGAATTCCGCTTAGCTTAGCCAGTCTGAATTACTTTTTTACCCGCCAAAAATCTTTATCACTCCTATCGCAGCTAGAATAATCCTCTCTATTCCTACATTATTAATAACTATTCTGCATGATATCATTTCATGATACCTGGTTCAAATGGACCACAATCTCCTGACATTTTCCCTAGTTCATCTCAATATTTTACCTCTATGCCCTAGCAATGCGTTAACATTTCCTTCTTTTCTGGCTCTAGCCAAGCGGACCCTGATTAAAATTCAAGTCATGCGCCAAACAGGAGAAGTTAATTGTCGCAAGCTTCCAAGGTTATCGGCAGGTTAACTCGTACATCAGTCCTAATGTTTACGTGTCACGCTATCCACGAAAGAATATACTGTGAAATATTCTACAAACGTTTGTACCCAAAAATTTATATTAAGTCTTCAATACCGTGGTTACAGTAATATGCAAGCGCCATCCTACCCCAACATCAATAACATCAAGATATGGAGTCATGTTCGTAGTGTACCAGTGCAAAGATTATCGGCAGTCACTTTCCCTAAAGGACAATTGCTCCGTTGAATTATCTTCCTGACAAGGTAGTGGCAGCTCTGAACTACCTGTCATCCTACACGTACCACCTAAAGAAACGCCTTAATGAAAATTGCGCCTCGAACATACAAGCCAATTTTTGTATCACCCACCACCTACTTATTATATGCCTTTGTGAAAATGGTGTGTTGTACATTTTGTGCAACCAGCAGTCATTCTCAATGTTCTACATTGGTAGTTTATGTTTAATAATAATAATAACATATATATATATATATATATATATATATATATATATATATATATATATATATATATATATATATATATATATATATATAAGATTTGCCTTCTGATTCACACGAAGGGGTATATTTGATGGCGGGAAAGATTCACAAAGTTGTACAAAGTTACTTTCGGTTAGTTTTGTTCACGATCGCTCGAAGAGATGGAGTTATAACTTTACATCTACCATCTGATCATAGCTTGGTGGTCTGGGTGCAAAACAGTTTTCATACTTGGAGGCAATTATGTCAGTCATCGTTTGTTATGGAAGCTAGTTAGAAAACGAACCTATTTACCAAGTAAAATGTCATTGCTAACTTTTTATGCTAGCCGTTTAGAAACATTGATACCGGAAGTGTCTTTATTATCAGCAATATAATATAGTATCGTGTGTATCCTGCATTACGTTAAAGAACAAATAAAGAGGACTGCGTTATTAACATTTACCATTGATGATTTTCTGTCATGAGAGTTATTCACCATTTAAAAATCTCCAACATTTGTACTTTTATCGTTAATTCAACGTCAACATCAATAACTATTTATTGCAGCTCGGCAAATAACAGTACACAAGCAAATAAATACGAGACGAAATGATGACATACAATGTGTCCAGTGAGTTTATCTCGCCAAATGTTCCTATGTCATATTATAATGTAATATGTAAACATTCCTTCCCATAAACATAACAGTTCAGATATGTAAAATAAATTACTGTTGAATTATCAGTCACACGGCGGCTGTCAAAGGCTGTTAAAATATACATAAGCATACAAAGATAAAAGTGTTGGCAAATATACAAATATAAAAAGTGTATATAAAATACAAATATAAAAGTGTAGATGACCATACAAATATATAAACATGCCAATAAAATGGTATATATAATAGTGTTGATTAAAAAAAGCAAAGATAAAAGGGTCGATAAAAATACAAATATAAATGTGTAGATAACCATACAAATATAAACATGCAAATAAAAAGGTATCTATAATAGTATTGATTAAAAAAAAGCAAAGATAAAAGGGTCGATAAAAATACAAATATAAATGTGTACGTATATTATAAATATGAGTGTGCATAACTATACAAATATAAAATTACATAATACACATGCAAACATAAAAATATTGATAAACATACAAATATGTAGATAAATATTTATATATAAATGAGTAGATAACAATACACATAAGGAGTGTAGATACAATGCAAATATAAATGTGTACATACAATTTAAAAAAGTGTAGATAAACATGCCAATATAAAAGTGTAGATAAAAATACAATATAAGACTTCAGATAAAATACAATATAAGACTTCAGATAAAATACAATATAAGACTTCAGATAAAATACAAATATAAAAGTGCAGATATAATACAAATGTAAAAGCGTACATGAACATACAAATATAAAGTGTATATATAAATACAAATATAAACATGTGGATAAACACATAAATATAAAAATGCACTATGATAGTTTAGATAAAATAAAAACTATAATATTTGTACATAAATATACAAATATAAAAGTGTGGATAGAAATACAAATATAAAATTGTAGAGAGAAATACAAATGTACTACCTAAAAGATCTAGATAGTTATATACTAATGAATTTTTCAAAGATATTTTTTTCTGATTTTATTTATTTTTGTATATGGGGATTCAGATTGTTTTGTGTAGCTCTCATTATGCTTTGGAACAGACGAGTCCAATTTTACAGACGGACACACATTGTCTGATCGAGAACAAATAGAATAATAGGAGAGACAACTTTAGGTTAATCATTTATGGGCTGAAAGTAATCTTGAAATTCGCCTCTATTATATGCTTCATTTATGTTCTTTTTAACAAACTGTAGTAGTCCTGTGTTTGTTACAATAGACCGTTTTCAGTCCCAAAAGCTAGTTGTCTTTGATCGTGGGGTATAGAAAACATGACTTAAGGCTTAACAAAAACTGCCTCACAGTAGTGCGACGCAAAATACTCTATCAAACACGAGATGGTCTCATTTATTTGACAGTGTTACAAATTCTTATTTTATTTTTCCTTTTCTTAATAATAAATTTTTTTTGTCGACAAACTTGCACTCTCTATAAACCACAAGCACCCGACCACCCTCGCCCAGAGTCCTCATCTCCCATCCACAGCAAATGACATTGTATCATTTATTTATTTTTTTATTTGAGTGATCCTCATTGAAATTAAGAACATACAATTGGTAATACGACGTCTATTTTCCTTTGCCAGTACGAATATCACGTATTTTCCTTTGAATTTAAAGGATTTTTTCTTCTCAAGGTAGGTTCATTGATCTCCATTATTAGTCAAGTAAACTTTCCTTCTTAATAGTGTACCGAAATCTATGATGCAAATTGCACTGCCATATCAGTATCCGTGCTGTATATTGCACATATATATCAGGTTCATGCTAAATAATGCACGAGAAGAACAAGATCAATGTTGCATAATGCACGGGCAGAACGGGGTCAAAGTGTCTCGCATTTAAGATCAGAGTGAACAATGGACTTCCCAATATACAGAAAATAAATACAGTTATCATCCGACATTATGTCTTACTTGATTCGCCGCACAGGGCCTCGTTACAAAGAAAAGTAGGAGTATCTGTCAATGAATTGAGGGTTGAGGGGTCTAACCTGTAACATTATAGCACAAGGGAAGACACGATTCCGCACCCCTCGGTAGCTTCAACCCTGCTAGTTTGTGCTAATTTTCAACTTAAGATAGCCGTTATTAAAAATAGATCAATTTTCAAAACAGCTCGAACACATGTAATTCAGTTCTTGACATACAGGAGAAAATTCTACAATGGTTACCCGAATTTGACGCCTGTATAAATACCGGGATGGAACTGTTGTTTACATTTGGATAGTCTTAGATTTCATCATTGACCGAAAGGTAAGATCCCAACAACATCTAATATAAATCTCAGGATTGACAGTTAGTTATATCAAATCTATTATGAGTATTGTACTGATCAATAATATTTAACAAAAATATGTAATCATCCATTTCCCCCGCCACCCCCACCCACTTCTGTTTTGTTAAAGGTAGGAGCGGTTGTCCTCGAGCATAGCGTTATTTACACTTTCTGTCGTGCCTGATTGACTTTGTAATTGAAGTAATTAATCTCACCCTTTTTAACAGTGGTTTGACATCAAACAATGTTAAGCTATGAGAAAGACTCAGCAATTTTCGTGACACTAGTTTGTACAAGAAATATGAATACACGTTTCTAAATATTGTCAGTCTATTGCAATAAGTCCTCCGCTTTTAATTCAACTTGTTAATCATGTGTCATAACAGGATCGATATGTATGTATGTATGTATGTATGTATGTATGTGTGCCTATGCATGTGTGTAGGTAGGTAGGTTGGTAGGTAGACAGGCAGGCAGGCAGGTAGGTAGGTATGATTAATGCTATAAGGAAATAAAAATACTTTTATTAACACGAATTTTAGTAAAGAATGGATTGTCACAAAAAGCAAACAAGTTATATCGACAAGGATATGTACATAGTAAAAGTAACAAATGGAAAACGTAGACAATAAAAGCAACTATAATATGTAAAATCTAACTACAATCTGCAAGAAATGGAAATGAATTTTATTGTAATTTCAATTATGAATACTTATATATGTAATGCACTTGAATATTATTTGTTCTTTATTATCTAATTTAAATGTTTTCGATTTTATTTTTTAAAAATCTTGTCTGTCCTAAAAATGTTGAAAACTTTGCAATCACTTCGAAAGAAAACGTAGTTAGGATACGTGTTTTATTAGAACACGATGTGTATAGCATAAGTTTAAATAACTGTTCAGGTGCAAAAGTAAAAACTGTAAAGGTACAACTTTATTGTCTATACATTTGCAATATTTTCAAAATTGTCTTCATTAATGCTGAGTTTTCAATATTAAACGAAGGAAGTTTCTGCTTTATTTCTATCTGTGTCAGTATATATTTGTATTGATATGATCAACTTAAAGCGAAAATTTAATTTGTATTCTGGCTTACCTTTCATTCACATTTTTAATTAATATTTTTAAGGCATTATGAATAAAAGTAATGGCATTTAACTTCTAGGGAGAATTGGTTGGGTTCGAATCCCACTGGGACATACATAAATCAGTCTAGGGAGAATTGGTTGGGTTTGAATCCCACTGGGACAGATGTTGGTCAGTCTAGAGAGAATTGGCTGCGTTTGAGTACCACCGGACAGACGTAGGTCAGTCTAGAGAGAATTGGTTGGGTTTGAATCCCACTGGGTCAGACTTAGGTCAGTCTAGGGAGAATTGGTTAGGTTTGAATCCGACTGGGACAGACATAGGCCAGTCTAGGGAGAATTGATTAGGTTTGAATCCCACTTGGTCAGACGTAGGTCAGTCTAGGGAGAATTATTTGGGTTTGAATCTCACTGGGACAGACATAGGTCAGTCTCGGGAGAATTATTTGGGTTTGAATCACACTGAGACAGAATTACGTTAGTCTAGGGAGAATTGGTTGGGTTTCAATCCCACTGGGCCAGACGTAGGTCAGTCTTGGGAGAATTGGTTGGGTTTGAATCTCACTGGGACAGACATAGGTCAGTCTAGGGAGTATTGGTTGGGTTTGAGTCCCACTGGGACAGACTTAGGTCAGTCTAGGAAGAATTGGTTGGGTTTGAATCTCACTTGGACAGACTTAGGTCAGTCTATGGAGAATTGGTTGGGTTTGAATCCCACTGGGACAGACATAGGTCAGTCAGGGCATTACCACTAACCACTGAAGATTAAATAGGTAATTGTTTTACCATTCTCATAATTTTCAAACAAATGAATTTTCAGATGATATTTATAGAGAACATATTTTTGTCACTGAAATATTAGCTTTACAATCTACACGTTAATTGTGAAGTCTCCCCAGTTGGGGACCAATTCCTAAATTGTCTTCTTTTTATATGTATTTTTGTCTATTACTGCCTGCAGGAATGGGATTCCATATGTTTGTAAAGGCACCATTCTTCCCAGCTTTCTTGGTTACGGTACGGAGCGCGAGGTGGTGGCTTTTTAGTTTCTAACATCCGAATCCAATGATCCTTGGCTGCATCCGTTAAGTATATTTGTGTCAACATCCGAAGATGCAGAGAACATACATATATTACCCAGTCGTCATATTTCGGATGTATAACACATACGTCATCAGTCTGTTTCTCTTTAGGTGGCGTATTACAGTTTTTTATTTTGGAGTTGAGTTCGAGTTTTAAAGATAAAGAATTTCCCAGGTTTTCCTAACTAATGATCATAACGATTTAAACATACCTTCTATATCTCGGGTACTGGCAAAAAATATATTGTAATACCCTTTAATCTGGTGAACAATTGATGGGCATATTACAGTTTGGCCTTCTTCCAGATATGCATCTATGAAAGAACTGGTACCTCCACGTGGTCATTTTTGTCCCTGTACTTAAAAAGTAAATTGTAAATAAAATGAGCTGACAAATATTTGAACCTTTTATATATTCTTAATTCCTTCATTTCACTTTCAGAAACTGGTATTGCCTACTCCGGTAAGATTTCATTTCCTTTTTCAATAACTGCTAAAGACACTGTACTTTAGACGAATTCAGGCTAATTTTTCGATTACATGAAGGCAACCATTTTGGTTGGGGGTGTGCTTAGACCGTGCACGATTTTCACAGGTTCAGTATATAAAGAGACCGCTCCCGTAGCCTAGTGGTTAGAGCGTCCGCCTCGGAAGCGGGATGTCGTGGGTTCGAACCCCGGCCAAGTCATACCATAGACTTACAAAAATGGTACTAACAGCTGCCTCACTTGTCTCTCAGCATTAAGAGGTTAGTGTTAGGACTGGTCCACCTGGTGTCAGGATAATGTGACTGGGTGGGACATCATGCTACATGTCTGCGGCATGATGCCTGTCACGTTTACCCCGACCCAGAGTAGCCCCAGTTTGAAACATGTATAATCAAGGTAATTCCGACAAGCCATTGTTTGATGTTAAACATTGCCGAAGGCTAGCACTAATCCATTACATAAGACTGCCGTGGCTAGAAGTGGAGAGCCAGGCCTAGTAGCTGCGAGGACGCCAGATAGCCAATTATCACCTAGATGTGGAAACGTTTGTCCAGATCAAAAGACGTTGCACGAAGAAGTGGGAGTGTCTTAACCTTTTTCCCTGCAGACAGACAGTTAGGTTGAACTGGCCGCTAAGACGATTGGACAGGGTCACAGCGCCACCCAGTCAGAATCGTGATAAGGGAGAGACCCTGATTTGGGTAGAATGATATCTCCCCGTCTTCCGGCAAGAATTAGTTCGCTAAGAGAAATTACCCAGAGGAGGTTAGCGTAACTCCGAATAGCCATTCGTTATTGGCGGGAAAATCTTAGAACAGGAAATTCTAAGTACAGACAGCTTCAAATAAGGAAGCTTTGAGGGACAGACCAGTTCCAGTTTGGTCCCGTAGTCTCAGATAGAGAGACGGAGGAAAGGAGAAGAAAAGAGAGAAGTCAGGAGAAGTTGACGTCTAGGAGGAAAAGGGGGGGGGGGGAAGGGAGGAAGAGGAAATTGGGAGCGAAATTGGAGGAAGAGATAGTAGAGAGGGAAACGGAGTCGAAGGAGGTGTTGGAGGAGCGGAAGGAAAGAAGGAATTAGCGGGAAAGAAAGAGATGAGTAGATGCAATGACAGGGGAAAATCGAACTCACACTGTAAATCACGGGATGAATTAGGCTGTCACTTGGTCGAGGGAAAGACTGGTGATTGAAAGCTTATCGTTTTTAAATTATCGAATTTATTAAATTGTTATTGATTGAATTTCATCTTCGTGTTCTCTATAATTTAGCTGTCTGCATTGCTGACTGGGGGCTCAGAGCTGTAAATCTACCTCGTCACTAATTTAACTTTCTAACCTCACGAGCCAGGGTGGAACTTCCATCATAATTTAAGTAATATACATATTGGAAGAACCCCACCCGAATGCGTGCAACCGCCACAATGCCTCAGTGCTAGACATCACTATAAGCTGCCAAACTGCAGACATCGTAGCGATATAACTGAAAAATTGTTAAAGCTACGTTACAATCCTAATCACACACACACACACACACACACTCAATATACAAAGAAATTTCATCCAAAGGAAATCAAACTAGCATAATGGAATGCTAATATTTTCTCCACTGTGCATGTTACAAGTACAAACAATTTCACCTTACGCCTGTCACTATCTCAGAAGATTGTAATATCTCTAGAGTGTTCCCGTTAAATACAAATTTGGACTAAAATAAAAATTCAGGATCATTTAAAAAAAAATACATCAGTGTTGCTTGGAAATTTAACTGACAAATTTGTATCGATTTCTGAAAGTGTTATGTTTATAATTATACTAAGTTATTTTGAGTTTGTCTTGAGTCAGAGAAAATCTAACTTGGACAAAATAATTCTTAAAAATAATATTGATCTATATACGAAGTTAATGAAATGTGTAATATTTATTTAATAACATTTATAAATATAGCTTGACAGAATTGTTGTATTTCTTAGTAAACCAAACTTTAGATCCCAATATTTTCCTTTATCCCGATTTTAGAAGCACTAAAAGCCTACTGTTTAGAGTTTTCGTTTTAGTATGCTGTTCAAGTGTCCACATAGTGGATTATTCCATGACAATACAAACACACACACACACACACACACACACGCGCGCGCACATTGCTTTTCTTTAATAACTCAGATTAAAAAGATTGTGTATGTTTCCATTTTACCTCATGAAAAGAAAATGATTATGATGTTTGCGTTGATTTGTTTTCTTCCCTTCTTTCTTTCTTCTTTAAAACTTATGTTGCGTTTGTCATAGTACAACGAAGGAAGATCCAACGAATGCACAACACGATTAAACATAGACGCGAAACAAGCAACATTTTGTATTGTAAATTTTGTATACAGTTACGTGTACATAATTATATTCTGGAAACAATTAAAACGCAGGAGCGTCATGGACCATCCTCAGATGAGCTCCCATTGGGTGGTGCGTTCCTCAGGCCAACCGCCTACATGTTTACGGCTCACCCTAAGCGGTGTTCTCGTCCGCCCCTACACAACTATTTATCAGAAATATACTATCCTGACATGGAATTTGTTTAAATACACAATATGAACAAAATAGCTTTTTTATCTTCTAGCGTATCAGGTAAAATAGCAGTAGCTGAATAGCGTCAATCATCGCATATTCTCGTTATCTTTTATACATGTAGAAATACGGTGCATATATGTACGCATGGCTTGGTTTATGAGTTCTTATTTTAACGTATGCTTATTATGTTACATTAATTCCTTTCGATTTTGTAGATACGCATATACACACGCGAGATTATTTAAGTGTATCAATTAAACTGGTGACAATACTAAAGATTTAAGGCGTATTAAATATTGACCTATTGAGGGTGTGGGTGTGGGGGTAATTAGATAGCATCATCTTTAGACCCAAAAAGACATGTAGTAGAGGGCTTTAATAATAAGTCCGTTCAATGTTAATTGGTAGATTTAGTTGTCTTTTTTTCGTTTGGTTTGCTATGTTTTATAAAATTGTTTTTGTTTCAATTATTTTCTGCTGTTGTCATTGTTGAATTGGGCAATCTTTTAATGCCAGTGAACCTTGATTTAACATAGTATAATATACAATAAATAAATTCATAAACAAAAAAAAAAATAAATAAATAAATAAAAGAATAAATATTAATCAGTGTACATGTAGTGTTTTGGAACTAAAAATAATAAGCATTGACAATAGCCAGATGTATCTTCATCCATCCATCTATACATCCATCCACATCCATCCATCCATGCATGCATGCATGCATGCTTACATACATACATACATACATACATATTATAGCGCTATAAGACAAAGTTCTTGATCAGTTCCTTATAAGTTCATGAGGTAGAATTCCAGTTTTCCAGTGTTTTCACAACATACCAGACTTGAACACAGAACAGAATATAGTAATTGGATAATTGGACTGAGAAAGTGTCTTATTGAGAATGGGGAGTACTTTAAGGGGATGCAGGGGAAGTGGATACGACGAAATACAAGTACAGCCACAAGTCAAGTCCATCTCAAGGACTACATGTAGACTGCCATACAATATCGCTCTAAGACTATGCGAAGTCTGCCATGCAGTACTGTCTCTAGGACTACGCGTAGTCTGCCATACATTACTGTCTCTAAGACTGCGCGTAGTCTGCTATACACGATCGTCTCAAACACTACGCACATTATTCTATACATTTCTGTCTCTATGATTACAAATAGTCTGTCATACAATATCGTGTCTAAGGCTACGCGTAGTCTGCCATACATTACTGTCTCTAGGACTACACGTAGTCTGCCATACAATATCGCTCTAAGACTACGCGTAGTCTGCTATGCAATGCTGTCTCTAGGACGACGCGTAGTCTGCCATACATTACTCTAATTACGACTACGCGCAGTCTGCTATACACTATCGTCTCAAACACTACGCATATTATGTTATACATTACTGACTCCAGGACTACACGTAGTCTGCCAAACAATATCGCTCTAACACTACGCGTATTCTGCCATACATTACTGTCTCTAAGACTAAAGGTATTCTGCCATGCAATACTCTCTCTATGACTCGGCGCAGTCTGCCATACATTACTGTCTCTAAGACTTTTTGTGGTCTGCCATATATTACTATCAGTACCAGATTTAGACATAGCGAGGCCCAAAGCTACATCAAGCTGTAGAAGCCCAATGTTGTATAAAATAAATTTGAGAGGCTCCTTCAGACTGTGAGGCCCTAAGCTGTAGCTTCTTTAGCTTATGTCTCATCAGGCACTGTCTGTGGTCTGCCATACATTAATGTCTCAAAGACTACGCGTAGTTTGCCATACAATATTGTCTCTAAGACCTTACTGTTTACAAAATCACGCGCATAGGTTACGATGATGTAGTAGAATCACTTACCAGACACAATTCCACAGTATTGTTTTCGCATTTCGGTATATTTGGAATAATGCTTTATAAAACACAAACGATAAATCTTGTTGTATGTTTAAAGAAACGGTTATCGTCAACATTTAAAATCTTACCTTACAAATTGCTCAGAATTAGAAGAAAATAAAGTAAGTTGCTTTCTGCAATGTATTGAGATGTTCTTAGCTTCATAAACAAACGAGACGAATGGTGAGAGCGTCACGTGTGTTGACTTATATCTACTGTAACCAAGTGAGCCATATGTATGCATATATGGGCGTAGGTCAGAAACTACATGCTGTTTCCGAAGTCGTTTTGATTTCGTATGATACCTATAGAGCGAAGTAGTTCTCCCTAAAACTATTTTCCATAGTAGAAGTGTAATAAATAAAACATATATATGTCTCACGTTTAACTTACCGATCCGCTAGTTAATTTGTAGTATAACCTGCGTGAAATAAACATAAAGTCTTCAATAATTTCTGCCTTAAAATAATGTCCAGAAAGTTATTGAATACGTCGAGTGATAAATAACGCACATAATGTTACTCATTCCAGTAATAAAAATAAATAAGTATCGTACGGAATATAAAACACATGCGCGAATAGAAATAATTTTGCGAGCCCAAATATCTGTGAAAGAATATACCCAGCGTTTCTTTCTCGCGTTATGCTTAAAAATAATTGTTCTGTCTTAAATATGGTTTTGTAGTCGCATCAATTTCAACCCAGCTAGGACTGTCTCACATCAAAGGAAATAATAATAATAATAATAATAATAATAATAATAATAACGTTTTGTCATTTATGGTCGGCAGTCTAATTTGTTTCTTACTCCACCTCTTTAGGATCGCAGTATAAAGGTGTATCTTGGAATATAAATGGAAATTCTTGATTGCTATAGAATTATCAAATGTAGCTAAATTCGATTAGCATGTTGTACAACATATTAGTGCGTATTTAATTTGTATACATACATTCGTATGCAATTACTTTCTATACACACATTAGTGTGTATCACATTCATCATCATTGGCGGCTCAGTCTCAAGAGACCATGCGAATTTCACCTTTGGAGTGTCGTCTCTCTCTGGGATTTTGGCATCGTCTGCTGTGGCTGTCCAGTCCTATGAGCGAGTGACTGTCTATATTGCAGTTGGTGCAGACATACTGGGAAGTCTGTGTTAATGCGGTTGCTGCAGAGATCTTCTTTCTCTCACGTTTCTCTGCCATCAGCTGGCCTCTCCTCGCATCAGCGACTGCTATACCATTGCTTACCGTCAGTCTTCAGGTGCCTCGGTCCTCGGCCAGCACTTCCCAGTCGTCGGGTGAAATGTCGCATGCCTTCATGTCCCTCTTGTAAACATCCTTGAAACGGAGTGAGGGAAGGACTACCCCTCTGGTGTCAATGGCCAGCTGTCAATATAGGATGTCCTTTGGCAGTAGCCATCTTCCATGCGTCGGACGTATCTCACCCATCGAAGACGGCGTTTGCTCAGCAGGGAGTACAGGTTGGGGATACTTGCTCGTTGTAGGATCTCGCTGTGTGGGACGCGGCCATGCCTGCTGATTTTCAGAATGCGTTTAAGGCACGGTATACGGAAGAAATTGAAGCAGCGCTCTTGCCTCGTGTCTCACTTCCATGCAGTAGGGTGCTAAGAACGCAGGCTTGGTAGACTTGGATCTTGGTGTGCTCTGTCAGAGCATTGTGTTCCCATACCTTTTTCGTTAGTCGTGTTATGATGGAGTTTGCCGTTCCAAGCCTTCTGTCCAGCTCCACATCAAGCGAGAGTGTTGCTGATGGTTGACCCGAGGTAAGTAAAGTTGTTGACCGCTTCCCTTCTTTCGCCGTCGATAAAGATGAACAGGGCAATGGTGGTATCTTGCACGCTGACGTTTGTATTTTCCAGGCTGATAGTGAGCCCATACTGCTTACAGTCCTCAGAGACACGGTCTCCCAGTCTCTGGATGGCATCCTCGGTGTGGGTCACATGAGCTGAGTCATCTGCAAAACGCATATCCCTGACGAGCCCCGATTTCACTTTGGTCCTCAAGCGCAGTCGTGCTAGTTTGAATTGTCTCCCGTCGGACCTAGTTTGCAGATATACGCCGTCAGTGGACAATTCGAATGCGCAGGGCACGAGCCAGGTGAAGAGGATCCTGAAAGAGTCGGCGCCAGCACTCAGCCCTGCTTCATGCCACTGTTGATTGGGAAGGAGTCTGAGGAGAATATATCATACACGACTGTTTCCTTCATATTGGCATGGAAAGATTTTATCATGCTGAGTTGTTTTAGGGGGAAACGATCTTACTGAGAAGTTCAAATAGGCCTTTCCTGCTGACCAGATCGAAGGCCTTGGTGAGGTCTATGAACATCATGTAGAGTGGCTGACCATGCTCTCTGCTGTTCTCTTGGAGTTGTCGTAGGGAGAAGATCATGTCTGTCGTCGACCTGCCTCCTCTGAAGCTGCACTGGGATTCTGGGTACACACGGTCCGCAGCAGTTACAGCCTGTTGAGTTTAATGAGGCCGTACCCTTTGTCAACGGTGCTCAGGAGCGAGATCCCTCTGTAATTATTACAGTCACTGCGGTCGCCCTTGGTTTTGTAAAGGGCTCAATCGTGGCGTCGCACATGTCTTGAGGGACTGCTCCTTCCTCTCAGCAGAGGCAGAGTAACTCGTTCAGCGGCGGAAGCAATGTTGGTGTCCCACGTTTGATAGTTTCGGGCGGGATGCTGTCACTATCTGGTGCTTTATCGTTTGGGAGGGAGTCGATTGCTTTACTAATCTTCTCTAAAGTGGGCACTTTGTCGAGCTCCTCCATAGTGGGAAGTTTATTTATGCTGCTAAGTGCCGTTTCTCAGGATTATAGCTCTGAGTAGGGCTCCACCTATCTGGCCATCTGTTGTTCACAATCTGTGATCTTCTCTCCCGTCAGATATGTCAGGGGACGACCCCCTTCACTGTAGGCCTAGAGCCTTCTTGATGCCACTGTACATACCGTGGATGTTTCCAGACTCGCCATTGCACTGGATTCATTCACACAGTTGCTTCGGGCACTTCCAAGGGCAGCAAGCGACCGTTCACTAGGGCCTTTTGTAAGATATGAAGGCTTTTCGTTAGTCCTTGATTAATGGTTCCATCCTTGAAAGCTCTGCGTTGAATCAGTCCTGGCTGGACCGTTACTTCTTGCCAGACGTGGACATGTCTGTGCTGTAGATGTCACCCTTCGTGGCCTTCCACTTGGCTGTGGCATCATGTTCTGGCAGGTCCTGGAGATCCTTGTCCAGAACGGACGCACATTCCTTTACCTTGGTTGGGACCGACATCTGCACAGTGTTGATGCGAGTGCGTCCTTTTGGTTTGGAGCGGTGTAGTGTGCGAAGCTCTATGCGCACCCAGCTATTCACGAGGGCGTGGTCGGATTCGCAGCCTGCATTGTGTTAGGTTCCGGTGGAGAGGACGCTGTTAAGGGCAGAGCGCCTGGTGATGACAAAGTCAAGTTAGTGACAGCTGTGAGACCTGGGGTGTTTCCATGCCACTTTGTATTGTGGCTTACACTTGAAGAAGGTGTTCGTGCGGCACTTGTCATGGTAGGTGCACAGTTTCAGCAGTTTCTGACCCTTTTCGTTGGTCTTTCCAGTGCTATGATGTCCGAGGCAGGAAGGCCATTACCCGTGGTCCGCACCTACTCTGGCATTAAAGTCGTAGAGAAGGAATAGTGGTTTGTCTTTGGGGCATCCTTTGATCTGTCCGTTCAGCTGCTCGTAGAACTGTTCCTTTGTGTCTTCTGAAGACATGATGGTGGGGGCGTATACACTGATGATGTTGACAGGAACTGTAGCAGTGGTGATGCGGATGGACAAGAGACGCTCAGTACCCCTTAAGGGAGGCTCATCAGATGACAGGATGATGTTTTTGATGACGAAGCCCACCCCGTGCTGGTGGAGGTCTTCAGGTTATCAACCATTCCAGAGGAAAGTTTAGTTTTCCTCTATGAGGGAGCCGCTAGAGGCAAAGCTGGTTTCCCGGAGGGCAGCTATGCTGATATTTAGTCTGGTGAGCTCTCTATTGATTATGGCTTTCTTTCTGGTGTCGTCCACCTCGCTGGGGTCGTCAGAGATGCCTGTGTGCATCGTGCGCGCGGCCCAGCCTGCGAATCGAAGAGCTGGAGTCTTCTTTGTTATTTACTTGTTTCATTTGTCTGGCGTGGAATTTTCGTCTGCTTGTCATACTGAGCAACACACTGAGCTCCAGACACCTACTGGATCAGGCATCTTTTGGCGGGGCAACACCTTACTGACCGGGGATTGCCCGACTTGAGGGGGGCGGTAGTCGACCAGTGGGGCACGATGATCCCTCCCACCGTCGAAAATGACCCGTGGCGCCCCTTCCCTAAGCCAATCTGGTGGGACTTATAGCCTGTAGACTGCTAGCTTTCTATTTGTTTCCTCACTCAGTAGCGACTGGAGTGACCTCTCCTGGGTACCAGCCTGGACGTGTAGTTTAGAGATCCTTGGCTGCCATGACGTCAGGATCTCCCTATCGTCCTTGCTGGTGGGGTCAAAAAGACTGCTGAGCATGACATTTGGCACCAGTTCGGATGCAGGAGTCGGCGGAAGGAAAACTTAGTTGACACCCATCCGCCTTAGGGGCTCCACTCCAGATTTTCTGTCTGGGTTTACTCCCGAAGATATTCACAAGGCAGCGGAGGCATCATCCAGTGGTGTGCTAGGTCTGGGCCTGACAGAAGAAAATGAAGCGTGTCTCATAGTCTCTCCTTTCTAGGTGTTGTGATCGCCACGGAACCACTGCTTGGCTCTGGTGGGCAGGAGGTTACTTGCATATGGCCTCTCCTACACTATTGTGTCCGCAGCAGTACATTCACGTGGGGCCCCCTGTTTTCACACAGCCTGCTATGTGGCTGAACCGAGTGCCCGGCGGTATAACTGGGTGGGCAGACTGGGATCATTAGCCGTGACAGGTAGCCAGTCTAAGAGAAGGAAAACTGATTTCAAACCCTGACAGATGGAGCTCGTTAGCCTTGTAAGGCAGTTCGTCTAGAAGAAGTTAATTCCAAACCCACGAAGCATTACATTATGCATGTACATTTGTATATAACATTGGTATGAATTATATTACATATGTACATTTGTATATAACATTGGTATGTATTAGATTCAATATGTACATTTGTGTATTGCATTGATTGGTATGTATTACATTACATATGTACATATGTACATTTATATGTATTTAATTTCTATATCACTGCCATAATACTTTAACTTGCATTCACGTCTTTCTTTCATACCCCTCATATTCATACTGATTTCATAAATGTTGCATTATTTCATTACGATGAAGGTGTTTTATGTATTTTGGTGTTATGGCATTAGCTAAAATAGTGGAACCCTGACTATAAGTCTTTTTCTTGTGAAATAATGGCAACACAATATTTTAACCAAGAAGTCGCATGAGGTAATGAATTAATTTTCACGCGGGAAATACTAACATGGCGTGATTAGACTAATATCGCCGTTGTAGTTGAGATTACAAATTTGTGTGCAAATTAAACTCACTTCAAATCTGGAATTACAAAGTAGAAAAGCATTACATGATATCATGTATGAAATATAAATTAATGGATTTGTTCATTTCTTTGACCTACGTCTAATTATATAGATGATTAAATTTAATGGGTAAATTATTCTCTGTTCCCAGTCACGATTTCTCCTACACTTAGATACTCTAGTGATGATAAATGTTGAAGGAAATAAACATAATTGATTTAAGTCCTGTTATTCAGACCTGTTCTACAATTCTAGCAATGCACTACAGTGAAAACTCACCCGAAGTCATCCTCTTTTATGCTTGTCCGAATATCATCTCACAGTTTGTCTCCATGAATTTGCATATTTTTTTTCCGTCCATAATTCACCAATATACGTGATAACTAAACGTGGCCACAATAGAAGACTATTCAATGTTACAAATCTTTGCTTGACTGCTTATATTTCCTAATAAAGACTTATGCGCGGGGCGAAAGTTTGAAAGGTGTGTTTAAATTTGTATTTTATCAGTAGTGAAGTGAGGTTGTTTAGCCTCAAAGGGAATTAGCATTACAAACACCCCTGGGCCTGTTTAGCCTCAATGGAAATTTAACATTAACCACCCTGGGCCTGTTTAGCCTCAATGGAAATTTAACATGGACAAAAACACATGGGCCTGTTTAGCCTAAAGGGAATTTAACATGGGAAAAATCTTGGGCCTGTTTAGCCTCAAGGGAATTTAACATGGGAAAAAAATCTTGGTCTGTTGAGGGAAAAGGGGAAATGGAACAGAGTCGGGACCCTATTTTAATACGGTCCTGACCTTATGGGTCTATGGAAATGGAACAGTGGAGAGGGATAGAACACACACACACACACACAGACACACACAATAATAAAAAAGGGTACGCAATGAAAGTCAAGGTTTTTTCGAAACATTGGAGTGGCCCTGAAAAGGGCCTTTGGTTTTATGTTAAGATTAAGGTATATTAACATAAAGGGCATCTGTGACATCTTCTTCTTAAACTTCGTCTCACTGTATGACCATTGATTAGCTCTCTCTTGAGGCATCCTTGCCTCTCCACATAGACTCTTCGCATCCACAGGCTTGTGTCTGTCCTGCGGATAACTGTCCACTTGGATCGGACATACATCGGTATGTCCGTCCGGAACATCATGGATGATACAAGCGTGGAAGATTGCAGGTCGGTCCACATGTTGAGGCGCCGAGTAACAGGTGAAGGAATGCAGTGAACTGCACTTATTTATAGGGAGAGGAAGGATTAAAAGAGATTGAGTTCGTTGACCAATCCAAACACGCGTTACAAAATTCAGTCAGCCCACTTCCAATCCGAAGAGAGCAGTCTGTGACGTCACGTAGTCTGTATAGATTCGCTAGCGCCTGTGTGCAGTCAATCTATGCGACAGTTTTTCAACTTGACGGAAACTCAGAAAACGATCAGTTGGGGTGCACCGACGGTGGAGACTACCCAAGTGAACCCGGACTTACTTTCAGAAGATGTGAATTGGGATTTTGTGGATTTTCTTACCTCGCAAGAATTTGTTCCGGAACCTTCGTCACCTTCATTACCGCAATTGGAGAATTTTAGACAGAGACAGAAAGAAGAATTGGAGAAATTAATACAACAGCAAAAGGAAGCGGAACAAGCTTTTCTCCTACAGCAACAACAGCAAGAAGAAGAGGTAAGAAAAAAACAAGAAGAAGAAGAAGCAGCAGCAAAAAAACAAGGGTGTGAAAATCAAACGGTCACAGTACTGTTAGACATTTTAGCGGAGTTAAGAAGTCTGAAACAAATGTATCAGACTTCTTTATTACGACCGAAGAGAATACGACCTTCCCGAGCTAAACACTCCAAGCCTGTGACTAAGCCTACAGTGCCACCCTTAGTGATTTCAACCAAATCGTCATCATCAACAGTACGAAGTCCATAAGTAGACCTCTTACCGTGGCAAAGGCTTAAGGCAGTTAAAGTTGATTGCTTAAACTCACCCCTACACCAAAAAAGGTCCTTTTCAGGGCCACCCACGTCTATCGAAAAGAGATAGACTTTCAATTGCCAATAACTCAAAAAAAAAACAAAAAAACAATTACCCCTATAATACGTGTCTGTGTATGAGTGCATGAGTATAGGTTCTTATTTTAAAATCAAAAACCCAAAGACACTTACCTTTTATAATTAATTTATTCTTTTATAAATATTTACAATCCAATTCACAGTTCACAACAAATCACTTTAAAAAGTTCATAGACTTCTTCTGTCTCATTGTTCACTCTCTGTTTTTTTTTTTTTTGTTTTTTTGAATTTCTTCACAGTCACAGTCTTTTCATCTTCTTCCTCCTCACCTTCTTCCCTTCTTCTTTTCTTCTCCTGTTTCTTTTTCTTCACCTGGCTGCTTTCTTCCTCTGAAGAATCACTCTCTTCTTCTGAAGAATCCCTCTTTTCTTCTGACTCCTCTTGTTTCTTTTTTGGGCAATCTGGAGACCAATGTCCTTTTTCTTTACAATAATAACAGGTATCTTGACTTTTGTCTTTTCTAGCCCCTGTTTTTCTTTTTTGACGGTCTGGACACTCTGAAGACCAAGGCCCTTTCTTTTGACAGATATAGCAAGTATCTTGACTTTTATCTTGAAAGGAAGGAAAGTAGTCCGTCGGCTGGTCTGAAGAGAAGTTTCTAATGACCCTTCGCAAAGCTCTGATGAAACGTTCGATTTGGCTAGTCTCTTCCATCGTTGTGCTCGGTTTGAGAGTGAAATGAATAGTGAAAGGACAAGACACACCCCCTTTTATATACGCTGGTCTGCCATGACTATAAATTAGTCTATGGTGTTTAAACTTGAGTCATTTGACGTTTTGCACTCAAGATGACACGATCCTATTCATTCGAGAAGAAAGAAGAAGAAAGTAAGAGGCAGAAACGTGACCTATCGCCTCGTACCAGGGCTGAAGTCTTGGCACAGATTCATGCCAGTGATTTTGAAGAGGACATGAGTGAACCAGAATCCGAACCCTCTAAACAAAGTCCACCACCCTTAGTCAACCCTGAAAAGTACTATTCCATTCGAGAGACGGAAAAGCGCTCCTCTAGAAAATTTAGAACCACGGCTTACAAATACTCAGTGAAGTTTAAAGATTTCAAGGCTGAAGTACCGTTAGAGAAAGCAGAAGGGTTCATCACTGGGGTGTGGGATTCTTTGCTCACCGCACTCAAGCGACAATGTCAACCCAAAGAAGACGATCGCTTGAGATTTTCCATATAACACGACGGTTTGAAATCCCGTTTGGATCGAGTTTAGCAGACCCGCAGAATTGACTGCTTCCAAAGTCATGGACAAGATTCAACACGTGCAACAATCTAATGACCAGTTTGACATCACCGATGGAAAAGCCACACTGGACATGACCCACGTCTCTCCTCCTCAAGGGACCGTACAACGCAATAAGGTGTTTAGCCAGGGCCATCGTGACGGGACGAACCTATGCCAACAAGAACGACACGGTAGAATGGAAAAGAGCCTGGAAAACTATTCGACAATCGGACCGAGCCAAACAACGAAACGAAGCAGAACTCCTGTTACAACAAGCCGGCTTGCCCAAAGACAAACCCTGTGGCATTCCTGAAATGCAAAAATTGCAAGATGTCCTAGCTCCACGTTACACCTTGAAAGTGCACCCTCAAGAAGTGCGCGGACCTCTGTTGTTTTGAGGGAAAGACTTTAATTCACATTCCTAATTTCTGCGTGGCTCATCGACCGTGCGAGAAGTGCATTCAAGAACCTATTTTCAGTCATTGCCCTCACTGCAGTAAGATTCCTGGAGGGCGTGAAAAAATCTTTCGAGGACCGAACACGCTAGCCGATTTCGCTCGATGGGTATTAGACCCCATCCACAAGACGTGGAGCCAAAATGACATCGAACGTTACGGAGATTGTCATCGTCATGCCACGGTGATGGCTCACAATTTCTCCTGATACGATGGACAGTTTCTTCTGAGATACTGTACGGAACAAGGTACAGAGCGTCCTAAAGTCACTTTGAACGGAGTCAAAATCATTTTCATGCAAGTGGGACAAGTACAGTTTAAAGATTCGATGAGTTACTTGGCCATGCCTTTGAGTCGAATGCCTAAAACGTATGGAATGACAGAAATGGCTAAAGGGTACTTTCCACACTTTTTCAATACCGAAGCCAATCAACATGCCGTTCTACCCCATTTGCCTGAGGCTCACTATTACGACCCTGACAACATGCGTACCGAGCAATCAGAAGCTTTCTACGCTTGGTACCAGGATCACGCCTCGGACCCTTTCGACTTTCAGGAAGAAATGCTAAAGTATTGTCGTTCCGACGTGGACATTTTACGTCGATGTGTGGAAAACTTCGAGAACTGTTCATGGAACACGGAGGGGTCGATCCTTTGAAAGAAGCTTGCACCAATGCCAAAGCGTGTTCCTTAGTGTACCGCCAACGATTCATGCCTGAAAACACCGTGGCTGTCATCAGTCCTCAAACAACCTACTATGTCAAACGTCAATACTCGGTCAAAGCCCTACGCTGGTTACATTACTTGTGTGACAAGGAAGACAAATCGATTCAGCATGCCCGCAACGGAGGAGGCGAAAAGACCATAGGAACGCATTCGGTCGATGGCTGGGACTTAGAAAACCCCAAGATCGTGTACGAGTTTAACGGTTGCTTATTTCACGGATGTCCAGTCTGTTACCCTGACCGTGGCACTAAAAATCAGTTTTTACAACGAACCATGGAAGACTTGTACCAGGACACTTGTGAGCGACGCCTAAAGTTAGAACAGGAAGGATACCAAGTGGTGGAAATGTTGGAACATGAATACAATCACCGTTTGAAAACGGGTCCCGAGTTTAAACGCCTCGTGGAAAGTTACCAGTTCGTGAACCCGCTGAACCCGAGGGATAGTTTGTACGAAGGAAGGACCAATGCCACCTGTTTGATGTACCAAGCCGACGAAGAGAAAGGAGAAGAAATGAAATACTTGGACGTGTGTTCGCTGTATCCCTACGTGTGCAAATATTGTCGCTTTCCTGCAGGGCACCCACAATTCTTAACGAAACACATCGACCTAAAAAACATTCGACAATACGAAGGCTTGATCAAATGTAAAGTTTTGCCTCCCACCGACTTGTACCATCCCGTCCTACCTCACCATTGCCAAGACAAACTGATGTTTCCTTTGTGCCGTTCTTGTGTCGAAACGTGCAACCAAGACCAGCCTTGTCAGCACAGCCAGGAAGAACGTGCCTTGACAGGGACGTGGGTCAGCGTAGAATTGTTCAAAGCTTTGGACATGGGATACCAACTGTTAGAAGTGTACGAAATTTGTCACTTTCCCAAGACACAACAATACCACAAGGGTGACCACACGCAGAAAGGCATTTTCGCAGACTACGTGGATGCCTTTTTGAAATTGAGGCAAGAAGCCAGCGGCTATCCTTCCTGGTGTCACACTCTCGAAGACCAAAAGACACTCAAAGAGAAATACTGGGCACAAGAAGGCATCACTTTAGATCACATCGAGAAAAAACGAAGGCAGGCGATCGTTTGCCAAAGTCATGTTAAATTGCTTGTGGGGAAAAATGGCACAACGACCGTGTTTACCCAAGACGGAATATTTGACAGAACCTTCTCGCTACTTCCAGATGATTCACGACAAAACTAAATTCATGAAACACGTGGACGTCGTTCGCGAAGATTTGATCTTAGTGAATTACGAAGAAGATCTGGACTTTGTATAAGCCGACCCCTTTGGAAATGTCATCATTGCGGCTTACGTGACAGCTCATGCTCGCTTAAAATTGTATGAAGCTTTAGAACTGTTAGGGGAACGCGTCCTGTACTTTGACACGGACAGTTGCATTTACATCGATCACCCGAGTCAACATCACCCTGACGTCGAAGGAGACCGTTTAGGAGCCTGGACAGACGAGCACCCCGACGACAAGATTCTAAGTTTCGCCAGTGGCGGTCCTAAAAATTACGGCTACGAATATCGGGACAAACAAGAAGAAGTGCACACGAAGTGTAAAGTGAAAGGACTGACTCTGAATTATCGTACCAGTCGAGTGGTCAACTTTGGCGTATTGAAAGAAGCCTTGCAATCTAGAGAAGATGACCACTTTTAAGTGTCCACCTATCAGCCCAACAAGATTGTACGTTTACCCACTCACCACATCGTCAGTCGACCCTTGGAAAAAGTCCATCAAATCGTGTACGAGAAGCGAGTACGACTACCCAATCATTTCACTTTACCGTATGGACACGTCGGAATTGGTCTGTATATAAAAAGGAACCATTGGCAAGATCGATAGTTCATTGTTACTACCAAGACCAAGCGAACAAGATGAATACTTTCAGGGAAACACAAAACAAGTTCAGACAGGTGCAATTCAAGTTTGGGGACTCTAAAGTAGAATGCGACTGTGAGCCTTGCGATGGGAACGATGCTGTACGTTGTGACCTTAGCGATGCCGTAAAGCATCATGGGAACTTCAGTGTCACTACCCCTATCATGCAAAGTGATGCTGTGCGTGTCGAACCTGAGTGATGCAAAATCGATATCCCTGGTCATCCTGGACACTTTATTGGGTTTCATGGTCGATGTGGATGTCCACCTTCACGTCTACCCCCCTACGAATGTCATCCAGCCCTGAGCAAACTTCTGTCCATGTCACCCTTCCTTCATCGAAACAAACCTGTGAAAGACGAATATTCGTTCCCTGTGCGTTTGTCGGAATACTGCGACTTTGAAAATCGTCTTCAATCGTTCAAAGGAAACTGGCCTAAGGGAGGACCGACCCCCGAAGAATTAGCCAGAGCCGGATTTTTCTACTTGGGAGAAGGGGATAAAGTCAAGTGCTTCAGTTGCGGTGTGTCACTTCACCAGTGGGAACCACAAGATTCGGCCTACCTTGAACATGCTCGTTGGTCACCGAATTGTCATTACTTACCCTTAGTGGGACCAAGACATTGAAGTAACTTACCATGTCGTTGAAGAAGAAACCAGATTGGTTAGGAATCAAATGTTGGACATCATCGAGACCAGTATTTAAACTTCATTTAAAAAACAATATTGAATCATTACCTAAAGAAATGCAAGAGAAGATTTACAAGGAAGTTTGGCAGGGACTTGCCAGATTGAAATCTCAATGGGTAACTGTAGAACGTTTGTGTCGAGAAATTCAGAAGAGGGAAGTGCAAAAAGTTAATCAATGTGTTAGATTTCTCTGGGTCAAGAGGGCATTCATACTATTATATCACTCTAGACCGTTTACATCAAAAGAGTTCAATGAGATTCTTGGACGTTACCCCGAATGGCAGTGGTCAGAAATTACTCACTATGTGAATTACTTTCGCTCTAGGAGAAGATTGTGAATTGTACGGACTAACCTATTCATGGATACTTTACAAGAGAACATTCCTGCTTTGCCTGTGGAGTTGAGAGAACGCATTTACCGAGAGCTGGTCAAAATACAAGTCAAACGTAAAGAACAATTTGCATCCGTTACGTCACCAGATGTTTAACCACTGGTACCTGAATGGCATAAAATAACTGATTCGTCAGAAATTGTTTCAGTGGTCAGACCTTGTTCAACACTTTGAGGTCGCCAATGATCGACATGTTTATAATTTTGGTTACTTCGAGATTCACCTAGAGCAACGCACTGAGGAAGACAAGTTAAAGGATTACCAACATATTTTACGTGGAATCTACTTGGAGGAAGAGGAAACTCCTAAACGAAGTTTGAAGTTTAGATTACAGTTTGGAGCATTTAAATTTCCAACTGGAGAACGAAGATGTCTGGGTAGAAAGTACGTGTATTGCATCCAAAAATAGAGAATATAAAAACAGGCTGTCATGCCGAGGTTTTTATCACATGTGATTGAACAGATTCCGTGGAAGGAACTCAATGACCATATTCAAACCGTGGAGCATTACCATCAATTATTACAAGAACTGTATCCATTCAGTTTGGGACGACGCATAGTGTGTGTCTTAGTGACTTGTTTTCTAGGATTTCGTTTACCAGCCGATTCCTTGTGGACTCTTTACGTACCGTATTTACCACCCCATTCAACATGAAAGTGGTGCCTTTAAATGTTCACGAGAGACTTCTTTTGCGTAAAGCCTTGCGTTTTCATCTGGATACTTCTCGACCTCTACAGGAAAAAAAGATTCGCCAACGTTTAGCTACCCAAGACGTGTATGACGATGTGTGTGTAGCTTGTGACTTACACCCCTATTGGACAGATGTCCGTACCTGGAAAGAATGGGATTTTGAGGCTTGGACCCAAGAAGTGGCCCAGTATGCACGAGAGTTGTTCAAGGAAAAAAGTTACTTTTCAACCTGTGTTTGTGACAGTGCCAGAAGAAGAAGAACCCGTCAATCAGGACAGGACTGTTGTGAACATGCCTGAAAGACCCTTTCGGAAGGACACTTGTGTGACCTTATCCCCTATAGAAATGGTCAGAACATTACCCAAAACATGTTGTACATACACTTGCTTTTATTCCACGTTCAAGATTTCGATGTGCCTTTTATCGTTGTACTTAAGCCTTTGACTTTTATGTATTTTTGTCTTTCGTATTCATGTTTAAAACATTCAATAAACGTGTCCTGAAAAAAGTATATCAACTCTCGTCTTGTTTGTTTTCGTGTCACAAGTGACATTCCTGACACTATGGCTACCTCTGCTGTCTCTGCTCCCTCTTCCAACACTGTCAAAGTCATCGACGAACACTTAGATCGTGCCAGTTGGGAGGCTTTGTATCTTCGCCATCCCTTTAACATGCTCATTGCTGGACCTAGCGGTTCAGGCAAAACCGAATTCGTCAAACGTTTGATCGAACATAAACATCATTTGATCGATCATCCCCCTCAACGCATCGTGTGGTGTTACAAAGAGTGGCAATCGGGGTACAGCCTCTTGCGAGAAAGTCAAGGCGATTCCATCGTGTTTGTGGAAGGCATTCCTAAAAAAAACGACGGCATCGTCTCTGACTCCCGTCAAACCCATTTGGTCATTTTCGACGACATGTTAGGAGAAGACGAAGAAGAAATTAAACTTTGGTTTACGCGCAAAGGGCATCACCGTAATGCCAGTGTCGTTTACATCACTCAAAATTTGTTTCAACAAAGTAAAGCCCATCTCACCATCAGTCTCAATGCGCATTACATGGTCTTGTTTAAAAGCCCTCGAGATAAATCACAAGTGCAAATCTTAGCCAAACATTTAGGAACGCCTTGGCTGACTCAGGCGAACGACGATGCCACTCGCACTCCACACGCCTATTTACTCGTCGATTTGAAACCTACGACCCCCGAGGATTTGCGATTTCGTACCCTATTGTTTCACCACTGGTGTCAAATCGGAGGGCCTCTCCTGTACACGTCTCCGTCTTCGACTTAACTTCACTCAAAAAAATCTATAAAAACCTCAGACACTTTTCGTCTGGATCACATAGTTCGAACATGACGTCCCTTCAGTCACATCTTCCCGTCAAATTGATTCGTGCCTTGTATGGCATCAGTCGAGAAAAAATCCACAAATACGAGCTCGTGTCTTAGAAGCTAGCCTCAAAGAAGTCTTACGATGGTTGACGGTGACGGCACGTCAATTGCTCCAACGGATCATTCAGATTCCTCATCAAAACAAACGCTTTTTAGATCGAAACAAAGTCGCTTTGACCCAACTGTCCGATCCCCGCATCGACGCTCAGACCAAAAAACAAATCGTTTTGAAACCTGGAGGGAGCGGTACTCTAGGAGGAGTCATCATTCGCTCTCTCTTAAGATGGGACCCTAATGCTCCCAAAGTTCTCCCCAAGAAAAAAGTCAAACGAAGCTCCAAGAAGAAGAAACAGAGCCACGGTGTCAAGACCAGGTCCCCAAAGAGACCCGTGTCTCCAAGAACTTCTCCAGTGGCGGGACCCTCCTCTTACTAGTCACCACCCCGGAAAAAGAAAAGCCCCCAGAAAAAGAAGCAGAGAAAAAGTCCCCAGAAAAAGAAAAGCCCACAGAAAACTAGTCGCAAGACAGGCACTTCGGCCTGGACGCAACCTTACACTCGCAAACCACGACCTGCCACGGCGGTGACTGCGTGTCCGGTAGCCTCAGGTCCAGTCACTTCTCCGTTGATGACACCAAGAACTGAAAAGTACTTGGAGACGTTGATCACACCAAGAACTTCTCCGTTGATGACCCCAAGAACTTCCCCAGTGGCAGGACCCTCCAATTTAGCGGCAGTGGCCGCTGCTCACAAAGTACCTTCTCCCAAAGTCAAAGTCCAAGAGATATCGGACATGTTACAAAGTTTACTGGATTTGTCCAAGCAAGAACTGGCTCGATTTAGTCCATTGCGTACCCCTACACGACGTGTCATGCCTGTCCTCAAGTTGATACGACGTAAAGACAATCAGTGGAGACGCGTTCCAGTATAAAAAAGGCCTGCGACCAAGTAGGGGTATTAGTGAACTTCCAAAAAATGTCACCTCCAAGAAGTCAAAAAAGAAAGAGACAAAGGCAGACTCGTCATCCGACGAATCGCTTTACCAAGCATCGACGTTACCCTAAGAAAAGACACAGTCGTTCCAAGAAAAAGAGGCGTCAACAAGGGGGAGGATTCCTTGGCGATTTTGGAAAAAACATTGTCACCTTTATGACAAAGCGATAGTCCCCCAAGAAAGATAAAAGGGCGTGTGTTAAGTCATCGACGTTAGTGTATGTTTGGTGAATGTCCCGGAACCCACAAGCAAAGATGTCCCCCTCCAGAAAACATTCCTCTTCTAAACCCCAAGGAAAGAAACGGAAAGGACTGCCTCCACGTTTAGTCAAAAATGGGGACATGTTATCTATTCTGTCCAAAGCTTCTCCACCCCTGCGAAAAAAACTCATTCAATCAGCTTCCAAAGAGGTCATCGATAGCGTGTGCGAATGTTGTTTGAACGTGTTGAAAGGCACGATCCCTTTGTCCAAACACCAGAAACAATGCTTAGGCAAACATCGTCACGTTCTGCGCCAAATGGTTCAAAAGAAAATCCCCATCGGACAAAAGAAGAAGATGTTGGTCCAGCGTGGAGGAATTTTACCCCTCTTGTTAGGCCAGTTGCTGAAAGGAGTCTTGGGAACCGTGTTGGGAGGGCTGATGGGAGCAAGATAAAAAGGCCCTCTGGAGTCCCAAGATCTCAGAATCGGCCCTTGACATCCCATGGAAGGACGAAAACTAGCTTTAGTGCCTTACAAACGATGGATGGAATACCATCTTTGGCAAGAACAATGCACAATGCATTTACGTCCCAATCCCCATTTGAGCGAGATGTCCCAGTTACAACACGAATTGCAAACCTTGATGGATCGCCAAAATTTGTCCGAAACAGAAAAATCGCAAAAGTACGGCCAACTCTTGCAACAACTGCAACTCTTTCACCAAAAAGCTTTAGACGGAACAGCTCTTCCCACTCTGAAAGATTTTAAGACCTTGATGAAAAGTCCAGCACCATCACCACTACCACCACCACCAGCACTACCAGAGACCAAGACAGAAAAAGGAGAAGTAGAAGAGGAAGGGTTTCAAACTCCACCAGAAAAAGTACGCAAGTTAACAACACCACCTACCTCCAGAATTGGATGGATTAAAAAGATGATGACCACCCCTTCTTCATCAGAAGAGAAAAAGAAGGTAAAGACAGAAGCGAAACAATAAAAAATATCCCCTGTTCAGGCATCCTCCTCCTCCTCCTCCTCGACACCTATTGCCGGTAGCACACGCAAAGCATTACAATCCAAGAAAATACCCCAAGAGAAAAAGATTAGCATCTTCCAAGAGTGGGTGCCTTATTAACACACAAAAAAATGGAAAAGGTCTTAGCCAGCATTTACTACGATCCCTCCCATCCTGCAGGTTACGCAAGAGTTCAAAAATTGTATCGTGCTGCCAAAACTCGACTGAAAAGTCTCCGTTTACCTCAAGTGCAACGATGGTTACAAGAACAAGCTACCTACACTTTACACAAACCCATTCGACGCAAGTTTGCCAGAAGTCGCACCCGAGTGGAAGGCATCGATCATCAATGGCAAGCCGATTTAGCCGATGACTCTCATTGGGCCAGCTACAATCGCGGCTACAAATATTTGTTTTGTGTCATCGACGTCTTTTTCAAATTTGCCTGGGTCGTGCCCTTGGCTTCCAAATCGAGCAGCGAGTTAGTGCGAGCCCTGCAACGAGTGTTGAAACAAAGCGGTCGTCACCCTCTTCGATGGCAAACCGACAAAGGTACCGAATTTCAAGCCTTCCAGAAAGAATTAAAGAAACGTGACATTCATTTTTTTACCACCGAGAATCCTGAAACCAAAGCCAGCATCGTGGAACGTTTTCAACGCACTTTGAAAGAACGCATGTGGAAATATTTTACGCATCACCACACTCTGAAGTACATCGACATCTTACCGCACCTGGTGCAAGCGTACAATCAATCTTATCATTGTAGCATTGGACTTGCCCCGCAAGAAGTGACTCCCGAGAACGAAGTGCTAGTGTTTGAGCGCCTGTTTGGTACGTCCCCAACGAGGGCTGTCCCCAAGAAAAGTGGAGTGTTAGCCGTAGGAGATTGGGTACGCATTGGCAAAACCAAACGCACTTTCGACAAAGGTTACTTACCTAACTGGACCACCAAATTGTTTCGTGTCACTGGACGAGTGCATGTTCGTCATCCTGAAGTCTATAAATTGGAAGACATGAACAGAGAAGTGCTCAAAGGAACGTTTTATTTGCCCGAGTTACAACGTGTCACCAAAAAAGAAGACGACGTGTACAACATCAAACCATTCTCGAACGCAGAAACCGTAAAGTGGGCAAACGACGTGCCAAAGAAGTCAAAGTACGTTGGAAAGGATATCCACCCAGTTTTGATTCTTGGATCGACGCTTCGCAAGTCATCGACTATAAAAAGAAGTGTGGGTGTGGTGTGGAGAACGTGTGCCTAAAACGCAAATCGTCATTTTCTGCCAAATCTTCGTTGTGTATTGTGTCATCGGGGCAGCCATCGCCAATTTGAGTTTGCAACAAGGAGACAAACAATTGTGGACCATTTTATTGAGCAGTTGCATCGGTTACCTGCTTCCCAATCCCTCCCTGAAATTCTCTTCGAACGGGAATAACGGAAACCTTGTGTCCAGTGCCAGTGCCAGTCACCACTCCAACAACAACAATCCTATTTTGGGCGGAGACACTCCTCTGACTTCCAGGAACCCCTCGGACAGTCACAGAACTCTGGAATTATGAGTCACCAAAACCAATTTTACTTAACCTTACCCAGTGACAGTTCCATGGAGGTGTTTCCCAAGAACACGTTGTTCTGTTACACGGCCAAATTACCTCAGGCCATCCAGTTAGATCACGAAGCCTATTGGGAAGTGACTTTGGTAGAAATCATACACCCGACCCAAGTCCTCAATGTTCTTCCTAATCAAAATTATTTTACGTTGGAAGTTCTTGACGAGCAAATGCAACAGTACTTGAATATCAACGTCAAATATGATAACAAAATATATAACTCACAAACTCAGAAAACGACCTATCGCTTGATCATTCCCCCAGGCTATATTTTTAGTGGACAACATTTGGTCAGCACCATTACCCCCAGATTTAATGTCGTGTTTCTGAAAGCTTTGGAAAGTGTTAGAAAAAGTGTCACCCTGGAGTACCACAAAGTAGCTCGTCGCTTCCTGATGAAATCTGACGGGAGTAAAATCATGTCCATTTTATTTTGTAATGAATTGTTTGACATATTGGGTGGGGACATGGACATGAGAATGGCCATGATCAAGAAAAACGAATTACCAGTCATTTCCGACAACGATTCTTTTACCAAGTTATTTCGTTCCCCGGTAGAACTGAACCAAGGACTGAATTTGATCTTTGTGTACTCGGATGTGGTGGAGTATAACGTGGTGGGACACACCTCCGTACCGTTACTGCGTGTCATTCCTTTCAAAGTGGATTCTGCCACGGCCGCTGTCGAGGAAGGTGGAAACACTTATCACGTTCACCGCGAATTTGTACATCCTCACTATTTGCCGGTCATCAAGTCTTATTTGGATACTGTCAACATTGCTATAAAAGGAGATCTGGGACAAAATATTCCATTTACCAAAGGAAAAGTCACGGTGAAACTCCATTTTCGAAAACGGTTCTCTCACGAGTTGTAAGTCAAGTATCCAGTGTATCGAGGGGTTGCTCGACAGCGAGGACACGGTTTAGGAGATATGTTAAAATCAGCCTTTCGTTCGGTGGCCCCCGTGTTGAAACCGATGGTGACACGCGGATTGCACGCCTTGAAAGATGCGGCACTGACACACGGCAAAGAATTTCTCCAAAATGTCATCACTGACAAACAAAACCCTAAAGAAGCCTTCTTCATGGCAGGCAAAAATGTCTTGCTGCAAACAGGCAAAGAGCTTGAAAATCTTAAATAAGAAGAGTTTAGAGCTGATGGATCGTTTGCATTTAGACATTTGGTTGCAAGAGAAATATTTGCTGAACGGTGTAAATGTTCGCTTGAGACTGAATCGCAGCAGTACCGCTTTCCATTTGTTGGCTGATAGTGCTGGTGGCAATCCCAAAAGCAAAATCGAGGACGTCAAACTCCACGTACGGCGCGTGGAAGAGTTACCTAAAGTGGGAAATGACATCAGCCAGACGTTGAGCAGAACGACCGCCAAGTATCCCATACGACGTGTGGAAGTGAAAACGTTCACTATTCCCGCTAACCATCATTCCATGATCGAATATCATCTGTTTCAAGGACAGTTACCCAAACGTTTAATCCTTGGTATGGTCAAGAATTCAGCCTTCAACGGAGCCTTCACTGAAAATCCTTTTAAGTTTAAACACTTTTTGGTGAAGAAAATCGAAGTCAGTTGCGATGGCAAGACCTTGTGTACCCGACCTTTCGAACCGGACTTTGATCCTACGAAGATGAATTACTTTGATCCCACCAAGATGAATTACTTGAGATCGTACTTGTCCCTGTACGAAACCACCGGCCAGTTAGGAACCAACACCAGTCACGGTATTACGAACGACGATTACGCAGGAGGCTTTGCTTTGTGGGCCTTCGATTTCACCTCTGACCAGGGCAGCGACGAGGGACATTTCCACCCTACAAATTCTGGCCAGATTCGTGTGGAACTTCAGTTTGCAGAACCTCTACCCAAGACGGTCAACGTTATCCTGTATGCAGAATTCGATAATACGATAGAAATCAACAGTTTGAGAGAAGTCATTCTAGATTATTAGAAGCTATGGAAGACTGTTATCCCTCCTTACCTAGTGGAGAAACTTTGAACATGTAATGTGAGGAGACCGTGGAAGAAGAATCCCAAGACAAAGACGAAGAAGTTATCATGATGAAGTCAAGATGGCCAGAACAAGAAGCCCATTTAGTCTCCTGTTTTGCTACATTCCTGGCAGATATAATGAAATAATTGACCAAGGAAGAGTGCTATGGATGTCACAACGATCATCCCAGTCAAATTCAACACGACAAATAACTGATGCTGAGCCAAGAAGAAAAATTGGACGAATATCTGGACAAAGCTTGGGGTCTCATCGAGATAGAATTCGTGTTGAACGAGTGGTATAAAGGCTTGGATAAACATTCTTCTCCTCCATTAACGTCTCTGGAGTGCCGTCGCATCGAATCTCTCTTTGACCAGAATAAGAAATCGGAGCTAAACGCCTTTTACTTGTCAGACATTTTCAAGCAAAAGGTCAGGATCGAATTGATCACTTATAATTACCTGTGAAGAAGAAAAATCCACACAAAACATGGATGCCTGGGAACTTTATTACCTTTTGAACCACAGTTCGTACACTGCTTCTTGGAATCTTGTCTGTGCTAAAGATGAACTCCCTCATCGCACACCTCAAAACCATCAAGCTTATGTGATCAACACGGACGACAGTCATCTCCCATGAACCCACTGGGTAGCCGTCTACTTTCCTCAAGAAGGATGTGTGGAATATTTCGATTCCTATGGATTGCTTCCTTTGGAAGACGATATCATTGACTTTATGAGAAGAAATGCTCAAACCATCCGATTCAATAATGTGAATTACAAGGCACAGATTCCTTGGTGTGTGGACAATATTGTGTGTATTTGCTGCATCATCGCAGCCTGGGCTATTCCTTAGAACATTTAGTGACTCATTTTGAACCTCGTTCTTCTTCTAGAAACAATGTGAAAGTAGATCAATGGTTTTGTGACCATTATACTGGTCTTTTGTCTCAAGCTAGGAAACGTAGTGTCCATCAATGGCCTAATGACTTCCATCAGTGGAAATCACAATTTCATTCACAACGTTGTCAGCCCTGTCCAAAATAATGTGTTACTTAAAAAATGTTTGGTATTTGAAAAAAAATGTTTATTGTTACATTGTTAGATTATTGTTAAAAATGTTATAGTTGTTTGCTAGTGTTAAGTGATTTTGAATACAAAATGTTGTGTTTTGAAAAAAAAATGCTTTGTCTTTTGTTTGACTATAGGAATCTTGATTCATGCTCTTTGACTTCTTACTATCCCTCTCATGGCACTCATTGAACGTTCCGGCTAGAAAACCGTGTTAGGATGTTTTCCTTCACGTCCGCGCTTTGACTTTAAAAAACGGGGAAGTTTCCAGTCTAACCATTCATTGTCGACTCATCCTCCTACGAAGATGTGCTCTAGACTAGCTAAGCTAAACGAAGCCTACGTGAATTTGCATAGGGTCAGACACAGTCTGATACCGAAGTGAGAAGAGATAGAGAATGTGAGAATGTTAAAAGTCACTGAAGACCTGTCAGAAGAGTTCTTCAGAGAAGAAATTAACAGGGAGAAAGAAGAATGGACAGAAAAGTACAGACTTCAGAAACAGCGGAGAGAGCAGCAACAGCAACAACAACAACATCAACAACAGCAGCAGCAACCTGAACCTGACAGAGACTTTGTCGATTGTCGAATCGATAACATAGAGTTCTTCTTGTCTTTCCGAAGAAGCAGACCTATCGTCAGAAAGCCTATCGTCAGAGGACGTCGCATTCTTAGAATATAAAAGATCGCCCTAGCTTCAACTTCACACAAGCAAAAAAAATAGCCCTTTTCAGGGCTACCCCAATATTTAGAAAAGAAATAACAATCGATTTGCCGATGTGTGTATGTAGAGTAGTGTGAATATAAGCACTCACTCTTTTCTGGTGTGATTGTATATATGTGTGTGTGGGGGTAGGGGGTGGGGGGGTGATTGTAAGAACTCAAGTACGTTTGTATGGATAGTAGATTATACAATTTTTTTCGGTGTTTGGTGTGTGGGAATATTAGATTTGGGTTTGATCTGACTGCTTTGCGTATGTGGATAGTATATTATTTGTTTAATGAAGTTTTTTAGAATAGTGATAGGCAGTATAGAAAAGAGAGTGAGTGTTTCTTTTAGGTCCGCGCGTTGTTTGGTTATGACCTAGATAATATAAATTTTGTTTTAAAGGGATGTTTTCCTTCACGTCCGCGCTTTTTATATAAATTGAAAATCGCTCTACAGTCTAGCTACCCTTGTTGATTGATCAACTCAAGATGCACCTGGGATATGCCAGGCGCATACTAAATGAACTGGCCGAGGAGGCCATAGTCGAAGAGGGAAGGGTAAAGAAGGAAGAGGAGGGGAGAAGACAGAGGGAAGAGGAGGAAATGAAAATAAGAATCCTGCCTCACATAATAAAGAGTCCTGTGTGTGGAGTGAAACCGTTGTCATCCGAAGAGCCAGTACTTACAGTACCACAGCGTGAGCAACAAGCACAAGCCGCAGTACCACAAAGATTACATCCACGGTTGTGGCACAGAAGACAAAGAAGGGAGAGGGGACAAGAAGTGATCACTATTCCACAAACGGAGGGGTGGGATAGTGAAGCCACTCAACCCCCGTCTGCTCTTCCAACCACTCAAGTTAATTGGACCCATGATTGGAGTAGACGTTGTATATGTGGTGCCAGGCCTGGAAGGTGCCACGATTAACCATGTGCCTATGGAGTTCTAAAGATCAGCCTTTTTCAGGGCTAACCAAAACTCTAGAAAAGAAAAAATAATCCATTTGCTAATGTGTGTATGTAGAGCAGTTGGAATATAAACACTGACTCTTTTTTCCTAGTGTGAGTGTTTGTGTTTGTAAGAGCTCAAGTACGTTTGTGTGGATGGTAGATTTTGGGTTTTGTAAGCGCTCACGTATGTTTGTGTGGATAGTAGATTATGGATTTGTTTATTGTTTCTTCGTATATGTGGATAGTAGATAATATGAGAAGAAAAAAGTAGGGGATGTTTTCCTTCACGTCCGCGCGTTTTAAGTGATGATCTAGGTAATATAAATTTTGTTTTAGGGGATGTTTTCCTTCACGTCCGCGCTTTATCTATAAGAACCCACAGCGTTCGTCATTCACACCATCCTACGGAATAACGCAAAGAAAATGATAGCTGTATCTGACCTGTTCAACAACTTAAAGGAAACATACTACTGGATGATAGACAGTGAATATGTAGTGGAAAGAATTGAAAGAGAATGGAGGATAACAAAATGTGGTCTTTGCTAACAAACTAAAAGTAGCCAGGGAGAAGATAGAGGAGTTAATAGAAGAAGAAGTGAAGAAGTTGAGAGGGTTCATTAATCCTCCATATGTAAACATTGGAATGTTAAAAAAGGCCTTGGATAATGTTGTAGAAGTAAGGTGTTTTTTGGAAGGAATGGTGAAATGGTTAGATTGGCCCTTTGTCAAAATAGGTCTGGAAAAGCTGAAGAAAGCTGAAGAATTAATCAGAAAGGTGATGGTGGAAGAAGTAAACAAGATAAAGGACACATGGAGTAAAGAAAGAAAGGATGAGGAAAACAAAAAGAAAGAGGCAGAGTTTGAGAGTCTGAATCGGAATTGGATAAAAGCTCAGGAAATGTTCAGAGCTCTAGGCCATCCTGACTGGATGCCAGAAAAGGAGAAAAAGAAGACAGGAATAGTGGCAAAAGTGAGAAGATGGTTGAAGAAGTGGAGGAGTTAGAAGAAGAAGAAACCCAAAGGCCCTTTTCAGGGCCACTCCAATCTCTCGAAAAGACCTTGACTTTCATTGCCTAGCCCCATTTTTTTAAAACAAATTAGAGACCCCTCCCTGTTTCAATTTTCGCCTGTTCCATTTCCATAGACCCATCAAGTCGGAACCATATGAAAATATTTCCCCTTGTCGCTCAACAGACTCAATATTTTTTTTTCCCATGTTAAATTCCCTTGAGGCTAAACAGGCCCAAGATTTTTTCCTATGTTAAATTCCCTTGAGGCTAAACAGGCCCAGTGTTTTTGACCATGTTAAATTTCCATTGAGGCTAAACAGGCCCAGGGTGGTTAATGTTAATTTCCATTGAGGCTAAACAGACCTAGGGGTGCTTTTAATGCTAATTCCCCTTGAAGCTAAACAGCCCCACTTCGCTACTTTTATCCATGATTGTAGCTTGTAAGGGTCATTTGTACGCAACAATTTAGATAGCTAACGTTTGTCCATGATTGTAAATTATACTTTAAGATAAGTTATTTGTACATAACATGTTTACTTGGACTTGATTTCAGGACATTGATTTTCCCCTTGGAAAACACATTGTCTAACCGGTTGTTGTCAGGTTGTTTGCTAAATTGTAAGTAAACAGTCCTCAAATTGCTTACAACTTTGATGAAAAGTTCCATTGGAAATTAATCGATACAGATTAATATATATGTAAATTGATATACCTTAAGTCGGTTTCTTGCCTAAATCGGTTATAGTAGTTCAAATCGATAGATCATGTGTATAGAGGTGGGATTGTAGTACGTGATCTGATGGAACAGACACTCAAGTTATAACATGACTTTGACTAAGTATTTAAGAACTCTTGGTGTAATGGCATTCGAAGGCTACTAGTGATTAATTGTTTGCTATTTCATTGCTCTTGTGACCGTTGCCACATCAAATACTAGTGTTACTGATTCTGCATCCCGTCAAATTAACGCCACTCTCAAAAGACGTGCTGATCGTGGTTCACGCCCACATTTTCAACAGTCTTCCTATACAATCCTCAATTCTGCTCCCTCTACTTTAATTAGTTGGTTTCAAAGGCAGTTTAGAACTTGATGTGTGTCTATATCTTGCCGAGGAGAGGGAAGCTAAGCGCGGTTGTTAAGAACACGCCGAAGCGGCCACATAGGATGGACTGTGGAAGCATCAGACATACGACTCTTAGATTACAAGTCCAACACTCTACCAACTGAGCTACGGTGGATCCGCAGTGAAAGGTCGCCACTTATTTGAGAAGTGCTATAAGAAAGACGAAAAGTGTGCCACTTTGGAAATATTTCCTTTTTTCAGTAAAGTCAAAATTTAAAGAAAATATGGTGAAAGCTCACACAACTATAACCATCGAAATGGAACCCATCTTCCAAGTTTATGATTGTAACCAATTATAGCACTAACAGATATGTATATAGAACCCTCATAAATCAGTTATGCCTTTCTCATTTTTTGGCTCCTTGTAAAATACATTGTAAAGCAAATACAAATAAAAATATGCAGGATCAGATGAGTACGATCGTGTACTCGAATCAAAGGAACATACAATGTACACGTGGAACCCCATAACGAATACTCGCATCAAGGTAGCATACAATGTACAGTTGGAAGTCCATATCGTGTGGGTTAAGTTGATGATATCAATGAACCTAGTATAACTGCTATCTGTCTTATCACTGCTTTATCAACTTTGTCTGTCGCGGTAGCTGGTACGGGGGTATATGAGGTGACCGGGAATATAAAGATAATGTAGTATGAATTTATCTTGAGATGTGATGTAGATGAGCGACAAGCCGTAGAAAATACAAAATAATAAAAATGCAATAAGTTTAAACTTTTTTATTTATTTTTCTCTTAAGCTTTTTCGTACACTTCAATTAAATTAACTGAAGGACATTTGATTTCCCAAAATAAGAATATTGTGAAATAGTAAATTAAGCAGATCTCTTGCCGTAAGGTATATTTTGAAATAGCAAATTAAGTTAGACCTATTGTCGTAGATATTAATCCCCTTTCATATATGCGTGAGTGTTTGATTTGGATTTTTAACGTAGCTTTAACAATTTTTCAGTCATATGGCTACGATATATGCAGTGTGGTAGTTTATAGTGATGTCTAGCCCTGGGGCATCATGCCGCAGACATGTGGTATGATGTCCCACCCAGTCACATTATCCTGACACCAGGCGAACCAGTCCTAACAACCTCCTAATGCTGAGCGACTAGCGAGGCAGCTGTTAGTACCATTTTCACAAGTATTTGGTATGACTCTGCCGGAGATAGAACCTACGACATCCCGCATCCGAGGCGGATGTTCTAACCACTAGGTCACCGGAGCGTCCCTTTCATATATACCTTCAACATAGTTACATTCTCAAGCGTTAATTTATCACGAACACTATTTTAACGACATTACCTCTAATTTCACGAACACTATTATAACTGATTTATAAGGATGGTAAATCGACAATTGCTTTAACTATATTAATAAAAAGATGATTAATCGTTCGAAACAATTATGAACACTGTTTTAACTGTAATAAAAATATAAATCACTCTTATAAGTATGAAAACTATTTCAACTGCATTAGTAAGGATTATACATCTCTTGCATAATCATTAACTATAATCTAACTGTATTAATAAGGGTGATAACTAGCTCGTATAATCATTAACACTATTTTAACTGCATTAATAAGGATGATAGTTAGCTCTTACAGTCGTGAACGCTATGTTAACCTGACCTGCACATCTAATCAGGTCACCTACTTACGTATAAGAAAATGCTAGAAAAGATGCATTTGTATAGGTTACATGATTATTGCTCACTGTTGCTAAAATCTTCTTGAGACGGACAGACAGACTTACCGAACTAACGAAGTACATATCAGCTGGAACAAAAATCAAAATGCCCTCACTGACTGACGAAGGGAAGTGTAGTTCGGTTGACATGTTGATACATGTGAAGGAACATGATCCTATCCTCTCGAATATTGTATATTGTATTCATTTTTAATTCAACAATTAGTCTTTCTCGTTTTTTTGTTCTTCTGTTGTTTTTATTATTTTCTACGTTTAATATCATAGCGAGCTGAAGCAGTAAGTGCATGGGTTAAACTTAAGATTTTTGCCACAATTGCTAAAATTTCTCTTCAAGAGTATACATTGTGATACAATATAACCACTAAAATATCTCCTGAAGATTATACATTTTGATTCAATTGAACTACTAAAATCTCTCTTTACGAGTATACATCTTGATAAACTGGAATTACTAAAATCTCTATTTAAGAGTATACATTTTGGTACAATGGAATTGCTTAAGTCTCTCTTTAAGAGCATACTTTCTGATACAATAGAACCACTAAAATCTCTCTTTAAGAGTATACGTTTTGATAAAATGGAATTACTAAAGTCTCTCTTTATGAGTATACATTTTGACGCAATTGGACTAATAAAAACTCTCTTTACGAGTATACATTTGGATAAAATTGAATTACTAAAATCTCTCTTTGAGAGTATACATTTTGATATAATTGAATTACTATAATCTCTCTTTAAGAGTATACATTTTGATATAATTGAATTACTAAAATCTCTCTTTAAGAGTATACATTTTGATATAATTGAATTACTATAATCTCTCTTTAAGAGTATACGTTTTGACGCAATTGAACTAATAAAAACTCTCTTTACGAGTATACATTTGGATAAAATGGAATTACTAAAATCTCTCTTTGAGAGTATACATTTTCATACAAGGAATTACTACAATGTCTCTTTAAGAGTATACATTTTGATATAATTGAATTACTAAAATCTCTCTTTGAGAGTATACATTTTGGTACAATGGAATTGCTAAAGTCTCTCTTTAAGAGCATACTTTTTGATACAATAGAACCACTAAAATGTCTCTTTGAGAGTATACGTTTTGATAAAATGGAATAACTAAAGTCTCTTTTTATGAGTATACATTTTGACGCAATTGAACTAATAAAAATTCTCTTTACGAGTATACATTTGGATAAAATGGAATTACTAAAATCTCTCTTTGAGAGTATACATTTTGATGCAATTGAATTACTAAAATGTCTCTTTAAGAACATACATTTTGATATAACTGAATTACTTAAATCTCTCTGTGAGTATACATTCTGATACAGTGGAATTGCTAAAGTCTCGACTTAAGAGTATACATTTTGATACAATTGAATAACTAAAATCTCTCTTTAAGAGTATACATTTTGATACAATTGAATTACTAAAATCTCTCTTTGAGAGTATACATTTTGATACAATTGTATTACTAAAATCTCTCTTTAAGAGTATACATTTTGATACAATTGAATTACTAAAATCTCTCTTTAAGAGTATACATTTTGATACAATTAATTTACTAAAATCTCTCTTTGAGAATATACATTTTGATACAAATGAATTACTAAAATCTCAAGTAAAGAGATAATAACAACTAAAGAGTAAACTAATATCTAAAAAGACAAATAAAGAAAACAAGAACTGCATGCTTATATTAGTGTTATAATTATTTAGCAAGACTAGTCGTAAATGTAAATAACGTAGTGTCATGCTTTTTTATTTGTTTGTAATTTTGAATTTTGTTGAATGTCGTAAAGTGTTCTTTTCATTCTATTTTTTATTTGAATTTTACTAAATATTTTGCAATTTTTTTCCCAATGTATTGTTTGTTTCTATTTTTTGGTTGCATTATACTGGGTATTTTGAAGTTTTCTCATTGTACCTTAAAACTTCACTAAATGTCTGGCAATTGTTTTTCATTGTATATTTTGAATTTTACAGACTGTTTCAAATATTATTGTATTTTTTTCTTTCACCTTTTTGAATGTAATTTTTTTTCCTCTATCGAGCCTCGAGGACTCGGCTCAAATGAGCCGGAAAGTACTATTAGGACAAAACTTTAAAACAAAAGTTTTAAGATTGAAATTTATTCTAAATTATATTAAAAGTAATTTTTCATTAATTTGTTTTGAAAATAATTTTACACTTAAATATATTGAGATAACATTTATGTATTTGTGTAATATAACTTAGCTATTTTATAAAGATCGCACTTTAGAAGCAGGTGCAGAAATCCATACAATACATTTTGCTCGGAACTAAATTTCAACAATTGTCAGTACAAAATACATTTCGCTCGTATCTAAATGTCAACAATTGTCAGCATTAAATACGTTTCGCTCGTATCTAAATGTCAGATATTTAGATTGGGGGAGCTGCTGAACAGAAAAATTATTGCATCAATAATGGATGCGTTACGCAGATGGTTCACACGATCGCCTTGGAAATGTTCAAGAGGCATGTTCTCACTAGACTGAGTGAACGCAAAAACTGTATAAAAATAGCGAAGCAGCTTACGAAGAATTAGTTCAGTCCTCGAGTCAGAACGTTTCTGTCTTTTCCTTACAGGCAAGAATCGTTTGTGTTCGCAAACTTCCTTAAAAAAATGTGCACTTTATAATATTTGAGATTTTAACGGTAAAGTTCATATTTTCCCAACATTTTTGTGAGTTCTTTACATTTTATATTATAATATTTATTTCTGGTATGTATTATTGAAAAAGAGGAATTAGCTACGCTACCAACTTCATATTTCGATTTAATTTGCAAGTAAAAGATTATTTAAGGAATATTGAGTAATGTTTAATAACCTACTCTAAATTGGTATCCTATTTTAAATGTAGCACGATACATTTATTCAAAATGATTGTTGCATTAATCAAAACTATTGAATTTTATACTCACTGGTTATCATTAAGTTATTCGAGATTTAACTATCTGTATTCGGCAAAGGTGGATATGTGAGAAAGCATGCCAGTAGCTTCTCGTGGGCTCGGTGGTTCTTCCCGGGGTTTTCCCGGTTTCTTCCTCCACCATTAATACTGGCCGCCATGCATGGCCTATCGTGTGCTGAAAAATGGCGTTAAACCCCACAACAACAAAAACAACAACAACAACTATCTGTATTACATTCTAAAAGGCAGTATTTATACAAAGAAGTTGGTAAGCACGATGGGAAAGTGTAAGTTTATATGCATTTCGTGTAGTCTTAATATAAAGGCTTTATAAATGTATCTTTAGAATTTAGCATTATACATATCAATAAAAAGTTCGTTCCTCGAGTCAGAACAGCTCTGTCGTTTCCTTACAGCGATTCCGTACCTCATTTCCCAAGATGTAGCCGTATCTCCACTGCAATTGGTGACACCTTTGTTAGAAAGCCTGAATTCCTTCTTCTTCTTCTCTCTCTCTCTCAAACCAAGGGCAAAGAAACATTTCTTAACTTATGAGTAATCCCTTCTCATAGGAAGAGATGAGAAGAATGTTATGATGCAAACTATATCATAACAGAATTACGAATATCCGTCATTAAGTGGATACATTTTAATGCAATTGAATTACTAAAATCTCTCGTTAAGTGGATACATTCTGATACAATTGAATTACTAAAATCTCTCTATATATTTTGATATGGATGAATTACTAAAATCTCTCTTTGAGGGTATAATTTTTCATAGAATTGAATTACTAAAATCTCTCTTTAAGAATATACATTCTGATACGATATAACCAATAAAATCTCTCCGTAAGAGTATATATTTTGATACAATATAAATAGAAAAACTCTCATTAGAAGTGTACATTTTGATACAATAGAAATACTAATACCTCTCCTTAAGTGGATACATTTTAATACAATTGAATTGCTAAAATTTCTCTTTAAGGGTATACGTTTTGATCTATTGGATTCACTAAAATCTCTCTTTGAGAGTATATATTTTGATATATTTGAATGACTAAAATCTCTCTTTAATAATATACATCCTGATACAATAGAACTAATAAAATCTCTCCTTAAGAGTATATATTTTGATACAATATAAATAGCAAAAACTATCATTAGGAGTATACGTTTTGAAACAATAGAAGTACTAATACCTCTCCTTAAGTTGATACATTTTAATACAATTGAATTACTAAAATCTCTCTTTAAGGGTATATATTTTGATACAATATAATTACTAAAATCTCTTTCAGAGCCTACATTTTGATACAATAGAATTACTAAAATCTCTCTTTGTGAGTTTGTATTTTCATACAATAGAACCACAAAAATCACTCCTTAAGAGTATACATTTTAATACCATATAATTACCAAAATGTCTCTTTATGAGTATACATTTTGATACAATTGAAATATTAAAATCTCTTTTAGAGTATACATTTTGATACAATATAATTACTAAAATCTCTCCTTAAGAGTATACATCTTGATGCAATTCAGTTACGAAAATCTCTCTTTATGAATATACATTATAATACAACGGGATTACTAAAATCTCTCTTTTAGAGTATACAGTTTGAAACAAATGAATTACTAAAATCGCTCCTTTAGAGGATATATTTTGACACAATTGAATTACTAAAATCTCTGTTTACGAGTATATAGTTTGGTACAGCTGAGTTACAAAAATCTCCTTAGGAATATACATTTTAACACAATTTAATTGCTAAAATCTTTCTTTGATACATTTGATACAATTAAATTACTAAAATCTCTCTTTATGTGTATACATTTCAATACAATTGAAATACTAAAATCTCTCTTTATGTGCATACATTTCAATACAATTGAAATACTAAAATCTCTCTTTAAGTGTATACATTTCAATACAATTGAAATACTAAAATCTCTCTTTAAGCGTATACATTTCAATACAATTGAAATAGTAAAATCTCTCTTTAAGTGTATACATTTCAATACAATTGAAATACTAAAATCTCTCTTTATGTGTATACATTTCAATACAATTGAAATACTAAAATCTCACTTTAAGTGTATACATTTCAATATGATAGAAATACTAAAGTCTCTCTTTATGAGTATACAGTTTAATACAATAGAATTACTTAAAACTCGCCTTAAGAGTATACATTTTGATACAATTGAATTACTAAAGTCTCTCTTTATGAGTATACAGTTTAATACAATAGAATTACTAAAACCTCTCCTTAAGAGTGTACATTTTGATACAACATAATTACTAATATCTCTCCTTAAGTGGATACGTTTTAATACAATTGATGTATTAAAATCTATCTTTAACAGTATACGTTTTGATACATAATAATTTGGTTTTTGGTTATTTCGTTTCTTCCCGTTGCTTTCACTCTTTTCTGTTGTGATGATTTGTTGCTTTTCTCTGGTGCTTTTTCGGTTGTTTATGGATGATATGCTGTTCTCCATTTTTTTTTTCTCAACTTGTTGACATTTTTCTTCGTTACTCTTTCGTAAATTGTTCAGTTTTTCAATATGCTTCAGAAGTACATTATTTTTCGTTGATTCTGTTTTCTGATATACTTCTTGATCGAAATTGAAAAGACTTTGCCCATCTAAGGTTCTTCTTCAATTCATTCCTAACATCGCTAAAATAATAATTCCGTATGTGAGGAATTTGATACTTTCCCTCTTAACATACATACACCTCAATTCTACATATTACCCAAAACTCATAAAAATCCTAACCATAATTCACCGTTAAATTATCCAGGACGACCCATTATATCAGGTTGTAATTCATATACTGAAAACCATTCCAAATGTATTGATAGTGTTTTACAACCTTTAATGAAATCACTTCCTTCATACATTAAAGATACAACTACTTGCATTAAAAAGTTGAAGCCTATTCCACAGCTATCTGATAACTCAATCCTTGTATCATTAGATGTAACATCACTATATACCAACAATTCCGCATACAGATGGTACTGAAGCGTGTAAATATTTTCTTGATAACAATCCCTATAATAGCACTTTTTGTGAAGATATTTGTAAAATAATACAAGGTACGTCCAAATAATGGGTACTCCAATAAGTAGTAATATGGCTCCTTCACAAGCTTCCATTTTCATGGGTAAATTAGAAAAAGATGTTCTTCAAAACGCAAAGTTTAATCCATCTGTTTGGTTTAGATTTTTAGATGACATTTATGATCTGGAACCATTCAACTGAAGAACTTAAAAAATTCATTGATCGCCTAAATCATTTTCACTCGACGATTAAATTTACTTATACTTCATCTAGCACGCATGTTTCATTTTTAGATGATAATGTAAAAAAAAATATTGATAACACTATCTCTACAAATATTCATGCAAATTAAATTAATATCCACCAATATGTAGAATATTCTTCATGCCATTCCATGTCATGTAAAAACGGTATACCATATAGCCAGGCCAAAAGATATCGACGCATGATTTCAGATGATTGTCAGTTACAAAATTCGTTGAATAAATTACATATTTCTAATATGGAAATTATCCTACACATATAAATGATTATGCACTGAACAAAGCCTGTATTCCTACTCAGCATGAGTCTTTAAACACGACAAAATGTAAAATAGAGAGAACTATAAGTCCTATCACAATACAATATAATCTTTCATTGCCTAATATAGGTCTTATAATTAATCAATATCGGAGTCTCCTAAATTTATCAAATAAAACTAGCGTAAAATCACGTTACAAAAATGAAATAATTCTTGCTTTTAGAAGACCCAAGAATTTGCAAGATTTTCTAATTAGAACTAAGTAGACAGAAAATGAAAAAGAACATTTTCGTCATCTAAACGTAACAGACACCGGTGCTCTCAATGTGCAAATATAAGAGAAAGTACTTCTTTCAGTAGCGCTAATACAAAATAGGTATTTTCTCTACGTTATAACACTAATTGCGTATCAACTGATGTGATTTATTTATACCCTGTACAAAATGTAGCATGTAATATCTCAGATAAATACTTCAACAAGTTTCTAAGACAATGAATACTCATCGCTTTCATATAAACATTTTATAGAGATCCTCAGTTTTCCTTCAATATTTCAACACACTTTAACAACAATACTCATTCTGTACTCGATTCTTCTTTCATGCCAATATATATTGTGCATGATGACATGAATATACACATAACAAAAACTTATTGGATTCATAAGTTAGATACTTTGTATCTTAATGACCCTAATACCAATGTACTATGTAAAATTGTATACTTTTTTAAAATTGATAAATTGTATATTTTTTATAACAATATTATTATATGTATGACTGTTTGTCTCTATTTTATTGTATTATTTTACTGATTCAGGTTTCATTAAAGACTCATTTATCTTTTAGATCGTGTCATATATATATATATATATATATATATATATATATATATATATATATATATATATATATATATATATTGTTATGATGATGCATATCATTTAAAACGTTATTATATGCTCATTTTTTCTCCGTTAACTTTACAGAAATTCAGGGAAGAATTACCAATCATTCAGTAAGGAAGACTACTGTAAGAACCCTGTCGAAAGTCGGGCTCCCTCCAACAAAGATCATGCAAGTGACTGGGCATACAAATATTTCAACTATAACTGGTAATAATAATGAGAATAAATCTAATTGTCTTTCTGCATCTTTAATCTCCTCAAAATGTACTTTGTGGACTCTTTCTGCTAGTAAGGATTAAGTGGTTTCCAAATACTGATCCAGATCGTGGAAATGTACTGTAATATGCCCAGGGGATCCTTACAAAGTAAATTAGGATTCTAACCTGTGTTATATTGTTACAGGTTAGACTCCTAATTTTCTTTGTAACGAACCCCTGTGGTTAAATGTAGGCCTATGATCCAGACTACATTTTTGAAACCGAGATCACATTCCAAAGTAGACTGTACTGTACTCAAAAATGAAAAGAATTTGTTGTTCACTAAAAAGCAATGTTGAATCCAGCATCTTCTTGAGAATTTTAGTTTCAATTTTTTAAAAATATTTTTCCAGCTTACGATTACAAATTATACATGGCAGAACAGAAACAGTTATGCAGCTTGTTGTCAACGCCAGTCCCTCAAGTCACATGTACATCGTGCGGAAAACATCCGGAAGGAGACAATCAGAATTGTGCTGCTTTGACAGAAAAACTAAATACATCCATTCCTGGTCAGCTGGGAACTTTGTTTAATGGCGCAGTCATTCTTAATATGAGTTTAAATTTCAATTTTAGATAAGTGACTGAGCGCGCGGTACGCTATGAAGTTGAAAGGTCGGTTGGCGGAGCTATGTACACATGAATAATGTTATTGTGTATTGAAGAATCTATGGTTGTGAATCTAGTTTGGAATAAAGCATACATCAAATGCAATGTTTCTTGTAATGTATTTTATTATTAACCCTTAGATAGTTAAACAATAATGAGCATATAATAAAAAGGTCGTGCAGCATTTTCATCCGAAAAACTCGTTCATATTTTCCCATACAAAGCAATAGCCTATAATTACTAACGACGTAATTGTTATTTTAAAATAAAAAAGACGTCATCCGTTTCTTTCAAAACATTTCTGCCTGAAGAAGCACACATCATATGCGAAACTAGTTTTATACATTTATCGGCGTTTGTGTTGTTTTTGTTATCCCAATTATATAGAAAAATAACACACAATTACTTTTTAGTAATTATATATTAGTTTTCTATATATAGAAAGAGGATTGACGATCACTTACAATGTACTTGACTTGTAAACAAGATCAAATACTTCATCAGCCAGCAAATCAGGAATTATGGTTTTCAAGAAAACACGTGACCCGAGGTCAAAATCACATCAACATGACTACGTGAATAAGGGTACATGACTCGTTTGTCAAAGTTCGCACTGTGTTTAAGAATGGCCTCATTTTGAAGTACAGTCATAAGGAATATTATTATTTATTATGTTAATTAGTAAATTATCCTTACCATCCATAATCATGAAATTAACACACATGATTTAGATACACATAGCACCGGAATTTAATCTAGCGTGGTTTTGTCAATTATGCAACTTGTATCTTCTCCTTTTTCCCACCAAATTTTGAAGCAGTTTGTTTAAATTGCTTGGTGAACCTTTCTTAGAAATTCGAAGAAAAGCATAAAACTTGTGGGATTTGTTTTAATAGAGGGGACCAACCACATTCCTCATAAATATTGTGAACGTGGGCACTTCAAGTTGGGCCTGTGACAACATCTAATTGTTATTTCTCTAATCTTTCTGAGCCTGCAATCGAACATACAACCTTAACGACATTTACATATTCTAATATCGGTGTAATATATTCTATGAAACTTCTGTCTAAATATTTTGTACTCCCCTTGTACTTTAGGAGCTGAAACCTTTTAGCAATATATGTGCTTTGTAAGTCTATGTACAACATATAGACTCAAAATACTATTAACTGTAGGGTCCACATTTTTCGATTGTCAACACATGCAAGTGATTCATTTTGGAACTTCAATTTGGGAAAAAGTGGATTATTATTTTCGTTTAAAAAACATGAATTCATTTGTTGCTTGGCTTTAAGACAGTACAATCATTGATTAACCAATCATATGCAGTTTTGGAGTCAGCATTGAGTATGTATTGGACCTTGTGCATATTTCTCGAAGCGCGCGCGCGCGAGCGTGTGTGTGTGAGTGTGTGTGAGAGAGAGAGAGAGACAGAGAGAGAGAGTGCAGTCAGGCTAGATTAACTAGTATCAACAACAATATCATTTGTAGATGCCAAAAAATAGAAGGTACCAGATTTGAAAAAGAATGACTTATAGACTTTGCGTTTTTGATACCAGTTTTGGTTCTATTATCGTAGAACGAATAAATCAGATATGATTCTATTCCATGCCTTTAAATTTTAAAGATAAGACCATATACCTGGAAATTTGGGTATAAGCATGTGTCTTGGGGTGAGTACCTTGGGAAGCGTAGGGGGAGAGTTGCTTTGGAATATAAAGTAAACATAATAGGGATTTGCAACAGCAAACCGTTATATTGGCAATCGTTTTAATTGTTTCTCATCAGCAGCTATATACAAAGAAAGACATTATATCACTGTACGCTGTGTTATGTCAGATAATATCGATCATATACTTAATAAGATACGATATAATTGTGCGCACGTTTGTATCATGATATCTGTACTATGACGTCATGTGTGTGGCACACTGATTGGGTCTTTGTGTGCTTAACATCACCCAGTAAATGCACAGCGGCGTACGAATGTGCAAATTATGCGGTCATATCGCGCAATGCATGTACAGAAAAGTCATATGATGGATGTAAAATAGTGCACATCATATAGTGTTTGCCTGTTGGATCACATGCAACCTCCCTGATTGATCTCAATACAACGTCTGCGAGTAACAGAAATACTAGTTTGGTTTGGTGTTTAACAAAACAACCAAAAGAAAATGGAGTTAAGTCTCTTGCCCAGTTGTAATCTGTAGAACAGCCATCTGATCCAGACGGACCTGATGGTAGGATTTCCACCTTCATCGTTGTAGACATGGCACTCAGTACGTCAGATCGCTACACCCATTTGGGGATTTACTTAGCATACTTCATTGTGATTCATAGAAAAAATCTAATTTCGCTAGAATACAGTTATTCAAGAATGGTTTATTTTTAAAAGCTCCAGGTCCTGAACCCTTTTGTCAAAAGGATTCCTCTGAAAATTTCAAATTTTGTGAGTTTCACTAATAAAGTAAATGTACAGGAAGAGCATATAATATATATGCTGCTAGGAATGTATGCTTATAATAAAACAAAATACGACGATCTTATACAGTTCTTGAGATAATATACGTGTACATTCTCTGGCTGCGAAAAAGTAAATACTTGTTATTTTTGAAAGTCGTACTGTTTTAATGCTTGAAATTTCTGCTCTGTTCGTAAAACATGTAAATTCTGTTTTGCTCTTTCATTATCAAGTCAGTATAATTCCAATAATTACTCCTTTTATGACAATTATTAGTGCCACATTTGGACAGAATTATATATATGACTTTCCAAGATTGCCAAGATTCCTGCTACGACCCCGACCACACCTGCTATTATGGCAAAAGCGAAACCCAGGTGATAATGAGGGGTATCTTCGGACAAATAGCTGGACATTCCAGCGTATACAATCGCTCCAATTAGCATGAAACTACTGTAAAAGAAGCAAAAAGTGATTCAGTCTTATTTGGATTTTCTTTCTTAATACTTTTCTCCAAAATTATGCACCATATTTTCAACCTAAGATCGAAGTAAAATGAAACCCACATAGATACGTTATATTTGACTGATTTGATATTATCACATTATCGTTTTTGACGGGTATCTGGACTAAATGTTTTGAAAACAATCTTAGGCTCAATACAAATACCTGACGATGGGTTCCTCAGTGATTAGTCATCAGCTCTGAGGTGTAAGAAATGTTTCCTCAGTGATTGGTCATCAGCTTTGAGGTGTAAGAAATGTTTCCTCAGTGATTGGTCATCAGCTTTGAGGTGTAAGAAATGTATGCTGAGTTTGATTAAAGCATGATAATGTTTCTATTAGATTTTGGCCTGATGAGTCTGACCTGAACATGAAAATAGTTTTATTGACTCGGGGCCTGAAACTTCTGTATTATCAGAACGATTTGACTCTCAGTGCTTATCAGATTCTAGCTGTTAGTAGTGACAGTTGACCAGAACATTGATCCCATCATTCTCGATATTTGATACCACAGACTGTCAACAGGCGCTGTTCTGTTACTTATTTTCCCATAGCTATCTGAGCCTGGACCAGTTCATGCCTTTGGATAAGGCACAATTGTTACATTAAGTAACATCCCTTATCTCTAACCCCATTAGAACAAGAGCATAGTGGGAGAGCAGGCAGTTGTGTAACTGGGCATGGTGCTGTAAGCAAGACTGGTTCTTGATTTTTGTGTATATTTTAGCTTTATTTTACATAAAGTTGTAGGAGCCTTACTTGTTGTTTTGTGTGTCCTTTGAACCCGAATGTAACACTTTGGTGGTAGCTGTATCGATTCCAATAATTCTGTGTGAATTTTTTGGAATTGTTCATTACCTTGGAATTGTATCCGAAAAATTCTGGAAGATGTGAATTAGCGAACCTGTGTGGTATTAGCAATGACTGGTTGTACTGTATGTGCAACGTAAAGTTGTTGACTGCTAAGTGCAAAGTGTGTATCACTCTGGTCATCGTATTGTCTTTTAGAAATGTATATAAAGTTTTGTAGTAAACAACATTATTCATCTCTATTTTAACATCAGTGTAGTGGAATCAAGTTTAGTTGTGTTCAGATATAATTTGAGAGGAATTATTTGATTAGATTATTCATCGGAATTAAAATGTGCTCATTGACGTTTTGGACTAAAATACTAATTTGGGATTAGTGAGGACAAATTCAAAGACATTGTGAATTATAGCATCAATACTGTTAACACAATGGCACATGCAAGACTATTGGTACATAAGCACATTCAAGACTAAGAATTCATTCGGAATATTTTATACTGTTGGACTGGTGATATTACCTTTAGGAGTGTCTGTAATTTAATTTTATAAATTAGAGAATTAAATTATTTGTTGATTTTAAAAAACCTGTAGGTTTGGCTGCTTTCTATTTTTTTAAACTTATGACCTAGAGTTGTAACATGTTATACTGTGATTTGATCACTAATTAATTTCCCATAGAACACAATGTTAACACCATAAAAATAAAATATGTTCTGCCATGGGTTGGCTTACAAATCATATATGTTTTCATGCATTAGAGTTAGAGAATAAATTTGATCGGTCTTGATATACTGGTATTTCACATACGTTTTTGAGCCTCGTGCTCCAAAGCTTGGCAATGCCTGGTCTGCACCTAATAATATACATTCGCATTAGGAATTTATATACTATTTTGTCAATAGCAAATTAAATGCAGCATATCCACATAAAAATAATTATTTTGTTCTCAAATATAGTACATAGATACAGTCTATAGAACGTAGAATGAAAACAAATAAATCCATTTAGGTGCATCTAAAAAGTATTTAACACTCTATTTGTTTTATTCTGCCACCATGAGATTGGTTCTCTGACTGTAACATAATTAGTGGTCCAATACCTATACCGGACATCAGTTTGTAACAGTTTTGGGTATTGGAAACCTTAGGCATCAGGTGTGCTCCACATTAATTTGTTAGGTAATCTAAACACCTACAAATAAAATAATAGACACTTCTGTAAATTACACAACCCATGTTTTCATCGATTTATGCTATGATAATTGTATCCCTAAAATGTCCTGAACTAGAGTTCGTTTTTTGTGTTGAATCATACATTAAGAAGTGTTTATGGCAACTGAGAGGTTCAACTTGCATTGCATCAATTGTCATATAGAAATTTATGAATTTAGGTGTCTGCAACTAAAACTAGACGTGGCCAGACTGTCAGCTGATACTTACTCACATGGATACAAATAAAAGATATAAACAGTGCAACTATAATTATAACAGTACAAAAATATACACTAGAGTCACACTTTGAATCTCAGATCATAAAGTACAGTCATACTAAAGGGTCAAAACTGACAAAAGGAACGACGAAAACCAAACGTTATATTAAATAAGAGACACTTTTATTACAATCCAGGAAATAAGTCTCCCTACAAGGGTGCAACACGTTTGAAGGATGCCACAAGCACAAGATATATAAACAACGTTTGGAGGAAAGTAACATTTTGTTGAAAAAGGAAACGGGATCAGAAAATGGCAAAGGTTTATGGTTCCTAATGCTCCAAATTTAGAAGTCGATCTGCATGCAGGGGCTCCAAATAGAGGAGTTAGATACAATCTCTTTATTATAAAATTTAGCAAAATTTGCTTACAAGAAAAACACTTACGCATTCATTTTGCATGTAATTGATTTATAAAATAAAGTAATATAACCCAAAATTAGAACAAAAAATAAAATTAAAAACTAAGTCAAGCAAGAAAATGTATGAAAAAAGAATCACCCAACATACAACTAAGAAGATATTGCATGACAAGCAATTTATTCTGAGAGGCAGAGTTCTTCACACAGTTCCAAATTGCAATCTAAACATTGCCAATTACCATTTTAAAGTCAAAAATAAATGGTCTTGGAGAGGAGGTAAACGATCGACTCCAACTAAGAATTTGGCACAGAAAATTAAGTAATATATAAAGCACTGTGCTAAATAATAATACGTCATAAATGTTGGATTCTATGTAATAAAAAAGGTAATACATTCATAAATTTCATGTCAGGTCCAGTGGTAAGAACAAATGCAGGAAAGGTGTAACAAAGAGATGAGATGAAATAGAAATAAGTGAAATTGTTGCGACAGCTTTAAAGTTCCATCTTCTATTTGTCAGTAGGATATTAAATACAGGAGTGTCTGATGACTAGTGGTCTGATGACTAGATGTTCAGACCTCAATTTTGCTACAACGTAGTCAATGCGTGTAATTAGATACAAATATGCTAGTGTGTTTCTGTTTCTGTGTGTTGTGTGTGTGTGTGTGTGTTTGTTTATTTGTGTGTGTGTGTGTGTGTGCGTGTGTGTGTGATTTGGATTTTTAGAGTAGCTTTAACAATGCTATGGTCAAATCATTTTCATGTCTGCACAGTGTAGCAGTTTATAGTGATGTCTAGAAATGGAGCATCATGCCGCAGATTCTAACGCTTGATAGAATACATATTACTATGTAAAGTAGTTTTATATACCTGCTGCAACAGAGATGGCACCTGCAATAAGAGAAATTTTCTTATTCTCTTTTACCACAAGCGTGCGGATTAATCCGAGTACAGTTGCACTGGCCACAAGAAACAGACCCATCAGAACAAAAGCGCGAACGGAAAGGATATATTCTGAAAATATAACATCACCAATTTATTGGTATTAATACATATATTATACAAAACTAAACCTATATCATGAGAACTCCTCTGAAGTTACACAATTACATTCATTATGCCCTGAGTTAGTCATAATTTTATATTATCGTTGTATTCGCATATAGAGAACGTATGAACTAAAGAGTTACATTTGATGTGCTTTGTGACGCTTATACTTCGCATTAACCACGTCACAAGATATGCTTCACACATGCAAACGGAAGGATATACCATTATTGATATAATAAAGGCTAGATAATTTAGGAATTGCAATTACACTAATGTACCCGTAATAATCAGTCGCTTAATGTAGATTCTTCACTTTCTCATTTTTGTGTCTCTAAGCATTTTGATTAGCTTAAAAAGAAATTATTTACAGATGGTACACGGCTATATTTTGGCATTAATTTAAATATTTGATATCGGCAGTTTTCTATTTTTGAATGTAGATAAATATAATTGATATCTTCCGGTATATTTCGTAGAGAGCTCGGGTACCATATAATCTTACCGGTCAATGAGCGTGAATAGAAACGGTACACAACTATTGGATGAACCACTTAAGTTATTATAATAAAAAAAACACATGTACAGCAATCGTTTTGCTAAGCTGAAAGGTTTGATTTTGAATGTAGTGTCATCTAGTGCCTTAGGTATATATACGGACCAACAGTTATTGCAATGGTGGTGTTGTGTGTTGTGAAGTGATGTGGCATGGAACAAGCGAGATCTAGAGCAAATATAAGCCACAACGCCAGGAAATTATATTTGGCAATAGATCGCCGAATAGACAGAATTAAGGAACTTGAAGGGTTAAAGATCTCGTCTTTCGTCGACCAATAACAAGGGAACTTCAGGACCCGTTAAAGTAACAAGGAAGCTTCAAGACAAAGAGGCACGGAGATTTTATCAACCAGTATTTTGCAAGAATACAAATTGTTACGCAAGAACTATCTTCCTTATTAATTCGTCTCTGTTGATCCCTCTTCGTCCCTTTGTTGATCTTGAAAGAACGATGACTTCGACCAAGATCCAGTGGACGAAATAGTCCGTGACTTACGACACGACACAGTCACGACAGAAGCGAGACAAAATACCTGGAGAATGTCATAGCTGGCGCCAAGACGGCGAGCGGAAGCTGAAAATATGATATATCCCACTGAATGAGATGTAAGTCTAGAGCGTCAGAGAGATGCAGGGGGGTACCTATCTGAAAAATGGAGAAGCAAGACTCTGGTAATGTAGCCGAACGATTTATATTTTTTTTCAAATGAGAGCCTCGCACGTTTTCATGTTATCCAAGCCGAAACATTCCGTCATGGAACTGCTGAACCAGGACACCTTGGGCCTGAGAGCACCGTCCACAATAATATAAATAGATGACGACACATAATAAATGAGTTGCAGTAAAACGTCTCCACGTAGAACAAATAAAACAGTTTTAAATATAAAGTTCATATGGTCCATCTATCAACGCTGCTGGTTGATTTTTGCGTGCTATGGTCAGTCTTTCAACGATTCCTCAAATAAAACTGATTTCTACAAGTTGATTCTTCTATCTATGCACGATGAAAATCATAATAGACCTTTACAGAGTATATACTCTTACCAGTTTCCAAAGCACAGTGTTGGAAATACTTCTCAACAAACAGGTCACTAGCAGGTCGAAAAAAACGCAGACGCGACGAAACCTCCAAAGGCATAATCTTACACGAAATTAATTCCATGCAAATTATTCCAATCTGCTATTTAAAAATATATGGCGTTGTTTGTCGCAGCTTCTCTTAAAGTACACAAATCAATTTTGACACAAATACTGCACAATGCAGCAGAGAAAAGACTAATAACCAATGTAAGTTAATACTGCACAAGATTATTCCCAAACTATTTACCAAAAACAAAAGAGGCATCTACCTCAATATACTCATATTGTTGTCAAATATCCATGAATATAAAATGTGCGACAACCACTGAGCACTTAGCTATCTGAACTATTCGTGCGTCTTTGTCAATTGAAGCCTCTATTACAACCCCACCATTCAACATTCACGGGGATGTGACCGTTTCCCACCCTTCTGCTTAGTGAGGAGTATAGACGAAAAGTGTATGACAGTGTTAGTGTGTGTGAATGTATGTGTCTTTGCGTGTGGTTGTTGCAGAGAGTGAGGTTGGGGTCGGAATTGTCAGAAGGTTATTCTTGTATTAATAAAAATTAGGAAGGTATAAAGTCGTCAATCCTTAAGGGGAAGATTGCTTTGGTCAATTCAATAATCTATGAGGACTGAAAGATTTAAATCACATCTTTTATAACGGAAATTGCCGTTTACCGGAAACGCAAAAGGGATTTGCCTTCATATACGAATATTATTGTCAAATAACCATAAGTGTAACACGTGCAACAATCGCTAAGCACGAATATGTCTGAGTAATTTTTGTTGGTTTGTCTATTAACCGCCGTTGTTACAACCCAATGATTCAACATTCACGGGGACACAACCATTTCCCAACCTTCTGCTTAGCAAGAAATATAGAGAAGAATGTGTGTGTGTGTGTTTCTTTATTTGTTTGTTTGTGAGTGTATGTCGGTGAACTTGGGATGGGGGTGAGGGGCTGTCAGAAATTTTATTCTTGTATCAGTAAAACTCAGAAGGTAAAAATTCTTGAATCCCAAATGCGAAAATTACTTTGGTCATTTCACTTATCTGTGATGGTATTTAGAATTAAATCACTTCATTTCTTTCTGTAAATGCTTCTTAACTGACGCCGTATCTTGTCCAGAAAAATAATAAAATAAACCTACCTACTTGAAGCAGAACTGCCTTGTATTAAAACATACTCTATTCCATCCCCAAATTATATTCTACAAGTAGCAACACTGTCTCATCAAGAAATAGATATTCCTACATTTAAATGGAAACTCAAACGAAGACATTTGTTGCAGGACGCGAAGTGAACTTAAAAGAAAGCTTTAACTTCATAGAGTCTGTGTTTTCCTTCCAGGTGCCTAATCGACTAGCCTGACTTTAGCTTTGAAATAATAATCAAAATCTAAATATCAAAATCTATCCAAAAACTATACGGCTGCCTATAGAACATCTTTTTTGTCACCCGCATGAGATCCACTATCTAAATACTTCCTCGTGTGTCTGGCATTGACAGTCAATCTTTCAATTATTTCCAAAGACCTAACAAAGGCAGTCGCTGACAGCTAAAAGGTTCATTAACACACGAACACTCTATTACGTTTTCCCTAATGACCGCTTTATTGCTGAAGATGTCAAGGTCAATATCATCTATTTGATTAGATATGATATTGTGGATGTTGCCGCTTGGCATGATATTCTTGATCATGTAGTAACTGCTGTTGTTGATTGTGTTTGTTGTTGTTGTTTTGACTAAAATATCTGGCAAACTAATGAAAACCATTATTATGTTTTTTATGCAATACGAGAGAGAGAGAGAGAGAGAGAGAGAGAGAGAGAGAGAGAGACCTGGTACATCTGTAAGATCTGAACACAATGCTTCCTTGGCGATATCCCATTTTGTACAAGTCATCCACAATCCGATTGTGACCACTCTATCCTCTAGTGTTATTCGCTCCCAGTATGGTAAAGCGGAGGACAGCAAAATGAAACTTAGTGAGATCCCGGAACATATCAGTCCTACAATTTCAACGCTTCCCATAGTGCACCTGTGAACGGGATTTAGTCGCCTTAGAAAATCATAAATATAGAAGTATAGTAAAATATTGATACAGTGATCGATAGTAGCACAGCTAAAGTCATAATCAGAATTAAATGACGTTAATATTTACTACAGTACAGACGTGATTGAAATTTGTGAACAGTACACATAACAATCCAAGGTAAGCGTTCTTTTAATTTGATACAACTATATCATTGTCAGATATTTCCCTTAATGCAATGCATGTTTATTAGGAAACAAAACAACAAATTGTAAACTAGGATCAAACATCGCTTGCTTTTATAAAGATTGTTAAAATAAATAATCTTTTGAAAAAGGTCCAAAATTATTATTGTTGTTAAAGATCTTCGGTGGTCATTGATCACGTAAACTAAATTAATTTCCGGAAAATCATTAAGCATTAAATAACGTAAAGTACTTTCTAAGAAAAGCAAACTGATTACAGTATTGCATGTTTTCAATAAATATAACTGATTAGTATAATGATTACAGTATTGCATGTTTTCAATAAATATAACTGATTAGTATAATGATTACAGTATTGCATGTTTTCAATAAATATAACTGATTAGTTTAATGACTACAGTATTGCATGTTTTCAATAAATATAACCGAGTATAATGATTACAGTATTCCATGTTTTTAATAAATATAACTGATTAGTATAATGATTACAGTATTGCTTTTTGTAAATAAATATAACCGATTAGTACAATGATTACAGTAATCATAGGTTATTGCATTCATATGGGAAAATGCGAATGAGTTCTTTTTCTTCGGAATAATGCTGCACGACTTTGGTGTGCAGTGTTAGTCTGAAAAAAGTGTTCGTATTTTCCCATATAAATGCAGTGACCCTTTTATTTTATGCTCATTTCTTTTGACTACCTAATGTATAATAGTAAAGTAATACACTACAAGAAAAAAACTAACTGAATTTATGCTTTATTTCAAAATAAATGCACAACCTTAGATTCGCCAATACAGTACAATATTATGCGCACATAGCACCGACCAGCGACCTTTGAACTTCGTGTTGCGCTTGTTATAGTTTTAAAACATTCTCGTTTGGGTCTACTTAAAATTGAAATTTTTAGTCATTGTTGGAATGAATGCGCATTGAAACAAATTCCAGTCGGTCTGGAACGGATGGGTTTTCTTTGCTTTTGATTCAACTCAATTCTGCTTTGCTGCTTACGATGGACTCGATTTATTGGTTCAGCTCATTGCAGTAAAGAGAATGTGATTTCATTTGGAACTGTGGTAGAAATTATAGTACAATTTCGATATGTATCAGGTTTTCCATGACATGGATCATGTCATTCGGATTTGCAGAACTAAGACAGTACATTTTGAGTAAATTCAAGATATATTAATCTACGTATATGTATTACCGTTCTTATTATCAGATTAAGAAGACATGTGTTTACATTTTGAGTAAATTCAAGATATATTAACCTACGTATATGTATTACCGTTCTTATTACCAGATTAAGAAGACATGTGTTTATGCCCTGTCACATGTATGCTCGCTTTTGGAGAGCCCCAGCTATGACCTGTATGTCTTCTATTGCTAGCATAACACTGTAGCAGAATAATTAAACGGGACAACTTGGAAAGCTGCTGTTCTCTGACAGTCCATTTAACCAACGGAAATAATACTTTTGACGTCTTGTTTTGTTGGTTCTGAGGCCCTTAATTTCCTATGGAAACCTTCAGTTGTATTTTTCTCAAATTTAGTGTTTTGACTCTCCAGTAAAATGGTAGTCTCTGATAGATGTGTGATAGCCCTTGGCCTTAATATGCTTTTCTGTGCTATTTTTATAGACCACAGAGAGCCCTAGTCATAGTTTGATCCATTCTATGTGCGAAACGTTACGAGTATTTCACCTAAATAATTGTTTAAATGATCGGAAAGGTATTTTCAATTACTGTGTGCCACACGTTTGTTGATGACGAAGATCACGTTAATACGTTTGCTTGCTTAAAAGTTTCATTTGTGACTCAGTGAACTCGTACACATCGTTGACGTTATAATATCTACTTTCAAACGGACGAACTTTAGTTTATTCAGAAACAAATATAATACATCGAAATCTAAGGGGTCTGCTATGAAAGTACATTGTTTGTTACAATCAAATCAGTTCCTAATTCACCATAATATTTTCAGTCACACTTGTCGTGCAATATCGAAAAATAAAGAATGATTCTGACAATGTAAAGTTAAGGAAGAAAAAATAGAGTATATAATAATGTATGTTTTATGTGTGTCAAAAATCTGCCCTAGTTTGGTTCGTACTAATTTAGGTCACATCCACATTCAATTTCTTATAAGTTCATGCTGAATTTGTTTCGGAGAATACGAATAAAATCGTTTGTGTTTCTTTAACGAACAGGTATGATGCATTCAAACAATACAGTGATATAAGTTTATCTGTCACATATTTGACATTCCAATCATTTGGTACGTTTTTTCCTATTACAGACGAATAAATTCCTTCAGTACGCCTTTAGAGTCAATGGCTAGGCACCAATTAACCATTGTCAAGAAACAGCTGCTAAAATATCCTGAATACAATATTCTCAACTCTAATTTATTTCCCTACCTTTATTAGTAAAACAAACGTACTATAGAGACTGTGAAAGCATAGCTGTGGAGAAAAATCAAATACGGAGCATTTTGTAAATGTAAAATGATATTAAACTGCCGGGTTTGCCGTGTTGTTTTAGAAACCATTAGGGTTAACGGAAAACCGTACGAGACTCTACACACCCCCATGCGTGGCTCACACATTCACGTCACGTGTGTGTTTACACCCCCGCGGACAAAATTATAATTGATGAATCATGTGTGGATCGGGTGGGTGCATACTATGTCATGGAGTTAAGGGCAAGAACAAGTGTCATAGGACTCAAAAGGTAATTAAAAGACGAACAAAAAAAACATGTCCTACTACTATGGATATTCTTAAATACCACGCATATCTTCCCAAATCTTTAGCAAGGAAATGCATATAGCGAAATCAAGTTGGTTACTTTTTCCTTATTCCTTATTCTCGATTCAGCAAGAAATAAGTGACTGGTTCAATTTCACATTTATTTGAATACTTATTCCTTATTCACACTGAGTTTTGCATTTATTCATTATTCCCAATTCAGTATGTAATTGGTTACCACTTAGTTAATGAAGACGAAAGCTTTTTAGGGCATACATTTGTGTAATTCTATCCTGATTGGAGAAATAAGAGTGCTATATAAAGCCGAATATAGACAGATCACGGACTATATGTAGGAATGGTTTAGGATATTAATAGGAATACGTGTTACGTGATTTGATATAGGATTAATTAGTTGTGTTAGGCATTTCGGTCCTGTCTTGTGATGCATGGCGTTAAGTATTAGTATTCTGGTTCGAAAAGCTTACTAATGACACAAGTAAAAGGGAAACCACACAAAAAAACATACAAGTAAAAATTGGAGATTTCTCTTGTGTGGTCGTCATGTCCTTAGAAGAAAATTATGTGGAGTACTCACAAGTTTAAGAACCCTTCGGTTGACTTTGAATATTGTCTTGAAATCTTTGGAACTGGGGTACTTAACATATTTGTAACCGATTTCCAGAAGTTGGTATTACATAAAGGGGGGGTGGGGTGGAGGGCGGGTAAAGCACATGCTGCAAGAAGATTATATCTTATTTATACAGTTTGGTCGTTATGTATCACCTTTAAAGGGATTTGACAAGGACCCTTCTTGACATGTTTTCTCTAGAGGATAGTGTAGTCACGAAAGAAGTCCTGAGGAATTTCGTTGAGCCGATTTCGGGAAATCAACTAGATGACGGGTGTCTCGTACGACGCATGCCGTAGGATTATAACATAGACCCTTCTTTGACATTTTACCTCTAGGGGATAGAGGTCCATCAACGAAAAATGACCTGACGAATTGAGAGGAAACAGCGAAGTAAGGGACGCCCTATGGGTACCTGGTATTCTCCCACCCACCTACGAAAAAATCAATAAAAACAACAACACGCAAATGTTAATCGACTGAAACGATGGTTTGTACTAATTAAAAACCTGCTAAGAGGATTATGGTTTCAACGTCTCTTGCATATTATCTAACTAGGCACACGTTCTAACAGTAGAAATATATATATAAAATTAAATGCGTCGAGGCGATTTCGAGAAATCTATGGCGAGATGGAGGTCGAGTAAGACACATGCCGTAAGAACATTATATCTTTATACAGTTTTGACATGGAACATTCTTTGATATTTTACCTTTGGGGGTAAGAGTCAACTCCCGAAGGAAGTTCTGGCGAATTTCGTCGATAGCAAACCGCAATATAAGGGTCGTCCGATGGGTGCCGGGTATGAAAAACAAGCAAAGATTAATAGACTGAATCAATAGTTTGTACTAATTGAACATCTGATTAGAGGATTTTCATTTCAACGTCTGTTGGACAGTACCTGGTTAAGCACCCGTGCTAAAGTTAAAATTGTTTTTAAAAAAAATACGTCGAGTCGATTTCGAGAAAGTCGCGACCACTTAAAGAAGGTCCGGTACAACTCATTCCGTTTAAAAATGGCATTTTACGTATATATCTGGGCCATTGAGTGCCTTCCTTATACAGTTTGACATAGACCCTTCTTTGACATTTTATATATAAGGAGATTGAGTCCATCCACGAAAGAAGTCATGACTAATTTTCTCGAAAGGAAACAGGGAAATAAGGGACGCCAGATGAGGACCAGGTATGAAAAGCACGCAACTGTTAATAGATTGCATCAATAGTTTGAACTAATTGACCCCTTACTTAGAGGATTCTGATTTCAACGCCCCTCATAGATTATATAAATAGGTCTCCATTCTAACAGCAGAGCCGATGTCGAGAAATTCGCTGTTAGAGAAAGGAGCTCGAGTACAACATATACCGTTGTACATTTGGGCCATTACGTCTCCTCTTTTGAGTTTTGATATGGACTCTTCTTAAGTATTTTATCTCTAGGGGATAGAGTGCATCCACAGATAAAGTCCTGATGAATTTCGGTGTGTGATAGGTACGAAATAAAAGGTATCCGACTGGTACCGTGTGTGAAAAACACTAACATATCCGTAAACTGTATCAATAATATAGTAGAGGAATTCGATTTAAACGCCTCTTGGACATTATCTAGCTAGGGACCCGTTCCAATAGCAGGAGAATACAGAAAACTTGGTCGAGCTAAATTTAGACATTCGCGACTAGATAATGGAGATTGATTACAACACATACCGTAAGATTATATTTTACGTTACATTTTAGGACACTACGTCACCTTTTCTTTGAGTTTTGACATAACACTTCTTTGATATTTTAAATCTCGAGGATAGATACCACCCAAAAAGGAAATCATGATGAATTTCTTCGAAATGAAACAAAGAAGTAGTCGAGTCAGAAGATGAGAACATGCATATATTGTTGTGTTATTACGTACCCTCTTAAGAGTTTTGACATCGACCTTTTTCATATTTGATCTCATGGGGATAGAATCCATCCAAGAAGGGAGTCCTGCCGAATTCGTCAAGAGATAGGAACGAAATAAGGGGCGAACGTTAAGTACCGGGTATGAAAAATGCGCAAATTTTAATAGATGATATCTTTAAATTTTACTGATTGTACTCCAACTTAGAGGATATTGATTTCAACTGCTCCTGGATAGCGTCTAATTAGTGATCCGTTCTAAAAGTATTCAAAATTAGGAGACATTTCGTCGAGCCATTTTCGAGAAATTCGCGACTAGACGAAGGAGGTCGAGTTCAATACATACCAAAGAAGATGATATATGACGTACTGAGTAGGGCTATTGCTTCCCCTCTGAAGAGCTTTGACATGTGGCCTTTCTTCTATATGTTATCTCTAGGTGATAGAGTCCATCCACGTTGGAAGCCCTGACGAATTTCGTCGTGAGGAAACATGGAAATAAGGGGCGTCCTGTCGGTACTCGGTATAAAAAAACTAAAATCTTAATATATGGTATCAATAGTTTGCACTAATTGAATTTCTACTTAGAGGATTTTAATTTCAACGACTCTTTGACATTATCTAGTTAGGGGCCCCCTTCTTACAGTACCAAAAATTTGAAGAAAATTCGTCGAGCCCATTTTGGGAAATTTGGGGCTAGTTGAAGGAGGTCGGGAACAACACGTACCGTAAGAACATTATATCTTATGAACATAGTTGGGCCATTACGTCGTCTCTTTAGAGTGTTGACATGAACCCTTCTATGATATTCTACTTCTAGGGGATAGATTACATCTACGAAGGAAGTCCTGATGAATTTCGTCGAAAGGAGTCGGTGATATAAGGGGGAGTATGCTATACGAACCGGTATGAAGAAACGTAAAATATTTAACTGATTGTATCAATAGTCTAAAAATTTTACTCAGATTTAGAGGATTTTGATTTCAACGTCTCTTCGACAGTGTATAAATAGGTACCCGTCTTGTACAGTATCTAAATCGGGACCCGGTATAACATTATGAAATGTATGAAGAAAAGTCTTTGAGCCGATTTTGAGATTTCGTGGCTAGACACAGGAGTTCGAGTGATATTTTGTCTCTCGAGGAAAATGTCCACCAAAGAAGGAAGTCCTGACGGATTTCGTCGCCAAGGAAACAGCGATTTAAGGGGCGCCTAATGAGTGTCGAGTATGAACAACAAGAAAAAGTCTTAATATATCGTTTCAATAATTGATACTAATTTGTACTCATACTAAGAGTATTTTGATTTCAGCGTCTCTTCGACCGTATATAAATAGGTACCCGTCCTAGCAATACAAAAACATTCATAAAGATTCCTCGAGCGGATTTCGAGATATCAACGGCTAGGTGTAGGAGGTCTAGTTTAATACATGTCGTAAGAAGATTATACCTTACGTTTACCGTTTTTTTTTCCAATGCGTCCACAACCCATTCTAGAGTTTTGACATAGAGCGTTCTTTGGTATTGTATCTCTAGTATATAGATTCCACCCAGGAAGGATGACCAGTCGAACTTTGTCTACAGTAATCAGCGAAATAAGGGGCCCGCTATGGGTACAGGGTATGAAAAACAAGCGAATATTAATAGATTGTATCAATAGGTTGTGCTAATTATACTCCTACTTAGCGGATTTTGATTTCAACTTACAAAAGTAGTGATCTCTTCTAACAGTAGGAAACATTAGAAGAAACGTTTTGCTACATATTTCTAGAAAATCGCAGCTACATAATGCAACCAGAACATATTGTAAAGGTATGAACAATACGAAAATATTATTAGATCAGTCATTTGTACTAATTGTATTCCTGATCAAAAGACTAATTTCGGCGTTTCTTTGACAGTATCTAATGAGGGCCCGTCCTAGCAATAGGAAAATTTTCAAAACATATTCGTCTAGCCGATTGCGAGAAATTCGCGGCTAGATAATGGGTTTCGGGTCGAACACATGCCTAAGAAGATTATGTATTGACTATGATGTTGGGACATTACCTACCTTCCTTAAAGAGCTTCGACAACGACCCTTCACTGACATTTCATCTCTATTTGACCTAGGATGCAAGTCCTGACGAATGTCAAGGAGAGGAATTATCCAAATAAGGGGCATCTTAAGGGTAGCGGGTATGAAATACACGCACAATATAGATGGACTTGAGCAATAATAAATTATAATTTGTACGAATTCAACACAGAATTATCGGGTTTTGACTTAAACGCCTCCTTGAAAGTATCTAGCTAGGGATCTGTTTCATCAGCAGGGAAGTGTGAAGAACATTCGTCGAGCCGATTAGGAGAAACTCGCTGCTATATTGAGGGGTTTGAGTACAACACTGGTTGTACGGAGATTATATCTTGCGTACACTCATGGCTATTACATCCCGTCTTACAATAGTTGTGGCTTGTACCTTTCTTTGAAAATGTATCTTAAGGGATAGAATCGACCGGCGAAGGGGCACCCTATGGATACCGGGTATGAAAAACACGCACAATTAGGATAGATTGGATCAATATTTTTACTAATATGACACATATTTAGAGGATTTCGATTCCAACGCATCGTCGTCAATATCTAGATTTGTATATGTTCCAACAGTAGGAAAATTGTAAAGAAAATTTCGAGAAATATATAAAAGGTTTCGGGTACACTGCATGCCGTAATGAAAACCTATCTGTACAGTTGAGACATTACATACCCTTTCGAAAGAGATTTGAAATTGTTCCTTCGTTGACAAAAATCAGGGAACTAAGGGGTACCCTATGGATACTGGGTATGAAACACACGCATACTGTGAATCGATTGGATTAATCTTTATTAATTTGACAACTACTTTGATATGTTTGTTTTCAAAGCTTCGTTGGAGGTGTCTAGATCTGTGTGTGTTCCAACAGTAGGAAAATAATAAAGAAAATTAGTCAAGCCAATTCCGTTTGAAAATCGTTTGGCTATATAACGGGTTTAGGTACGCTGCATGCCGTAAGATTATATCTTACGTATACATTTGGAACATTACGTTCCCTCTTTGAAGAATTTTAAAATGGACCCTTCCTTAAGTTTTTATTTGTTGGATAGAGGCGACCCAAGGAAGAAGTTCTGACAAATTTCGTAGACAAGAATCAGTGAAATTAGGGGGTTCATATGGTTACTGGGCATGTAAACACATGCACAATGTGGACCGATTGGTTCAATATTTTTACTATTTGAACCTCTTTTAAAAGGATTCTGATTTCAACGCTTCTTCAGCGATATCTAATCCGGTATCGTTTCCAACAGGAGGAAAATTGTAAAGAAAATTCGTAGAGACGATTTCGGGATTTTATCGGCTAGATAATGAAGTTGTGTATCACACATGCCGTAATGATATCATATCTTACATGTAACGTTGGATTATTACTTACCCTCCTAAAGAATATTGACATTTAGTCTTCTTTGACATTTTATATCGAGTTGATCGAGAAGATCCACGAAGTAGTTTTTGTTTCATGTAAGCTAATTTTATTTTCGGTAACGTTTATGTTTAATTTTAAAGTATAGCGGGCTTTGTAGTGCCGTCTAGCGTCTTATTTATATATACACAAGTGCCAATTGTTGCTGTCATGGTGGTGTGTTCTGAAGGGGTATTGTGTAAAGACGTCCCTTTGCACGTGAATCAGTATAACCACCCACCGGTGCAAGCACATGTGGTAGTAGTTCGCCGGACAGGAAAAGGCTAGGTTTGTGAATTTATAAAGTATTCGGACAAGGACTTTCGTTCACCAGGATCATTTCGCACTGTTCATCTCTCTGTGTGTCGATCCTGGTCGAGTAACGACGCTCGACCACGATCTTGCCGTTGACACAGTCAGTTACACAGTCAGCAACTCTGCGACCAAGTCAGCGACACAGTCGACTACTCTGCGACTCATTCTGGAACCCAGTCGGCGATTCTGCTACCAAGCCAACGACACAATCGTCCACTCTAGGAACCAGTCGGCGACTCTGTGACCAAATCTGCAACACAGTCGGCGACTCTGCGACACAGTGAGCAACACAGTCGACAATTCTGCGATTCACTCGGAGACCCAATCGGCGAGAACAGGACACCCAGTCGACGACTCTTCGACTCACAGATGACCCAGTCGGCGACTCTGCGATTCACTCAGCGACACAGTCGACGATTCTGCAACCCAGTCGATGAGCATGCGACACAGTCAGCAACACAGTCAACGATTCTGCATCTCACTAGGAGACACAATCGGCGACTCGTCGACCAAGTCGGCGACATAGCGACCCTGTCAGCCACGCAGCCAGTGACTCAGCGACCAAGTCGACGACTCCACGACTTAGTCGTAGACTCAATCGACGCTCTGCAATCAATCCAGCAACCCAGTCAGCGACCAGACGACGGTCCAGTCGACGATCAGCGACTCAGTTGACGACGGAGTCGCCGAAAACAGGACACCCAGGTGGCACCTCAAGATGCAGCGACAAGAACCAGGAAAAAGATGGCATAACGCTGGTGTAGAAATCTGTCGCACTCTGGAGCACCAGTCTTGCGAGAGATTCAACATATATATATATATATATATATATATATATATATATATATATATATATATATATATATAAATATAAAATAATAATAATAATAATAATAAATTCTACCCACGAAGGATGTCCTAACGAATTTCTTCGAGAAGATTCATGCGAAATAAGTGGTGCTTTTTCGGCACGAGATACGTAAAATCCACCGTGAGCATAGATTATCATAATACTTTCAACTAATTGTACCCCTAAGGGGATTTTGATTTCGGCGCCTCTTGGATCGTATCTAGGTAGGGGCCCGTTTTCACAGTAGAAAACGTTTAAGGAGAATTTACGAGCCAATTTCGATAAATCAGGAGATCAATATACGGTCATTATAACGATGACCACTAGGAAATTGCCACTTCTGTCCTTATCTGGATCCTACGGTTCTCGCCTAAATGACATCGTGATCGCTCTTTCTTTTGAAAGATTGTACATATGGATACGTTTGACTCCTACAAGATGTATTGACAGCATTAATCGAGAACAATGTGATTAATAGGAAGGTCATTACGGATACCCATATTATTGAAGCGTTACAGACCTTTAGCAGATTTTAGTAAAACTTTGCGAAGCAGGTGTCGGTTTACATCGTATATATATATATATATATATATATATATATATATATATATATATATATATATGCACATGGACCACAAAATACCCCTATAAAGAGTTTCCCATTGGCCATTCTATAGATTTTATGTCTACGAATATGTTGAAACCACGAAATAAATCTTTACGAAGTGAGAGAAATCAGTGACATGGGGGAGGCGACGATTTCTGGGAATCGGATACAGAAAACATGTTCAATGGCTATCGAGTACGTCAATATTTTGTACCCACATATACTGTACTTCGAGAAGTTTGATTTCAGAGCCTCTTGGAGAATTTCAGTCGATGGATCCGTTCCATCACTTGATAGATTTCTTGAAAATGTGTGGGGCCGATTTCAAGAGATATGGAGCTCAATATGTGTTATGTAGAACAAAGAATATAAAGAGATTACATCTTCAGTCCTTCTCTTGCGGTAGAGAACTAAAGACGATTTTCCAAGCTCCCGCCGAAAAATGATTTGATGTCCACCCATGGCACATGCATGCATGTGATGACCTACAATAAGACACTTCGAAGGCCTCATCCTCTAACAATTGGAGAAACTCGCAGCCTGGAATATTGGCCGGGTTGACAGGTTGCAGTCTAGCTCTAGCGTCCAATAATGCTGAGGGCCACCCAGGATATGCGCATGCGGGTGGCCAACAAAGCATTGTTCTGTGTCGTCTTCGATCGCAAAGAAGTCGGTATATTTTCGATTCCCCTATCTGCTCGTCTCACGTCCATGGATATTACTGCCAGGGTGACCTTATCGCAATTAGATACCTTCAAGGCCGTCACTAGGTGCCTTAGCTGGGCTGGCCCTAAAGTTCATCAGCTCCATCTTTAACAGGTACAGGCTCGCCCATCCCGAAAACACTTCTCTGGTGTCTGCATGCGCAACCAGCTGGCGCGTCTGCCATGGTAAGGTGTACAAAGGTTGGAATTGTCAACCTCGGCAACTCGCAAACCTGCGTGACCCATTGGATGGTTTTGGCTCGAGGGGACAGTCGCGTGCCTCCGCGGAGATATATAATACTCTCTGTTCAGAAAATGTCTGAAAGGCTGATTGCTATTCTAACTGCGCTCGACAACGACCGGAAGCCTGGTTCGCTGATGTAGAGGGCGTTGTTTCTTCTTAGATGTTAATTGAACCAGGTCGGAATACGGCATGTAGGACATTCCGGTGGACAGCTTCAGACGCTCGCAGAGATACCAGCGACACCCTCCTAAGCGCTCTGGCAAACCTCTACCAGTACGTGAGAAATGTTGAGCTACTGCATTGCCCAAAGATTTACGACGCCATAGGTATGAATGACCTGACTGTGTTCATCGTGACCGCCAGCAGACCAAAAGTCACTGATGTAGACGTACATGGCCCCAATGTAAATAATCTTACGGCATGTGTTCTGCTCGATTTCCTTTATTTAGTCGCGAGTTTCTCGAAATCAGCTCGACGAATTTTCTTTAACTTTTTTATGCTGTTAGAAAGGGGCTTTATTTCGAAACAGTATAAGAGGCATCGAAATCAAAATCCCCTAAGTAAGGTACCCATAAGTACAAACGCTTGATACAGTTTATTAACTTTTGCGTGTTTATCATACCCGGTAGCCCCGAAGGCGCCCCTTATTTTGCTTTTTACGCCACAGCTTCGCACTGTTTCACCTTATTCCATTTCCGTAACGCATCGGTCGTATTTCACGCCTAGAAAATATACAACTCAAACACCCTATACAGGGAACTATTTTACCTGCGCTACCTCAGGCCAATCAAATCATCCTTTCAAGCCTCTTTTCGCCTATAACTTTGCACCATGTCTTCTACTATAACAACAACAGAAGACGTCTCCAGCCAACGGAACCGTTCCTTCTGAATTACTTTATTGTACAATTGACCAGTCACCCATCACGAATACTGCACATGCACTCACATAATCGTTACATACAGTTAGCTTTTAATAGGGGCTACTCATTTTCAGGGACACTTATGGGACTCTGACCTGAACTCACTATAAAATTAAATCATGCCATCCTGGAATCTCAACAACACTTCAATCTGTGATGTTTTCCCCTAGCAGTTGGCTAATTAGTTGGACCCAGGACACCGACTTCCCAAAATCAACCAAGTGATCACTTAAATCTATGAAATCCTTAAAATGGAGAGCTATATGCAAATGGCTAATACTCCAAATTTATTACAATATCAAAGATGGGTCTGTGTTGAAACTGTATAGAGAAGGAACGTATTAGCTCAAATGTAAACGTAATATAAAGTCTTACGTCATGGGTTGTGCTCGACTAACTTTATCTAGCAGTGAACCTATTGAAATTGGCTCGACGTATTTTCTTCCACTTTTTCTTTCTGTTATTTACATATTATCCAAGAGTCGTTGTAATCAAAATCCTCTTAGCAGAGTTTCAATTAGTGCAAAAGTTTGATACAATCTATGAACATTTTAGTGTTTTTCATACCCGGTACCCATCGTTGCGTCCTATCGACGATATTCGTCAGGACTTCCTTCGTGGGTGGACTCTGTCGCACAGAGATCAAATATCAAAGATGGTCCATTGTCAGAACTCTCTAAAGAGGAGACGTAGAGGTCCAGCTATATACGTAAGGTATAATATTCTGATCGCATGTATTGTGCTCGACCTCTTTTATTTAACCGAGAATTCGTTGAAATCATCTCGACTAATTTTCTTCTAAGGTTTCCTACTGTTGGAATTGGTTACTCTTTACCGACTGTCAAACAGGGGTTGAAATCAAAATTCACCGAATAAGGGTTCAAGCATCGCAAAGTTTGGCTGCAATCTGTTCATAAATTATAACGGTTTTAAATACTGCTGGCATCGGTAAAGACCCTCTTACGTTTTCTGTTTGCATTAAACAAACACCGTCAACAATGATTTTGGAAGTCAAATGCATATCTGTTTAGAAGATATCGTACACTAATAATAAATGCCAAGATCGTTTTAGTGGTGAACTGTAGGAACCACATATGGACTGAATAGGTAATCCGCTAATGGACTTTGTTACAACTATCAAATATTAATCTCCGGATTCCAATAAATCGGGTCGACGAATTTTCTTTAAACTTTTCATACAGTTGCAAGAGATCCCTAACTAGATATTCTCCGAGAGGAGTTTAAATCGATATATTCTAGCTAGGGCTTCAATAATAACAATCTATTCAATCGATCCAAATTGTGCATCTTTTTCATACCCGGTGTCCGTGGGTTGCCCCTTTTTTCACTAATTCCCCTACATGAAATTCATCAGGGCTTCTTTCGTGGCTCGACACTATTCCCTAGAGATAAAATGACCGTGAAAAGTCCATGTCAAAACTCTCTGAAGAGGAGACGTATTGGCCCACCTGTATAATATATCATCTTCTTGCCGCATATGCTGTACCCCCCCCCCCCCCTTATGGAGACCCACTTTCTGGAAATCGATTAAACATATTCTTTGAACGACTTTGGCTTATGTTGGAACAGATTCTTGAATAGAAACTGTCCATCAGAAGATGCTACAAAAATCGTTTAGGTATGGGTTTAATTCGCACTAAGTATTATTAGATTTGATTCACGCTGAGCGTGTTTCATACACCTACCCGTATGCTTGTTAACCCAGTTCCAATGACTTCAAGACAACAGTAGATGTCAACTGGAGGCTTCCTAAACCATAGATACTTGAAATAATTCTTCTCTAGGCACATTGTGACCACATAAGAGAAATCTCCAATTTCACAATTGTATGTTTTTTTTTTTGTTTTTTTTTTTTGTAGTTGCACGTTTACTTGAGTCATTAGTAAGCTTTTAGAACACAAATACTAATATTTCGCGTCATGCACAACATGACACGACCCTACATCTCACACATCTAATTAATCCTATTTCAAATGACTAATTATATATACCCACCAATATCCTAACCCATTCCTCCACGTAGTCCGTGATTTGTCTCTAGCTTTATATAGCTGGTACCAAAGATCACTCTTATTTCTCTAACTGGCTTAGAATAACACCAATGCATGCCCTGAAGGCTTTTCATCTTCAATAAGTAAGTTATAACAAATTACGTATGGAACAGTGAATAAAGAATGAAAACCCACCTGGATGTGAATAAGGAATCAGTCACCAAATGAATGTATAAATAGTAGAATCGGGAATAAGTAACTGGTTACTTATTCCTTATTCAATCGGTAACTGGTTTCTTATTTCTTATTCAATCGGTAACTGGTTTCTTATTCTTTATTAAATCGGGAATAAGGAATAAGGAATAAGTAACCAACTTATCAATTATGTATGCTTGGAAAAATATGATTGGCCACTTTTGCTCTCCACGGTGGATATAATTAATATTCTTTATTTGCATAAATCGCTGTTATCTCCTTCAATAAGAACTGCATCTCCCTAAAATCCGATAGTCCTGTTTAATCACACGATAACTGTCTACAATAATTGATTTATGTTAGGAGTCACGTATCAAGAACGAATGTGTTAACAGTAGACTTTTAATTAAAGATGCTTCAGAGAAATAGCAAGTTCCCTTTATAAAAAAGGTTTTAAAGAAAACGAATAAAGTAATTAAATCAATTGCAATTATTGATGTAGTTTAATTATGTGTGTATATTGCCATCAGGGATTTCACTTTTTTACTTAGACAATATAATCTAACGGAGGTTGTTTATATAATCATTTACTGATCATTGTTCAGTATGTGGCATTACTTCGGGCAACTCTTTGCCATCTTCTAATTAGCTTTATTCAAAATACAGACACTTTTGGCTACTTTGCATGCCAGAAATCATGCATAGCAAGGCAAAGTTAGAATGTTTCATTTTACACACTTCTGAAACGAAGTTTCATTATTTTATCATATTTAGATTTAAAAGTTAATTATAAGGACTGACAAGTTTATTTTATTTCATTTTTATGAAATGTAAGAATGGAAAAAGCTGCGCCAATTTACGCTCACCTATCTTCAGTTTACACAGTCTTATTTAATCGGTTTAAACATCAGTGAACCAAAACAAAAATAAACTATCAGTCTGTATACCAGAGGCTGATCTGGGTATTAATAATGAAAATACTGCTACATGTTCAAATTACAGCATTTTCTACCTATACATACATATATGGAAGAGATGTTTATGATGACGATGATGATAATAATAATAATAACAAGTATGATGACCATGATGATCATTGTCTTGACTAGCACATGGACAATCTGCATAATCGACTAAATAATGGGTCACAAACTTACCTTTCAACGATTGATCCAAAGACCCTGTACAAACGTCTCACCTTGAGATTCTAAGTAATACGGCAATCTGGTGTGGGTTCTTATATTGACTTTGACCGTATGTATATATAGAGAATCAATAGCAAAACTGACATACGATAATTTATTTGGAAATTCTAATCTCTCTAGGAAGTGAAATAAGAAACAAATCATTATATCTACAACTATTCCCTCTGACTGGTAACCCGTCTTTCAAAGCAATCCAGCGTACCTAAGAGTCACAAATTTGATTAAAAATCGATCAATGTGCAACTAGTTTAAATACGACTACATCCAATGAAAATTCGCAGGTGTTATGATATTTCATCTCTCTAGCTGCAAATATGCCATCTCTGTCTCTAACATACCAACATATCCATCCATCATGACTTTCATTTCTTACGAATGTCACAAACTTTAGAGCACATTCCATTTTCATCGAATATTGAATTACATTGACCTGCCAATTAATATGCTAGTAGTAATATTTGGCGACCGTATGATCTATGGGACTTAGCATGGAGAAAGGTGAATATTGAATACAGGGTCAAGCCAATTTATAGGGTCAAATAATTTATATGGTCAATAGGTATTTAACATGGTGGGGCAGAATAGGATCAAAAGGAATGGAACAGGACACTGGGGACAACATAGTAACAGTGTTGCAAGTGGCTGACCTCAATCGGGCTGACAGTAACATACATACATACATACATACATACACAAACAAAATATAGACATACACAAACAAACAGACAAATAAACAAACAAACAGATACACATAAAATCATACAAAACATACAAACATAGCAACGCGTAGAGATTTGTTCGAGGCAATGGCGTGGCCTTGAAAAGGACCGTTGTGGTTTTGTTCAAGTCATTGAGTTAACATGTGGAGTATTGCATTGGTCTTTTTTTCTTCCTCAGACTTAGTCTTACATCCGAGCTGTATGTCAAGACTCTCTTCAGACAGCCTTGTCTCTCTCCACATAAATCTTTCTTTTCCAAATAGCCGTTTCAGCGATCTTCATGACAGTGTATGATGATACCACATACATGGGGTAGTCCGGGTTGAGCAGCATCCCCGGTTTGAGGGTAGACGAATCTACGTTAGTCCACATATTGTGATGAGAACAGGTGAATTTAATGAGGCAAGCTACATGTAAATATGATTTAAGAGAGGTTCGAAAAGGATTTACTTTTTTCACGAATCTAGAAGCCCGTTACAAAATTCAGTCACAGGGCGGAGTCTCTCTCCCCACCAGAAGAGGGCTACATGTGACGTCACATACCCTGTATGTGCGCAGTGAATCGATGCGACATTGTTGGAACAGGACAGAAGCTAAGACGACGATGAATTGGGGTACGCCTGCAGTGGAGACGAGGAGTGATGGAATAGCGACGACCATAGCAACCACGGTGATACTTCCAGAAGAGAAATATTTTAATTGGGATTTATTTGACTTTCTCTCTTCTTTTAAACAGAACCAGAAGGGAAACATGGAATTTTTTTTGCAAGAGCAGAAAGAAGCAGAACAAGCCTTTGTCATTCAACAGCAACAGTGGGAAGAAGAGGAAAGAAGAAAACGAGAGGAAGAACAAGAAGAGAAGAGAAAGTGCTAAGGAGAGAAAAAGAACAATGAAGTTCAAATTGTCAATTTGTTACTAGACATTTTAACAGAGTTAAGGTATTCGATACAAATGTACCAGACTTCTTTAACTCAAATACTTTTCGGAGCAAAACATTATATTTCAGCATGCACTCCCTCTACGCCGACTACTCCTGAGATACCACCAGCACTAGCCATCACTACCAAATTATTCACAGTAGCAGGTGAAGAAGTATGACTTGGCCGTAGCAAAGGTATGACTTGGCCGTGGCAATTATTCAAAGACCAGGTATTCGATAGGAACAAGTCATCACTCAATACTATCTTTACGAATGGAGAAACGCAGTTAATATCAAGAAAACTACATCACCCGGAGAAAACCAAATGGGTTATGAAATATATCAAAACCTACATAAAAACATGGAATAAATCCTACCGTAAGCCGCCCCTCCCCCCCCCCCCCCCCCGTACAAAACGGACTGAATAGTACAGGTAATTATCACTTAAGCATGACAAGGTTGGCAAATAACATGAATCCTGAACTATTAAAATTAAGAAATAAAAGGTGGTTAAAACCCCAAACCATCAGGCCCTGTTTATAATTGAGACAAGTTAAATCTGAAGATATGAGTCATGTAAATCATAAATATTCTAACCCACCGGCGGATAATATTGTTTGATATATAAGAAAATTAGTCACGTTATTAGGAGAACCAATACCGGCAGTGCAACCGAGTCAGGCAATTTATCTTAATTAGTCTGTATGCTTTAGATTTAACTACTTCCTAGCAACCTCTGACATCTAGCTCTCTCCTTTCAGCACTCATTGAAGTGGTGTAGTGCATTATACATATATTTCGTTTACCTGGAATGTAATTATTAGAAGCTTTAAGCGGGCCTAATGTCAGCCATCAGGTCCAACCACTCAAGTGGCAATGATTAAACATATTAAGATCAACATTATTTTGAAGGACCCAAAATTAGAACAGTAAGTTGGTAAAAAAATCCAATGAACAGCAGGTCACGCTGCACTATGCGGCATCTAGAATTATTCATAGGACGTAAGACCCAAATTAATGATATAAGTCATCAGTCCCCCCCCCTCCCCCGTACAAGGCGGAACATAACCTATCCTTTCTTATAAAGAACCCCAAACTATAAAACGTATCTAAATCTTAAACAAAACCCAACTAAAATACAGTGGGATTTATTGCCCACTTCACACTTATTATAACAAACAGCACAGAGTCAATCATTCAAAATTTCGCAAGAGACACTTTTATTTTTTGGAAACTGGAATCCAAAATAGCTCTGGATGTTTCATTATGGAGCATTATGTTTTAAAACACAACATGGAAATATCATTTTACTTAATGTAATTACTCCATAAATTGTAATTTGTACACATTTTATATACGTATTACTTCGATATAAACCAAACTGCAAATCAATCCACTTACATAGTCAAATCTACACATTGTTCCCTCTCCCCCCTTCTTCATAACAGTTGATATATCTGAATATGTGGTTAATATCCCACTAAAACTCACTATGTGGCTTACAAAGGGTATCAATTTTGCTTGTCATCCACAAATAAAACCATTTGATTGCATTTATAGTAAAGTTAATTGCACTTGCATATGTGGAGTCACTTTATTGTTGTGGATGTCTATACGACTAACAGTACTAAATCAGTTCCCATAGTAAACCTATGCAAACACCGTGATATTAAAAATTCATTAACTTAAAGTTTTTGAAAACGCATGATCAAACCTATATTTATCAGTACGGTTGAAACCTGGATGTCATCTTCTGTGTAGAGGAAAGGATATGAGGAGCGGCATTTTCTGGACCTGCAGTCAGGTGTTCATTTTCGTAATGGGTGTTCCAAACTCAAGACTGTTAAAGGACTGAAATTCCATCAATAAAAGAATGTCTGTATTTGTTTTCACTTGCAACTAGGATAAGCTCTCAAATATTATTTTTCCCAAAACAGAATTTACATTATTAACCATTCCTGGTCAGCCAAACCCATATATACTCTATTTTATGTTCACCCATTTCTAGGCTGGTTCCCATTTTTCCATATCATTAGTACCGTGTGTCCTTAACCGAGAGTGGTTTATTTACGTCCTACATTATTTCAAAATACTGAGTTTGGTTCACTAAATGCTGTACCGGCAATGTGCTTGCAGTGAGAAAAGCGGTACACTTTGAGCTCACTGGCCATGGGTTACACTACAACCAGGGAACCTATATAATCAAGGTATATATTAACTTTAGAAAACGAAATGTCTTGTCGCTGAGCTTAACGGAAGCAACATTTTCAGCTGTAGATGTAAGTGAATTATACAATTGTATTCTTTTTCGCTATCCATATTATGATATAATTGTTTGATGTATTGGATTTTCTAATATTTATTCTAGTAGCCAGGCCTATGTTATATAACTCCATGTTCTTAGTTTTATTAAAATCTGTTTTTCATTTTCTCCATGCATTAAAGGATCAGAACATGTTAGTTCTTAAAGTTATGAAAGATTATTCTTGTCAAATGAAGAGGTGAAAAATCGATATCCACCATCTGATTACACGTTATTCTTATTGCCAATTGGCTTGATATTTTTTTCATGTAACAACTATTGCTGTTGTTTCGCGTGGAGAGAGAGAGAGAGAGAGAGAGAGATCACCAATCCGGTTCTTTTCGCTTTAGCCACTAATTCATGTTGCTATCAGTATGGTAATGCAGATAGAGTAAAATGAGACTTAGGGAAAGCCCGCTACATATCAATCCTACAATGCTAGCCTTTTCCCATAGTGCACCAGTAAACGAAATCTATAGGCTAGCATAGACTTCTAGAAGTTTATTGCGAATATCTTTTGTATGAATGAATTATGTTATGTTTCATTTTTTTTTTTAAGTGATGAAGAAAGTATTATAGAGTACCACAACTAAAATCAAAATAAAGGACATAGGCATATTTACTACAGTTCAACATTGTGAACAGTATACATGATAACCCAAGGTAAGCGTTCTTCTATTTGATACACCTACATCAATTTCAAAGAATTATTTTAATACAAAGTGTATTTTTGTTCATACAAGTTACGAAACAAGAAGAGCAAATTGTTAAATCGGGTCTTACATCCCATTCATTTATAAAGATATTTTACCTTAAATATTTTTAAAACAAGATGAAAATTTATTTTGGTAGTTAAAGATCTTCCCTTGATCACGTGAACAAAATCAAATTCCTCCATAACATTCATCATTAGGCACCGTAAAATATGTTCTGAGAAAAGCAAACTGGTTTGTACAATGATTACAGTAATGCATGTTTTCAATAGATATAACTGACTCGTAGAATGGTTACATTAATGTGTCTTGTCAATAGATATAACTGATTCGTGCAATGATTATAGTAATGTATGCTTACAATAAATATATCTGACTCCAACAATGATTACAGTAATACATGTTTTCAATAGACGTAAATGATTCGTACAATGATCACAGTAATGCATGTTTTCAATAAATATAATTGACTCATACGATGATTACGGTAATACATGTTTTCAATAAATATAATTGGCTCCTACAATGATTACAGTAATGCATGTTTTCAATAGACATAATTGACTTGTACAATGATTACAGAAATGCGTGTTTTCAATATATATAAATGATATGCATTATTATTATTATTATTATTGTTAAGGCAGTATTATTGTTAGCATCATTATTATTTTTGAAACAGTATTCTTATTATTATTATTTAAAAAATAATAATATTATTATTTATATTGTTTATATTATTTTATTATTATTGTTATCAAAATAGTATTATCATTGTATTATTATCATTATTAAAATAGTATTAGTATTATTGTTATTATTATTATTAAAACATTGTTATTATTATTATTATTATTATTATTATTATTATTATAAGCATCACCTCCATACATGTGTTTGCAGAATCAAAATGATATATTTTTGATCGTGCAGTATTATTAATAATGGTTATGCTCAGAACAAATTCTGGTATACAGTTGATTGCTTATTTTCGTTTACTTCATTGATATTTAACCCAAGAAGATTAATAACGCTGTGCAAACTGAACACGGGTGCACATAAATTGGCACCGCTATTTCCCTTATTTCATTAACAAAAGTAAATAAAAAAAACTTGTCAATCCTAATAATTAACTTTTAAATCTAAATAAGACAAAATAGTGAAAATTAGTACTATGCACAAATACAGGTATGCAAAGTAGAAAGAAGTATCCATAATTTGAATAAAGCTAAATAGAAGATGGCAAAGAGTTGCCCGAAGAAATGCCACAGACTGACCAATTGTCAGTAAATGATTATATGAGCAACCTCCGTTGGATTATATTGTTTAAGTAAAAACGTGAAATCCTTGGCGGCAATATACACATATAATTCAACTACATCAATAATTGCAATTGATTTAATTACTTTATTTGTTTTCTTTAAAACCTTTTTATAAAGGGAACTTGCTACGTCTCTGAAGCATCAATAGTTATTAATGAAATTTCCAGGTTTGTTATTGTTAGGTCACAACCCCTAACATAACTCTTGTAGGCAAGTATTGTGTGGCCGAACAGGACTATCTGCTTCTATGGAGATGCAGTTCTTATTGAAGGAGATTACAGCGATTTATGCAAATAAGGAGTATTAGTGATATCCATCTTGGACTGCCAGTTCTCCATGTACAGGGAAACTTGTCTTTAGAGGTCAATAAATTAAAATTATTAGCAAGTGGTCTTGCATTTGCTTCTATAATTTCATCCCATTGTTTTGAACTGCATGCTTCCCGCAATCTCAAAATCATCATTTCGTGAATTTGGTTGACAGCTAACAAATATTTGAATTGCAAAGAATATAGTAAACTCTTTATATGTTGAAATATGAATATGGTATTAAACTTAACTTCGTGATAGGCAGGTATTAAAGCAAACACCAAATGTTATGTTTTTTATGATTCCTGGTACATGATTTTATTAAATTTTTATAACATTAAATTCATGACTGTAACTTGAACATACTATTTTAGTTTGCCTTGCCTATGTGACCGGAAGTTGTAAAGCATTGTATTGTATAGGATCTTTAAATATATGCTGAAGTATGTGTTGACAATAATTAATAATAATCTTAATAAAAATGTATTCTGCCACCTGGGTCTATTTCCAAATACAGTCGCAATATAAAGCGTATGTCAAGAGAGAACTGAGCAATCATTTTCATTCCGATTTTGGAGTCATTCACATTTCTTGTGTTCTTGTTAGTCTGCAGACGTGTTTTATGGTGCACTTAGATATCTTTCGAGAGGAAAAACATTTATTTTGACTGTTCATTGGAAATAGAAAGTGTTCATTATTTGGACTATAATATTATTCTGGAACTGTTATAACTTATTTGAAGGAAGTCTGGACCACGCCATCTGGACAAAGTCACGGTTCTTGGAAGACCAGTACATTTCCGGTTTTAAAATGTACAAGGAACTGTTCATTCATATAGGACTTTAATAGACTTGTGTACGGATTAGTTTGGATTAACTTCAAAATTTTGCAAGCTCCTCGCATATGTTTCATTTATAATTTAAATTGTCAGTTAAGTTTTACAAAACATATTGGTTTTACTTTTCTTTTGCAAGTCTGTTAGTTTGTGACAGTAGATTCGTAACGATATATATATATATATATATATATATATATATATATATATATATATATATATTTATTTATTTGCAATTCATAATATTAAGAAATAATATTGAACACCCAAACTAAGGATATAATTACAAATGTTAGTTATCTTTTCTAATGATATCAATATTGTGTTATGTACATTTAATTTGCATTTTTGTTAGTTATTTTTAATTTTATTTTATTTCAGTATATGCTATTGTAATGTAAAAAAGTATGTTTGATTTAACCTTGTCCAGAATCAAATTTATTTTATCCTTGAACTGAATTATTGATTCTTTTTTAATTCTGTAAACAAATAATACAAAAATTAACGTGTATTATTTTAATAATGGGATCGAAATTAATAAAGTAAACCTGTTTGACTAGGTTTGGGTCCTGACATACCTCACATATTACAGGTTCTATATTATAATTTTTGGAACAGACTTTCTAACTGTAACTAACATTTTATCTTGTAAACACTTACAACCTTCAGGATTGAAATTTTCCATTAGGCAATAGCTTTTTTTTAGAAAATACTAATTAAGACTAGGGGTCAAGTAGAATACTATATAATTTTGTTACTGAAAAAGTATTCTTTCGTGCTTTAAGAGATAGTAGAACGAATTGTATTATTGTTGCGCAAGGTAGTTCATTTGCGCTGAAATTTATTTCTTTAAATTGTTTAATTCGTGTGATCTGTCTCTGAATATTCTTGGAGAGAGATATTCACTGAGATTAATAGTGAATTCAAACCTGGAATTATATTACTGTTTCAAAAAACACTGTTGGTATAACAACACGATACAGGTCAACACAAACACATCAACACTTTCTGAGTTGGATTTAATTTGGATTTCCATTAAAGTTTAATCACGACTTTTATTATTAGGACTTGTATCTGTAATCCTATGATTAATTTGGGATTATTCCGCAAAATAGTAAGTTCTAATTTTTTTTATTTGATTTTCACTTTTTATTCTAGGGAAATAAATTTTGTATTGAATTTTAGAAATCTTGTAGTTTCTCACTCTTTTATGTTACCTATTTTAAGAGCATATATACGTTGACTATTGCTGGCAGCTGTATTCCTTTCTTTGAATTCTAAATTGAATATTTCAAAGTTGTTCAAACATGACATCTTAATTATTTCAAAGAACGGTTACCGCTCCGGTGGCTTAGTGGTTAGAGCGTCCGCCTCTGATGCGAGAGGTCGCGGACTCGAATCCAGGCCGAGTCATACCAAAGACTTATAAACATGGTACTAACAGCTGCGTCGCTTGACGCACAGCATCAAGACGTTAGTGTTAGAAATAGTCGGCCTGGTGTGAGGATAATGTGACTGGGTGGGACATCATGCTACATGTCTGCGGCATGATGCCCCAGTGATATCGTAGCGACATGACTGAAAAATTGTTAAAGCTACTTTGAAAGTCCAAACCACACACATACACCCAAAGAACGGTTCATGTCAGAAAGTTGTTTTAAACTAATCATTTCTTTCCTTCCAAACTGTATTTAGATTAGAAGAATTGTGAAATTTATGAAAAATGGCGAATTAAGGCCAAGGTGATCTGCAGTATTTAACACCTCATCTTGCATGTTTTAAATTCAAATATGTGATCACGTGGTAGAAAAAAAGGCTGAGATTTTTTCTGAACAAGTACTAAATATTCGTCAACAAAATTAATAGCGCCGACACCATGACATGGGTGGAAGGTTGATTATCGGTAACGTTTATCACTATGCACATAAAAATGAAGGCCCAGACCTGTTTACTTATGAGTCCTCAAGCGAGCCTTCTTCCATGAAACCATGACGAATTGCCAGTGAAAGATTATAACTAGATCCTTAATGTACTGTATTTATCATTCAAGATTATGTATTTCGGTTCTCAAGTACAAATTTAATAGAGTTTTGGACCGTCACATTACTTTGTCGAATGGCAAGAATATCAGCCTGGGCTTGATACAACTACATGTATTATGATCCTAGTACTTGTTCATTTGATTTCATCGATCATACTTAGAGTCCTCGTAATGTTCCACGTTAAACCTAAAAAAAAAAACATTATTTGTTTTTCCGATACGATAGAGACTAGAGCGAAGCAAAGAAGACTGGTCCATCAGTTTTCCTAAAGTCAGATATTCGACGTGGATGAAATCGTAATCCTAATTTAGCCGACTGGTAGAGGAATCAAAGTTTGGTAGATCCTGGAAGTTCTGCTAATCTAACTTCATTTAATTAAAGTTATAATACATTTAAGGTATCTAATTTTGAGCTTGAGTTTGAGTTTTGCATAAACGTTTTTTCGAGCATACGGGGCCAGGATTTTAGATATGCAATACCTGCAGTCATCTTTTAGAAAAGTAGTATCCAACAGTAATCTCTACTACTTTCAATTCAAAAGGCTGCATTCTTTGAACGCGTTCGTTATATTATTCCGATACACATCCATTTGCTACGTTTGATACGTTCCTCCAATAACACAAAATTGGCAGTTCTAAGTAAAACATCAAACCCAAAAATGTATTTATATGATATTAGTGAAAATAAATCGCTGTAGAGCAATATAGATTGTACTATTCGCTATTCTAGTTCCAAAGATTAATGTGTGTAATATTCGACTCTTCCAATAAATATAGCTTTTTGAGATGAAATTATAACATACATTATTGCGACACTATATATTAAAATTTAAATATTCAAACAAATTTAGGTACAGCCTTTGTTTCTTTTCTTCTCTTATTGTGCGAGTACCTTTATAAAGAGTACAAACGATTTGAAGTGCACAAATATCGTCAGTACGAGGTAAAATTTCTTCGTCAACATGGAAGTGCGATTTATAAAATCAATAAATACGTATTTGCACGGTACATTCTTTAAAACTAGACAGGAGCAAGTCACATTTGGACAAGGAAGACAAAATAAACCCACATGACTCAACCCGGTTTTGAATTGCTTAAAAGCTTAGGCTTTTGTGTTAGTGTGCTCATTGTTGTGCGCGCGCATGCGTGCGTGTTGCTACGAAATTAAGAAAAACTATTGCAGAATAACATATTTGATGTCCAGGAAGAAGAAACAGACAAACACCAATATATTCGGTGTATAAAAGGTCTCAGAAGCTTCTAGGCCGCGTAATCAATCACATCAGCCATTAACATTAAACCAAGTTCTAATCGCACAGTTTTCGATGTTATCAGTGACTGATTTATTTTATAACGGGTTTATTTCTAGTAATTTTTTAAATAGTTAAAACTTTGTGATATGCAGCTATATACCAGAAAAAAACATTTGTTTATTGATTTGATTATGGATAGACAGCATCAATGAGAAATACAAATATAAGATGAAAAATGTGTACATCTTTTTTGATATTTTTGGAACAGAGACGAAAAAATTTGGAAAGGGGCTATATCATGGCCATTATCCAATATGGTCCTTTACACAATGGACGAACGTTCTGCTTTATATCCCTGAAGCTTGGACGTGAAGGAAATACCCCCTTACACAAAAACTAACAATGCTCACATCATAACCAAAAACATGGAATTCTCGGACCTAAAAGAAACTTTCACGTTCACTTATTTACCTACAAACACACTTTATTATTGCTCATACCTATTAAAACACAAACTATCTTACAAGCTAGGGAAACGAAGTGCTTATAGGCACACTCCTATTTTTTTACCTACAGACTAAAAGGCACACACTATATATTAGTCAGGAAAACGAAGTGTTGATAGGCACACTTCTATTTTTTATCTTACGAACACACCAATACAGACAATTTCGGCAATATAATAGTATGTCTTTTCTAGATTGTTAGGGTAGCCTTGTAAAGGGCTGTTTAGGTTGGAGTTGTGGCAATCTCTTATGGTCTAAGATTGAGCCTCCGTCTGGCTGCAGGCTTTCCGAACGGATAGGGTCTGGTTTTGCGGAAGGAGAAGGGGAACTCTTTTGTGTCTACTCGACAGTCCTCAAAGCCTCTCTCTGGCTCCTCTGTCTGGCTCCTGCTGCTACTGCTACTGCTGCTCTCTCTGCTTGTGAAGTCTATACTTCTAGGTCCACTCTTCTTGTTCCTTTTCTGATTCATCACTGAATACGTCTTCTCTCAGGTCCTGGGCCACTTTTAACATCCTGACATGCAAGGAGAAGAGATAGACTGTTCAGGCTTGGATATGAATTTTTACTTCACACGATGTAACTTCACGTGTACTTCGTTCATCTTTGCTAGTCTTGAAGTCATCTTCATAGGTTGACGAGACAACAATAGATGGTCAGAGTGGAGACCGCACTACTTTTTACATCCCTACGGCCTTTAGGGTAGGAACGCTATAACTCAGATCATGGTGAGGGATAGAGAGAAGTCAAAGAGCATGTTTAGAAAAAAGAATTTTTTTTAGCAAACCACTAACACGTTTTTCAAAAGATAACATGTTTATTCAATCAACAATTAACCAATACATAAATTAACAATTCATACAATTTTTTCAAATAACAAATTTTTGACAAGGTTGACAACGTTGTGAAGTCAAGTTAGACTTCCAATGAGGGAAGTCATCTGGACATTCGTGTACACTATGTTTACTAGCTAAAGACAAGAGATATCCACAATGGTCGCAAAACCAGCAATCTAATTTGTTATCGTTTCTAGCAGAGTCACGATCAAAATAAGTCACAAAATGTTCTAAGGGATATCCAAGACTGCGTGATGAAGATAATACACACAAAAATGTCCAAACACCATGGAATCTGTGCCTTGTAATTGCAAAGTATTGAATCGTGTCGTCTCGGTATTTCTTCTCATAAAGTCGATGATGTCTTCTTCCAAAGGCGGTAATCCATACGAATCAAACTACTCCACACAATCATCTTTGGGAACGTTGACGTCTACCTAGTGGGTTCCGGACTGTCGTCCGTGTTGCTGACATAAGGTTTATGGTCTTTGGGTTGGCGATGAGGAGGTTCATCTTTAGCGCACACGAGATGATTCCAAGAAGCGGTGAACGAACCGTTTTTCAAAAGGTAATACAGTTCTCAGGTATCCATTTTTTTACAGGAAATGATAAGTTATCAATTCAATTCTGACTTTTTGCTTGAACAATTTTGTCAAGTAATCGTCTCTTCGCTTCGTCTCTGTACTAGGGCCAAGAGAGATTCAATCCGATGGATATATAGAGCAGTCAATGGAAGGGAGGAATGATCACACACGTCTTTATACCACTGATGCAACACTGCTTCTTCCGAGATGAGACCCCAAGTGTCATCCAGGTACTCGTTTCAATTTTTCTTCTTGTCTCATCACTAAGCATTTATCGTGTTGAATTTGACTGGGATGATCGTTTTGACATCCAGATCAATCTTTCTTGGTCAACCATGTAATAGTTTATGTCAGGTATATAGCATAACAGGAGACTAAATGTTGTTCTTGGTCTGGCCATCTGGACATCACCGTGTCCTCGTCGCCTTTGTCTTTGGGTTCTGCTTCCATGATATCCTCCCATTCCATTTCCAAAGAGGCTCCACCATTCAAAGACGGATAAGTGTCTTCCATAGCTTCTAATAGTCTAGAACGACTTCTCTCAAACTGCTGACTTTTAGACTGTTTTCGAATTCTGCATACATGATGACGTTCACTGTCCCGGGCAGATGATCTTTAAACTGAAGTTCCACAAGCAGTTGACCAGATTTTATAGGGTGGAAATGTCCCTCGCTGCTACCTTGGTCTGGAGTGAAATCAAAAGCCCACAAAGCGTAACCTTCTGCATAATCGTCTTACGAAATGCAGTGGATGGTGTTGGTCTCTAACTGTACCGTAGCGTCGTACAGGAACAAGTATGATCTCAAGTAATTCTTCTTGTCAAAGTCAGGTTCGAAGTGTCTGGTACGCAAGGTCTTGCCATCTCGACTGACTTCGATCTTGGACACCTCATATATTTTAAACACGAAAGGATTCGCAGTGATGGCATCGCTGAGGTCTGCATTAATAACGGTACCAATGACTTAAGTGGGTAACTGTCCTTGGAATAGATGATATTCGATCTTGGATCGGAAACCAGTGACAGTGGTGTAGGTTTTCACTTCCACGCGTTGTATCGGATACTTGGCGGTCGTTCTGCTCAAAGTGTGACTGACGTCGTTTCCCACTTTAGGTAACACTTCCACGCGTCGCACGTAGAGTCGGGCTTCTTGGATGATGGTTTTGTATTGGTAACATCATCAGCCATCAAATGGAAAGCGGTGCTGCTGTGATTCAGTCTTATGCGGACATCCACCCAGTTCAGCAAATACTTTTCTTGCAACCCCATGTATAATGCAAACGATTCATCAGCTCTAAACTACTGTTGGGTAGTGTGATTTTGCTTCTACGGTCTTTAAATCCCACATTGTTGTCCGATACTGTGTCGAACCTGCCCATCGTGTCAGGTTTTTATACCACGCAGGTATTCTAGATGGGTATTCTTGGCTTATGTTGGCGTACGTCAAGAGATTTTTTAGGTACGCTCGTTAAGAATAAGTATCCATGCTGCTGCTGACCAGTCTGTTATTCAAGTACAAATCCACTTCGCTGAACAAGGAATACATGCAATTGTTGGCGGGGGCTACTTTATAATCTTCCTCTGGATTGGTATTGTCTGACGTTTTGATCACTTTGACTTTCAAGTACAAGTAACTGCTATTGAGATCGATGTAATCTTCGGACTGTCCTTTGATTTCAAACTCGACGGAGCTGAATCCGTCAAAGAAGAGACATAACACTTCATTTGGTTTTTCCAAGGCTTTGCTAAACACTTCATTGAATTTGGAAGCAAACATGTCCACCAGATGTTGACTGCTAAAATAATGGCCTGCTGTACTTTTCAACAGGATATATGTAATGTGGATTATTGAGGGACCCTTTTCGTATTATAGAGGCATATACATTTTCGTTTTCATCCAAGAATTGTTGGACGTGGTCATTCATAACTTTGACTTCAAACGTGTTTTGAATTTCAGTGATGTTTTTGATTTGTGTAGGGTGAATCATTTCGACCAAAGTCACTTCCCAATGGGCTTCGTGATCCAATAGGATTGAAGAAGGTAATTTGGACGTTAAACAGCATAAATTATTGTGGGGAAACACATACATGGAACTGTCACTGGGTAACGTTAAGTAAAATTGTTTATTCATAATTCTAGAATTCTACTGTCAGAGGGGTTACTCAAAATAAGAGGAATGTCCAAAAGAGGGTTGTTGTTGTTTTGGTGGTAACTATTGGAAGACTGACTGACGTTGGTCACAAGACTTCCGTTGTTGCCGTTAGAATATTTCAGGGAAGGATTGTGGAGAAGGTAATCGATGCCACTACTCAGTAAAATGGTCAACAATTGTTTGTCTCCTTGCTGAAAACTCAAGTTGGTGATGGCATCACAATTGACACAAAACAAGACAAAGATTTGGCAGAAAAAGACGATTTGCGTTTTAGTCACACGTTCTCCACACCACACCGCAGAGATGCTTTTGTAGATCTTGCAGAGAGGAACTCGGAGAAGGAGTGGTCACTGTGGTGGTTGAGGCTGCGTTGAAGGGCATGAGGGTTATTTCTTTGTAAAGTCGATGACTTGCGAAGTGTCGATCCAAGAATCAAAACTGGGAGGATATCCTTTCCAACCTATTTTGATTTCTTTGACACGACATTTTCCCACTTTGCATGTTCTTTGTTTGAGAATACATTCGATAACTACACGTCGTCTTCTTTGTTGGTCACGCGTTATAATTCGCGCAAGGAAAATATCCCTTTAACACTACCCCGTGCATGTTATCCAATTTATTGACAGTAGGATGATGGCCACGCACACTTCCAGCGACACGAAACAATTCGCTGGTCAAGTTGGGTAAGTAACCTTTGTCGAAAGTGCGTTTGGTTTTGCCAACGCGTACCCAATCTCCTGTCGTCAACACTCCACCTTTCTTGGGGACAGTCACTTTTGAGCACCTATCTAACAGGCGCTCAAAGACGGTCACTTCGTAGTCGGGAGTCACTTCTTGTGGAGCACATCCGATGCTGCAATGATAAGAATGGTCGTACGCTTTGACCAGGTGCGGTAAGACGTCGATTTACTTTAGAGTGGGTTGATGCGTACAATATTTCCACATGCGTTCGTTCTATGTACATTAAAAACAATCCACGAGGCTTGCTTTGAAGTCTTGATTCTCGGTTGTGAATAAATGAATGCCCCGTTACTTTAATTCTTTTTTGGAAAGCTTGATTCAGAAATTCGGTGCCTTTGTCGGTTTGCCATCGAAGTGGGTGATGATCGCTTAGTTTCAACACCAGTTTTAGGGCTCGCGTTACCAGTGCTCGATTGTAGGCTGCCAAATGAGATACATCCGCTAAATCGGCTTGCCATTGAGGTTCGATGCGCTCCACTCAGGTGAGAATTCTGGAAAATTTTCGTCGAATGGATTTGTTTAACGTGTACGTGGCGTGTTCTTGTAGGTATCGTTGCACTTGAAGTAAACGGACACTTTTGAGTCGGGTTTTGGCAGCACGATACAATATCCGAACACATCCGTATCCCGCAGAATGGGATGGATCATAGTAAACGCTAGCTAACAAACTATTCATCAGGACATTTTTAGTAAGTCACCCACTGTTCGCTGATCCTACTTTGGATGGGTAAGGTGTTGGCATGGAAACGGCTTTAAGTGTCCGATGTTCCACCGGAGTAGAAATCGAGGGTAGTGGTGGTGGTGGTGGCGGTAATGGGATGGCTTTTGTTTTGCTTTCTTTTTTCAATTCTAGTTTCCCTTCTTTCTTTTTTACTTCTGTCGAAGGAGGAGTGGGCATCATATTTCTAACCCATGCTTTGAGTTCTTCTCGTTGAGGTGTGAGGGAAGGGGTCAACAAGGACGCTGCAATCTTACTAGGGATGGGAGCTGCTAACGGTGATTGAAAGAGTTATCGTGTCTCTTCTTCTTCAGGTTTATGTGTGGCTGTAGCTGTCTTTGCCACTGGGGGTGGTTGTGTTAGACTTTCCACCCGGGTCTTAAAATCATAGAGAGTCGGTCGAGGTGTTTCGTGTAAAGCTTTCTGTTGAAAGAGTTGAAGTCGCTACAACGCTTGACCGTACCGTTGCAATTTTTCGGTTTCTGACAAATTGATACGATCCATCAATTCGTGTTGCAACTCAGATATATCGGTCACATGAGGATAGGGAGGTAAACGCGAGGTACGTTGTTCTTGCCAACGATGGAATTCCATTCATCTTTTATAAGGCTCAAAAGTCATTTTTCGTCCTTCTCCTTCCATCAGATACCAAACGTCAGGTCTGAGATATTTTCACCCCAGATGTCCCTTTTATCTTCTTGGTCCTTTTTATCTTGGACCTATGGGTAAAGCACCTGCCAGCATTACTCCCGCTATTCCTTTGACATTGAGACCTATAATGGGAAAAAATCTACCGCGTTGCACCAACATCTTTCTCTTTTGACGGATAGGTATTTTCTTTTGAACCATTTGTCAAAGAACATGACGATGCTTGGCGAAGCGTTCTTTCTGATGTTTAGTCGAAGGTATCGTTCCTTTCAAGACAAACAACATTCGCACACGGTATCGATGACATCTTTGGAGGAGGCTTGAATAAGTTGTTTTCTCATGGGTGGAGGGGCATTGGACAGGACGGACAACTCGTCCCAATATTTCTAACCCAAGCTTTGAGTTCTGCTCGTTGATGTGTGAGGGAAGGGGTCAACAAGGACGCTGCAATCTTACCAGGGATGGGAGCTTCTAATGGTGATTGAAAGAGTTATCGTGTCTCTTCTTCTTCAGGCATCTGTGTGGCTATAGCTGTCCTGGTCACTGGGGGTGGTGGTGATGGACTTTGCACCGGGGTCTTAAAATCATAGAGAGTTGGTCGAGATGTTTCGTGTAAAGCTTTCTGGTGAAATAGTTGAAGTCGCTACAACGCTTGACCGTAGCGTTGCAATTTTTCGGTTTCTGACGAATTGCTAAGATCCATTAACGATTGCAATTCGTGTTGCAGCTGAGACATATCGGTCACATGAGGATGGGAGGTAAATGCGAGGTACGTTGTTCTTGCCAACGATGGAATTCCATCCATCGTTTGTAAGGCTCTAAAGTCAGTTTTCGTCCTTCCATCAGATTCCAAACTTCAGGTCTGAGATATTTTCACCCCAGATGTCCCTTTTATCTTCTTGGTCCTTTTTATCTTGGGCCTATGGGTAGAGCTCCTCCCAGCATTACTCCTGCTATTCCTTTGACAATGGGACCTATAATGGGAAAAAAATCTACCGCGTTGCACCAACATCTTTCTCTTTTGAAGGATAGGTATTTTCTTTTGTACCATTTGGCAACGAACGTGACGATGTTTGGCGACGTGTTCTTTCTGATGTTTAGTCGCACACGGTATCGATGAATCTATGGAGGAGGTTTGAATAAGTTGTTTTCTCATGGGTGTAGGGGTATTGGACAGGACGGACAACTCGTCCCAATATTTGGCTAAACGAGAACGCAGTCATTTCCTTTTCTTTCCGTTTTTGGCATGATATTGGTGGTGGTTTGCGTTTCTTTTAGGTGACATCTTTTTGGTTAAGGAGCAAAAATGCACCGAAGTTTATCGCTTGACATGCGTCTTTTGATCGTATTTTTTGACTGCTGGCAATAGACCAGGAATACTTCTGACATGCTGTGGTAATAAAACATTCATAAAAAATCCTCCCATTTGGTTGCTCCTCTTTTTCTTTGGACAATGGGGTCTTTTCTGGGCAGACGTCGATGCTTGGCTAAGCGTTTTTTCGGATGTGGGGTCAAACGGCGAGACTTTTCTCTTATTTTTCCTTTTTGCAGAGGCGAACGACAAAGCTGATGGTGTGTACTTGTTTTATATGACATGTTTGTTTGTTCCAGACCACAAAAACACCGATACGCATCGTTTGCCCCCGGTCCTTTTTATGCATGAATGCTTCGCCACTGATTATAGGTCCGTCGTATCCATTTAATGGCAGGCATCACTCGAGGTCGAGGGGAATCGGCATCTGACTAAATCGGGACAGTTCTTACTTGGATAAATTGAGTAAACTCTGCAACATATCAGATCTCTCTTGGACTTTGTTAGCAGCTGCCAGTGCATCTAAAGAGATGGAGGATGTCACCGCTGGAGGAGAAGTTCCTGGAGATACAGGTTTTCATTGTTTCATCAAATTAGGAAAGACGCGTGTTAAATTGGGTTTGGCTGGCATCACCAGCAACGGAGAAGTGGACGAACTTGCGGTCACTGGAGATGCGGTCACCGTCGCTGCAGGTAGTGGCTTGGGGATGAAGGTTGCGTCCCTGCCGAAGTGCCCATCTTGCTGGTATGGTAGAAGCTGTTTTCCGTGGTCTTTTCCGGGAGCTTTTCTTTTTCTTTTTCTAGGGACGTTTCTTTTCCTGGGGCTGTGACCTGGTCCTGACACCACTGCTCTTTTTCTTCTGGGTACGCTTGGGTCAGGGAGTGGATTTATTCTTGGGGATTGATTTTGGGCATGGGGATTCAATTTTATGAGGGAGAGAATGATGACACCTCCTAGAGAATCTCTACCTCTAGGTTTCAAAATGATTTGCTTTTTGGTTTGAGAGTCGATGCGTGGATCTGCCAGTTGCGTCAAGGCTACTTTGTTTCTCTTCAAAAAGCGTTTGGTTTGATTAGGGATGTGAATCATGGCTTGAAATAGTTGACATACTGTCACGGTAAACCATCGTATGACGTCTCTAAGACTTGACTTCTAAGACACGAGCACGTATTTGTGGATTTATTTGGCGACTGATGCCTTAAAAGACACGAATCAGTTTGACGGGACGATGAGAGTGAAGAAACGTCATGTTGACATTGTGTGAGATAGACCAAAAGTGGCCTAGGTTTTTATAGATTTATATTTAGGCCGATGCGGACGTGTACACGACATGCCCTCCGTCTTGGCACCGCGGGTGAAACAGATGTGTGCGAAACAAAAATAATCGGGGGTAGTGGGTTTTAAATCCACGGGTAAATGGGTATGTGGGGTTTGAGTGCCATCGTCGCACGCATGAGTAAGCCAAGGATTTCCTAACTGTTTGGCTAACACTTGCGATTTATCTCTAGGGCTTTTAAACAAGACCACGTAATAAGCATTGAGACTGATGGTGTGATGGGCTTTACTTTGTTGAAATAACTTTTTGGATGATGTAAATGACACTGGCGTGACGGTGATGCCTTTTCCGCGTAAATCAGTTTAATTTATTCTCTGTCTTCTCCTAACATGTCGCCGAAGATGACCAGATGGATTTGACTTGGGTTAGACACGATCCTATCGTTTTCGCCAGGAATGCTTTCCACAAACACGATGGAATCGCCTTGACGTTCTCACAGGAAGCTGTAAGCCGATTGCTACTCTTTGTAACACCAAACGATACGTTGAGGTGGACGATCATTCAAATGATTTTTGTGTTCGATCAAACGTTTGACAAATTCGGTTTTGCCTGAACCTCTCGGTCCTGCAATTTGCATGTTAAAGGGATGACGAAGATACCAGACCTCCTAACTAGCCCGATCGAAGTTTTCGTTGATGACTTTGAAAGTGACAGAAGAGGGAGCAGCGACAGCAGAGGTAACCATAGTGTAGGACATGTCACTTTTGTTACGAAGACAGATAAGACAACAGTTTTTAAACTTTATCAGGACACGTTTAATTCAAATCAAAGTCGAATAAAAACATGTCACTATACAACATTGTTTGTGACGAATGTGTGGTTTCCTAGGGACGCTGGGTAATGTTCTAAGAGTCTCTACATCACTTGCACAGTCACACAAGGGTCCTTTCGGAATGACCTTTCGAGGGTGAAATTTTCAATAACATTTCTGTCCTGAATGGAGTGACTTTCCTCGGTGTCAGTTTATTCTTCTTCTGGCAATGGAGTTAACAAAGGTTTGAAACTTACTTTTCACTGGACGTTTGACTTTATGATTACAAATCTTTTGCATAGTTTGCCACTTCTTTTGTTCAAGCCTCGAAACCAAACATTTTCCAGTCACTACATCTGTCCAGTGAGGGTGTAAGTCACAAGCTACACATAAATCTTCGTAAACATCTTCAAGTGACTAAAAGTTGACGAATCTTTTTATTTTCCCTTAGAAGTAGAGAAGTATCGAGATGAAAGTGCAAGGCTTTGCAAGGCTTTTAACAGAATGAGTCTCTCGTGTACATTTAAAGGTACCACCCTCATGTTTTTGGTGGTACCTTACAGTACAAATCGTACAGAGCGCACAAGGAATCGGCTGGTAAACGAATTCCCAGAAAAGACTTGAATAGACACAAACCACACGAAGACCCAAATTCATTTGATACAGTTCTCTTAAAATGTGTTGGTAATCCACCACAGTCTGAATAGTCTCATTGACTTCGTTCCACGGTCGTTTTGTCATTTTCCCCATAAACAATTCAGCACCACTTTGACAAACTAATGCCTTTCTTTGTTTTTCTCCAAGCGGTATAAATTGATGCTTTCCTGCTCAACGTATTTCTCTTTAAATTTCTCTTGGTCTTTGGGAGTTTGGCGTCAGGAAGGATAGCCGCTTCTTCTTGGTTCAGTTTCAAAACGTCATCCACGTAGTCTGCGAAAATGCCCTTCTGAGTCTCGTCCCTTTTGTGGTACTGTTCTGTCTTGGGAAAGTGGTAAATTTCGTACACTTCTAACAATTGGTATCCCCTGTCCAGAACTTTAAACAATTCGACGCTGACCTACGTTCCTATCAAGGCGCGTACTTCCTGGGTGTGCTAACAAGATTGGTCTTGGTTGCACGTTTCGGCACAAGTGCGGTACAGGGGAACATCAGTTTTCCTTGGCAATGGTGAGGTAAAACGGGATTGTACAAGTCCGGGGGAGGCAAGACTTTACATTAATAAATACTTCCTATTGTCGAATGTTTTCCACGTCGACGTGTTCCGTCAGCAATTGTAGGTGCCCTGCGGTAAAGTGACGATATTTGCACACGTAATGATACAGCTAACATAAGTCCATGTATTTAATGTCCTCTCCTTTCTCTTGGTTGGCGTGGTACAGCAAACAGACGGCATTCGTTCGTCCTCCATACAAGCTGTCCCGCGCATTCAGAGGGTATACCAACTTGCAATTTTCCACGATGCGTTTAAACTCGGAATCGGTTTTCAAATGGTGATCGTACTAGTGTTTTCACATTTCCACCACTTGGTATCCTTGCTGTTCTAACTTTAAGGGTCGCTGACAAGTGGCTTCGTACAAGTCTTCCATGATACGTTGCAAAAACTGATTTTTAGTGTACCGTTGAGGGTAACAGGTCGTACTTTCGTACAATAAGCAACCATTTAAACTCATACAAGATCTGAGTGCTTTCCAAGTCCCAGCCATCCAACGAATACGTTTCAATAGTCTTTTCACCTCCTCTGTTTCTGCCATGCTGGATCCATTTGTCTTTCTTGTCGCACAAGTAATGCAACCAGAGCAGAGCTTTGATCGAGGATTGACGTTTGAAAAAAATGGTCGTTTGAGGGCTTTTGACAGCCAGTGTCTTCTCGGGGATGAATCATTCACGGTACATTAAGAAACACGCCTTGGCAATGGTGCAAGCTTTTTTCAAGGGGTAGATCCATCCGTGCTTCCTGAAGATAATTATAAATTTTCCATAGCAATGCCGTAAAATGTCCACGTCCCATCGACAATACTTTAACATTTCTTCCTGAAAATCGAAGGGGTCCGAGACGTGAGTATGGTACCAAGCATAGAAAGCTTCTCGTTGTCCGGTGAGCATGTTGTCGGGGACGTGGTAGTGAGCACCAGGTAAATGGTTGTAGAACGACATGTTGATAGGCTTCGGTATTGAAAAAATGTGAAAAATATACTCTGGCCATGTCTATCATTTCAAACGTTTTAGGCATTTAACTGAAAGACATGGCCAAGTAACTCATCGAATCTTTAAATTGCACTTGCCCCACTTTCATGGAAATGATTTTGGCTCCTTGCAAAGTGACTTTAGGACGTTCGGTGATTTGTTCCGTATAGTATTTGAGAAGAAACTGTCCATGGTAACCCGAGATATTGTAAGCCATTACCGTAGCATAACGATGGCAATCACCGTAACGATCGATGTCCTCTTGCCTCCATGTTATGTCTCGATGGGGTCTAAGATCGATTGGGCAAAATCGGTCAGCGCGTTAGGTCCACGAAAAAATTCTTCACGTCCTTCAGAGATCTTGCTACAGTGGGGGCAATGACAAAAGATTGGTTCTTGGATGCACTTCTCGCACGTTCGATGAGTCACGCAGAAATTGGGAATGTGAATGCCGGTCTCTTGCATGCATTTGAAATCGAAAAGATGAAATTACCTTTCAGCTGGTGGTTTTCTTCCTCCTCCTGTTGGGGTTGATATTTTTGAATGTAGCGTTCGTGTTCCAAGTCCACGATTTGGTGTCAATTGTGACATCGTTTCTTTCCTAGACATAGTTGTGCCTTGGTATTATTGGTACGTATAACTTGTCGACAAGACGCACACAATTTCAGGAGTTGGCAAGCACTTTTCGCTGTGAACTTTGCGTCTTCAGATGTTGTTGCTAACAGGTAGGCTGACAAGCAGGGCAATGCATTCGTTGTTCTCCTTCGCCAAGACTGCGTTTAGAGGTCAAACATTCCTCACAATTTCATCCGCAATGCTTGTGTTACTCTCATTTGTTATAGCCATAGTCACATTTATCACAATGATAACCGTATCCCAGGAATCCGGTGATACTGGTAATGGCACCGAAATGTTCATCGTGATGATAGATGTGAATGTAGTTTCCGTCTTTTAAAAGTTTGCCTCGAAACAATAGAGGTCCGCGAACTTCTTCAGAGTGTACTTTCAATGTGTAGAATGGAGCTATGACGTGTTGCAATTTTTTTCATTTCAGGAATACCACAGGATGTGTCTTTAGATAGGCCAGCTTGCTGTTACATGGGTTCTGCTTCTCTTTGTTGTTTGGCTCGGTTCGATTTTCGAAAGTAGTCCCAGGCTGTATTCCATTGTACCGTGTCGCTTTTGTCAGCATACGTTTGTCCCATCTTGATGGCATGGGCTAAACACATCTTGTCTTGAGGGTTGTTAATTTGAACTATACTTTGTTTGGTGCTCATGTTCGTCCAACAATCTGCATTGTCCGGTTCCTTTGGGAAGAGAAACGTGGGCCATGTACAGTGTCGCTGATCAAAGCTTTGCGAGGTGTCATACGAAGGTTTTTCTTAAGAGAAGTCGACGGACTACTCCACCTCCTTTCGAGATAAAAGTCAAGATACTTGCTATATCTGTAAGAAGAAAGTGCATTGGTCTTCTGAATGTCCACAACGTCAAAGTAAGTCGAGCGTTAAAAGAGACAATGGAGAAGATACCTGTTATCATAGTCTAGAGAAAGGACATTGGTCTTCAAACTGCCCTAAGAAACAAAAGAAGCAGGAGGAAGAGAGTGGTTCAGAACAGGACGAAGAAGAAGAACCCATGCAGGTTCAGAAAGAGAAAAAAGAAGACAAGAAGAAAGTAAGGAGGAAGAGGAGGAGAAGGAAATAATTGTGACAGTGAAGAAATCCAAAAAGGTGAGACTGAAAAGACAAAGAAGAAGTATCAACTTTTAAAGTGATGTGTTGTGACGTTGGATTGTAATTTTTACTAGAGAATATACCAGAAAGAAAAACGTGTCTCTTGGTTTTGATTTTTATAAGAACCTACACTCCCGCGCTCACACGTCCATCATGAGGGAATAAACGATTTGAGTTTTATTTGATTTTGGCAAACATTGAGTGTGTAGTCTGTTATCGAGAGAAGTGGATGGCTCTGAAAAAGACTGTTGTGGTTTTTTTGTTGCTGTTTAAAAAACAATAATCTTGAATTGGAGGTAATGAGCGGCAACTGCCTTATCCCTTTACCATGATCAAGGCCTACTTCTTGACCTGTTGATAAAAGTCACTAGTGTTGATATCTCATGCGTAGTGGGCGTGTTGACGGGGTTGGATTGTTTGGCACGGGAAGGTCTTTTCCTCTTGGGTCGTTATTAAAGAAGTCTGATACATGTGTTTCAGACTCATTAACTATTTTTTAAGAGTACCGTTACCGTTTGACTTTCACTGTCCTCCTTCTTTCGTAGACGTTGTTTCTTATCTGTTTATTCTTCCTGTCGTTTTATTCTTGCTTCTTCTTCTCGCTGTTGCTGTTGAATGAGAAAGCTTATTCTGCTTCTTCCTGCTGTTGTTCGAATTTCTCCAATTCTTCTTTCTGTCTCTGTTTAAAATCCTCGACGTATGGAAAGGAAGGAGAAGGCGGCAAAAGTGTTGGTACAGGAAAAAATTCTTGTGAAGAAGAGAGAAAATCCACTCAATCCCAATTAAAACCGTTCTCTTATGGAAGTATGACTTTTTTTGCTTTGGAAGCCATTGCGATGTCATCACTCCTCGTCTCCACTGCCGGTGCACCCAAATTCATTGTCTTTGTAGTTTCCGTCATGTTCTAACTCTGTCACATTGATTCAGTGCGCACAGACGCTAGTGCACCTATATAGGGAATGTGACGTCACAGACAGCTCTCTTCGGATTGGAAGACAGACTCCGCCCTGTGACTGAATTTCGTAACGCGTGTTAGCATTGGTGAAATACCTCAATCCGTTTCGATCCGCTCTTTCACTATATATAACCGCAGTTTACATCATTCCATTCACATGTTCTCGTCGCAAGATGTGGACTAACTTAGAATCGTCTACCCTCCAATCGTCGATGCTGTTCAACCGGACTATCCCATGTATGTCAAATCATCATGGGCAATTACCCAGATCACCGAGACGGCTCTTTGAAAGCGAATGATCTACGTGAAAAGACAAGGCCGTCTGAAGCGAGTCATAATATACGGTCTAGGGTTCAGACGAAGATAGAGGAAGAGAAGAAGATTCGTGCGATGCCTCTATGTTACCTGAATAGTGTTAACAAAAAACAAACAAAAACCAAAGACCTTTTCAGGGCCACTCCATTGACTCGAAAAGATACATATTCTCTCTTGCCTAAACTTTTATTTAGTGGGTTGTATAGTTGTTTGTGTAATGTATTTATGTTCATAAATCTATGTTTGTGTAATATGCCTATGTCTCTTGTCTATGTCTCTAACCCTGTCTATAACCCTGTCTCTAACCACGTCTGTGTTTGTCTCTGTTTCTACAGTAGCGCACGTTCAGGTCAGCCAATTACCACACTCTTCCGCCCGATTGAGGTCAGCCACTTGCAACATTGTTGCCATGGTTTCCCCAGTGTCCAGTACCCTGATATCACCGCTTTTCAATTCATATTGTCCCTAGACAGTCCCAATCCCTTGGTGCTATATATCTCTGTGTTCAATTCCTCTTGTCCCTAGACAGCCCCCCATGTTAAAATCCCATTAACATATAGATTATATGGATGATTGGGACTATCTAGCGACAATGATAATTCTATGGATGATTGGGACTATCAAGGGACAATAGAAACGCCCACGTATATAATGGAATCAATAAAATCTATCTTTAAGAGTATACAATTCGATACAATAGAATTACTAAAATCTCTCTTTAGGAGTATAGATTTTGCAGCAGTTGAATTACTAAAATCTCTCTTTAAGGGTATACATTTTGATACAATGGAATTGCGTGGATATACTTATAGGTCTAACGATCGAAAGCAGAGAAATTACCGCACTATCTGCGTGTTGGGTGGTTTGTAAAGAATTAGATTTTTGCTTGTGTAAATATTATTCAGATAACCTACTTTGGCTTAAAATTGAGGTAGCTTGTTTTCAAACTAATGAGAACGTTTATTTTGGGGTCCTTTATGCTCCTCCATCTGATTCAAGGCGTTATACTAAAGATGAAATCATTATGCTTCTAAAATAGGTGTTTTAAATGAGATACTTTAATAAAAGAAATTATAATATAAATGATTATTTGGAAATGGATGATTTTCTTCTCAAACAATTTGATTTTGAAGCCGATTACGCTTAGTTTTTCAATGATACCACGCAAAGTCTTGATCAAAATAAATTGCCGAAGAAATTCTGTTTTGTTCTGAACTTATGTTTCGACTCAACAGTCTTAAACCAAATCGAAACGAACTAGTTTATTGATCTTAAACAAAAATAAGACACAAAGTGAAACATTATGATGAAATCAAAGCATTATGAATAAAATCCCCCAAAATCCGAAATGTTCTATCACAAGCCAAAAAGTTTAGAATGTTTCGGATGCATTCCAATATTGAATGTGCTGATGCATCAATAGTCTTGAAAGTGCAGATTTATCAATATTCTTGATGTATCACAATGATAAACTCCAGAATATCTTTTAAATAATTTGCAATAATCTCAAAGTAGTGGTTTATTAAAACAGTCAATGAGCAGTTGAAATTCCAGTGACCAATTTAAACAAATGATTCATCTTAAATTATATATGAACACAACAATGACTGATTCCATAGGCTGAACTTAAAGCAGGAATAAACAATCTTGTTTACATCGTACAACATATACATTTTACTTGACCTAAGATATTATAATGCATAGGATGTGGGTCATTTCATACGGAAAGATTTCAACAATTGGTAAAAAAAGGTCAGACCTTGAACTTAAAGTAAACATCTGTAAAATAAATGATTAAAGTCGGGTAGACACACCCCTCAGCAAAGACAGTAGTCTTGTAGGCCCAAAATATACCCTCGATCATAGCCAAAGGTCAAGAACAAAATATAAAGTCTTTCTCTCTCTCTTTCTCTCTCCCAGTTTTGGTCAAATTATTTTAAGAGGCTTTGATATTAACTTTTGCTTACATTTGTATGTTTTTAATAACAGCTGTAATATTTTATGGCAGATCATCTACTTTTTCATACATTCCAAATGTGATTTATGATAGGATGTTTTCTGCAATGTTTCGTCAATTTCTATTCAGCTCTTGAAAAGAACATTTTTTTTCAGTGCTTCCATATTTTTGCAATTACAGCTGTATTTGAAGGCAATCCAGTATCTTTTATTAATACGCAGTTGGTCTTCATGCCAGGCTGCTTTCTCTCAAGAATTATTAAATTATGTTCAACAGTTTTGGTGAAGAAGTCTTTTAAAGGCTTTTTGTCTTTAATAATGGCAACTAACTTTGCACCTGGTTCAGCATCATTTGTAGCAATGTCAAATCTTTCATTCCAGTATGCTTTCACTGAAATACAATAAAATTCGGTTCAACGTTTTCGGATATGTCTTTTAAAATCTTCTACATTTTTAGTAACGATGGCCATGTTTGATGGCAAAATCGGCATAACATTTTTTTTAGAGTTTTTTAATCAAGGTGGCCACATGTAATTGCTGATCTACATGAGTTGTATCAATCTGAACGTTCTGTGTCAGTGTGCATTATACAATTTGAATTTCGGATGCCAATCATGTATTCCGATACTCATTTACAGCTTGTTAATGGGCGAAAACAAACCTGTTAAAGAACGATCGGTTATCCCATAAAGTGTCCTTGTCTATAAACAACAGCAGAGTCAAAAAATATGTACCACACATAAACATTAGCTATCGTCCACCACCACCAAGCCCCATAAAAATAAAAACATAAACCTAAAAGAACAAAACAATGGATATATATTTTCAAGTATCCGCGCAAATTGGAAGTAGGCACTAGAGGACGAGATCACTAGTTGAAGAAAAGTGATCCAGCACACAGTTTATAATGCATCAGAGACTTGCCATTTGAATTAGTTAATGAAAACGTTCAATTGATTTGCTTTGTGTTCGAGTTTTAAATTTAGGTGGTGGTCTCGTACCCTCAAATGTTACCCACTCAAAATTTTAGTCTCAAAACTAGGTCAAAGCAAACAATTAAGTACAAGAGTACCGTATATGGCATATGTTTAGTGTTTCGGAATGTTACGTGAAAGATTTAGATCGAAGCTAAAATTCTAAAAACGGTTTCGCTAATTGAAATAGGAAGGCGATTTGGTCCAAGTTTGACTACTGAGTGCAACAATATATTCATTTCAGAAAATATTTTAGATTTTAAAAACAAAACAAATAAATTGTTGTTGCATGTACTTCTATATATAATTTATTTTCTCATATAATAATAATAATAATAATAATAATAATAATAATAATAATGATAATAATGATAATAATAATGATAACAAGTGTAACTTTAAACATCAACACCGCCGCCACCACCATCATCATCACGTTTAATATCTTACATCATGCATGCTGGTTTTACTACGCTGCTCATTCTTATGGCCTTAAGTTGGCATTTAAGAAACCATACAAGTCTATGATTTTTTTATTCTTTCTTGTCTTCTTTTTTGTTAATGGCTGCTTAATGTTGACATGATCATTTTGTAATTCTAAACCTGGCTCTCGTCATAATAAATTGACGAACCCTAGAATATGTGTCTGAAAGCATTGTCATTATCACAGAGTCAAAATATCGTATTTACTCGTGTGTGTGTGTGTGTGTGTGTGTGTGTGTGTGTGTCAAAAGGCTGGATCAATGTGCACCGATGCCATCATTACACAGTGGTTCGGGGTATTACTAATAACAATAAATTAGTCATTCTACTGCGTCAAAGAGTTAACTGTCACTGTAAAATCAATATAACCATAGGTAAAATAGTGTTTATTATGGGATATGGAAATACTAAAGACACAAATATACACATAAATATTCATTAATAGTTTACAAGACATAAATATGAGCACTTATTCATGCATACAATGCAATGGGAAGTATAAAGCTAACGGATGAAGGCTGTGACAGATTGTGGTATGTGGTTGACAAATGCCTTCAGTTCTAAAGCCCATGTCACGGACACTGTATGCATAGCTCTAAAGCCCATGTCACGAAGACTGTATGGATATCAATGTAACCCCATGTCAAGAACAATGTATGAACACTTCAAACCCCTATGTCACGGACACTGCATGTACAGTTTTAAAGTCCATGTCACGGACACTATGAACGGTTCTAAACCCCATGTCACGGACACTGTATGCACAGTTCTAGTGCTCGTGTCACGGATACTATGCACAGTTCTAAAACACAAGAAACGGACACTATGCACAGTTCTAAAACACAAGAAATGGACACAACGCACAGTTCTAAAACACAAGAAATGGACACAATGCACAGTTCTAAAATACATGTCAAGGATACTGCACAGTTCTTAAGTAAATGTCACTGATAATATCAATAACAAGGCATTTTTAAAATGAACTGGCAGAAAGTGAATAATGTTAGTCAAACTGATAAACGGATGAACAAAATCTTTTGACTTTCGTGTGTTTTAAATTATATTTTGATTCTACAATTAACTCATATGAACAAATATGTAGAGATATTATCGTATCACACTTAGAGAGTAGGACAGAAATTACCGACTTTGCATTTTTTGTAATCATTGTGGCTGTCCTATTTAGTAAGTCAAATACACGATAATGTTTAAAGAAGATATCTTACACAACAAACTCTTTTACTTCACTCAAATTCACTTTGAACATCAGCCAACACGGTGTGCAAAGTAATTTTCACTTGTTTTTGGAAACAAGGTCTTTTAAAATCGGGCACACAGTAGTTTTCACCAATTTTTAGAAATATGAGACAACAAGGTCTTGTAGGTAGGATGTATTAATTTTGACATATTTGGAAACATCAGGTAACACACGATTGTAAACAGGACACTGTAATTCTTACTCATTTTCAAAACATCCGACAACACAGTCTTGACATGGCACACAGTAGTTTGGCATGCAGTGTGTATGTCTTCTGAATCAGTAATATTTCTAGGCTACTACCACTACTACTGTATCACTAGTACAATTAGTCGAATTACGACCATTAGTACTGCTAGTAATACTAACGTTTATTCTACTTCCGGCCTCGCTTTTAATATCTGTCTTCTTCTTATACTGATGTTCCTACTACTACTGCCACTGCTACTGCTACGTCATTTCGATTACCCATCATTACCGCAATTATGTTATTGCTATTACACCGTGTCAGTACTACTTCATTACGTGTGAATACTACTTCATTAAGATTACGACAACCCATTATTACCTCAACCTTGACAATTCTACTTCTTTAAGATTACGAGAGAGAGAGAGAGAGAGAGAGAGAGAGAGAGAATTTCATTTTAGGATAGGATGTACATTTTTCTCCCCCATTCCACAGCAGGCCCTTCAACATTTAGATACAGATCAGTGATACAAGAATTTAGAAGGATACGCTTTGAATATAATACAAATTCCGTACATAACTAGAATACATCATGAATATAGTATACATTCAGTACACAACCAGCAAAGGTCAAGAATATAATACACATTCAGTACACAACCCGAACACGTCATGAATATAATACACAGTCAGTACACAACCAGCATACGTCATGAATATAATATACATTCAGTACACAACCAGCATACGTCATTAATATAATACACAGTCAGTACACAACCAGCATACGTCATGAATATAATATACATTCAGTACACATCCAGCATACGTCATTAATATAATACACAGTCAGTACACAACCAGCATACGTCATGAATATAATACACAGTCAGTACACAACCAGCATACGTCATTAATATAATACACAGTCAGTACACAACCAGCATACGTCATGATTATAATACACATTCAGTACACAACCCGAACACGTCATGAATATAATACACATTCAGTACACAACCAGCATACGTCATTAATATAATACACAGTCAGTACACAACCAGCATACGTCATGAATATAATACACATTCAGTACACAACCCGAACACGTCATGAATATAATACACATTCAGTACACAACCAGCATACGTCATGAATATAATACACAGTCAGTACACAACCAGCATACGTCATTAATATAATACACAGTCAGTACACAACCAGCATACGTCATGAATATAATACACATTCAGTACACAACCCGAACACGTCATGAATATAATACACATTCAGTACACAACCAGAATACGTCATGAATATAATACACATTCAGTACACAACCAGCATACGTCATGAATATAATACACAGTCAGTACACAACCAGCATACGTCATGAATATAATACACATTCAGTGCACAACCAGCATACGTCATGCTTATAATATACATTCAGTACACAACCAGCATACGTCATGAATATAATACACATTCAGTACACAACCAGCAAACGTCATGAATAAAATACACATTCAGTACACTACCAGCATACATCATGAATATAATATACATTCAGTACACAAACCGAACAGGTCATGAATATAATACACATTCAGTACACAACCAGCATACGTCATGAATATAATATACATTCAATACACAACCAGCTTACGTTATTAATATAATAAACATTCAGTACACAACCATTATACGCATGAATGTAATACATATTCAGTACACAAAACGCATACGTCATGAATATAATACACATTCAATACATAACCATCATACGTCATGAATATAATACACATTTAGTACACAACCAGGATACGATATGAATATAATACACATTTAGTACACATCCAGCATACGTCATGAATATAATATACATTCATTGAACCCATAACCAGGAGATCCTAGGAATATCGTACAGCGAGCGCACTGACAGCCTTAAAATGATTGTGAAATAATCAACGTTTCCTAATGTTGATTTGCATGCAGTTACCTTATTAAACTTGACATTCGTATGGAGAGCTCTGCAGAGCTCCAATTGGGTGCTAAAATATGTTAATGTATTACTACCCTATCATTGGTCAATTGAAAATCAAGTCTGTGTATGCATGTATGCATGCTGGCATGTAATTACACTGCTGAATGGGTGTGTATGAATGTTTCCACGTAATTCTATTGCCGAATACGTGTGCATAAATGTTTATGCAATTGTGTCATGAGATATAAAGTAATATTTTGAGTTTTCTGTTACTGATACGGTCATAGAATTTAAATAATCGTTTGGGGTGATGGTTACGTGGTGAACTAATTGGACGGGATATGATGGCAAAACTATGAAGAATATGTAGCTGCCATCAAATTCTGTGTAATCATCATCACCATCGTTGTCTTCGTCGTTATCATCATCATTATCATCATCATCATTATCATCGTCGTCATCATCTTCACCATCATCATAATCAATAGTACATATTGCGTAAATCTACAAGATGGTGAATGATAAACCTTTTCCTCGTACTTGATTAAAAAAAAAAATTGGTATTCAAAAGGGTGATGGTTTGTAAAAGAGACATATACAGCTATCATGCAAGTCCGTCTCTACGACGACATGTAGTCAGCCATACAAGACTGTCTCTAAGACTACACGTAGTCTGGAATAAAAAAAAAACTGTTTCCAGGAGTATAGGTAGTCTGCCATATACAACTGTCTCCAAGACACTCAGTCTGCCATACACTATGACTACATTCATACGCTCTGATGATGATGATGTGTTAGCTCATTACCCCACACAACTTCAAAGTATTATATTCCTATATCAATATATTTGGAATGTTACTTGAAAAATTATAAAAATGATGTAAACGTGTTTTTATGTATAAAGGAAAGGTTATTGTCAAAATTTAACATCTTATCTTACAAATGGATTCGCAACAGAAGACAATGACTTATTTTGCAGATTGAAATGTATGACGTGTACTTAGCTTTAAAAACGGGCGAAAAGAATGACGAAAGAGTCACATGCATTGCCTTATATCTTCTTTAAATACAAGGGTTATCGCTATTCAGATAACGGCTTAGGTCACATGCCTGGGTCCAAGGGTGTAGAACTTTGCCTGAATATTGTTTGCTGTCGGTTTGCTAGGTTGTTTTGTTTCCATACTATACATGTATAGCGACGTAGTCCTAACTTGTTCTTGGTCTTTACACCCAAAAATATTGTCCATAGTAGAAGTATAATACATCCAATTTGTATGTGCAGCATGTATTTGCCAAACTTAATCTAAGATGTGGTTATGAACATGGCATCGCTTCTTGCTAAGGGAATGGATTTCATTTCAGGTCGTAATCGTGGTGACAGTGTCTCCAGTGGCAGCGTGAGGGGTTTGGTGTTGAGTAGGGGCATTTGCTCTGGGCGTCAGGCGAATTGGATACTTTTGGGAACTCTACATTTTTTCTTGCAGCTGATATTTGTATAGTATTCTACCTTCCCCCTAGTATGAAGTGGGCAATTCTTTAGAAAACGTTTTAGGAGCTGATGGGCGAGGTGGGTAGTTGTCATCTGACATAATAAAAAAAGAGTTCTGCATCAAAGTTGAGGGTCTCTAAAGAACATTGCCACCAGCCGCCTCGAACCCTTGCGCCACCATTGCTTGCCCCATTTTTAACTCACTGATCCGCTTGTCATGAGCGGTCACACTTGACTAAAATACAGATAAAGACGTGAATATTGTTTTACATTTAGTAAATTTCCTGAACGTTTTCTAATACGTCGAATAATAAATATCGCACATAACGTCACAAATTCCAGTACAGAAAATACATAAGTACTGCAAGGATTATAAATTTCTTGCGCCGAAAGAAATAATGTTTCCAGCCCAATATATAATTTTCAATAGGCAGAGTACTCTGAAATAGCACCAGCCATTGGGAATAAACGGTGTCTACATTGCTTCATCATTCATTTCACATGCAATTGCTTTTAGATTAAATGATAAAGCCCTTTATGATATATGATGTGGTTTGCTTTCATTCAAACAACGTAGACAAATTCATGAAATACAAATAAGTCGTTATATGTTGTCATATTTTCTCGATGAATTGTTTTCATCAACAGCTGGTCAAAACGTAGGTTGTAGATATAACGCAATACACAGATCTAATGTTACAGTGCCTTTGTGTCATCGACTGTATTAGCGGGGCAGTTGATCTAAGTTCTTTGCCAAATCATGCACTTTGCGTTGAAGACGTAAATCTTGGCATGAACATGCAGTTATATAGCCTAAACAGTTTCTGATATGGAACCACCCGCACATCTACTCCTGTTTTGAAGGATTCACGGTACTAATTCATATCTTATAGTAAACGTATGCAAAAACCACGATCTGGACAATTAAATAGCATAAATTTCTGAATGCACATGATTAAACTTATATGTATTAGTAAAGACGCACCCGTGATGACATGTACTTGAAACATGCGTTTTCAATTCTGTACCAAAGTGTCAGGTGCTAATTTCAGTAATGAGTTTCCAAGCTCAAGCCTGCAAAAGGACTGATATTCCATCAATAACCCATTTTCTCAACTGTTATGTAACTAAGGTCAGATCGCACAAAATTCTATGTATTCAATGTTATTTCATTATCAACAATTCATATACACTGGTTCCCTTTTGTCACTATCGTTAGTCCTAACGTTAGTGAGCTTCAACGTTTTACAATGATGTTTGCTCATAAAAACAACGACCCACAAAGAGGCTGTTCCAAATGATGATCACAAGGTCCAGATAAACTTAGATGCCGGATTTAAAATGTATTTTCAAAGACATTAATTACAAAACAAGGGATAAGCATGTTCAACATGTAATATTTGATGATACAATATCAATTTAATTAAATCAATATTCAATAATATCATTTGTTCATTGGATGACAAGGCTGTTTACAGTTTCATTAATGGACTGTATCTGAAAATGTTATGTTATCTTTATTGTAGACTTAACATTAACAACTGACAACCTAAACCCTAAGATATGTTTGCAAGTATCAGTGGAATAAAACAATCTCAGTTCCTATTATTTGAATTAAAATTAGAAATAATGTTTCTGTCCTACCGTTTTCTTTAGTATTCTAATCATATCAATGCCAGTCTAAGGTGTGGATGTATGGTATCCTATTGCTCATTAATGTCAAACCAGCGTGGGACTGTCTAGCATATTGCTGCTCATGAAATGTCAAACCAGCGTGGGACTGTCTGGCATCTTGTTCCATATGAATATCAATCCAGCATGGGACTTTCTGGCATCTTGTTCCATATGAATGCCAACCCAGCATGTGGCTGTCTGACATCTTCTTTCATATGAATGTCAACTCAGCGCGTGACTATCTGGCATGCTATTCCATAATAGAGTTAACCCAACGTTTGTCTGCATTTCTTGCTCCATATGAATCACAGCCTGTGACTTTTTTCTTATTCCATTTAATTGCTAACCCAACGTATAATTTTCTTTTTAATTCCAACTCAGCGTGTGACTGTCTGGCATCTTGTTACATATGAATGTCAACTCAGCGTGTGAATATCTTTCTTATTCTATATGAATACCAACCCAGCGTGTGACCGTTTGGCATCTTATTACAAATGAATAACCCAACGTATGACTGTCGTTATTTAGTCCATGTGAATTTCAATCCAGATTGTGACTGCCTGACATCTTATTGCAAACGAATAACCCAACGCATGTTTGTATTTCTATCTCCATATGAATCCCAGCCTGTTACCTTTTTCTTATTCCATTTGAATGCTAACCCAACGTATGATTTTGTTTCTAATTCCATACAAATATCAACTCAGAGTGTCAATGTCTAGCATATTGTTCCATACGAATATCAACTCAGCGTGATAATTTTTTTTTCCGTATGAATATGTGACTGTTTGGCATCGTATTACAAATGAATAACCCAACGTATAACTGTCGTAATTTACTCCATGTGAATTTCAACTCAGTGTGTGACTGTCTGGAATCTTGTTCCAACATGAATGTCAGCCCAACGTCTGACTGTCTGATATCTTGTTTTATATGAATGTCAAACCAGCCTGTGACAGTCTGGCATCTTATTCCATATGAATGTCAACCCAGTGTCTGACTGTCTGGCATCTTGTTCCATATGAATGTCAACACAGTGTGTGACGGTATGCCATCTATATTCCATATGAATGTCAACCCAGTGTGTGACTGTATGACATCTTGTTCCATATGAATGTCATCCCAGCGCCTGACTGTCAGGTATCTTATTCCATATGAATGTATACCCAACGTATGACTGTCTTTCTTGCTCCTTATGTAGGGCAACCCATCGTGTGACGTTTGTCTTATTTCACATGAATGCTAACAAAGCGTGTGGTTTTTGTTTTTTATTCCATAAGAATGTCAACCCAGCATGTGACTGTCTGACACCTGTTCCATATGAATGGCAACCCATCGTGTTACTGTGTATTTATTCCATCTGAATGTCAACCCAACGGGTGAATTTCGCTCTTATTCCATACGAATATCAAATCAACGTGTGACTGTCTGGCACCTTATCACATTTGAATGCCATCCCAACTTATGACTGTCTCTCATCTTATTCTGTACGAATATCGACTCAACGTATGTCTGTCTTTCTTGCTCCATATGAATGTAAACTCATCGTGCGACTTTGTTTTTATTCCATAAATGCTAACCCAGCGTGTGAGTTTCTTTCTGATTCCATATGAATATCAACCCAGCGTGTAAGTGTCTGGAATCTTATTCCAAAGAAATAACCCAATATTTGACCGTTTCCTTGCTCCATGTGAATGTCAACCCAGCCTGAGACTGTCTGGCATATTGTTCCACATGAATATCAACCCACCATCTGATTTTATAGCATATTATACCATATCAATGTCAAGCCAGACTGTGACTGTCTGGCAGCATATTTAATATGAACGTTAACCCAGCGCGTGACTCTCTGGTATCTTCTTATTCCATATGAAAGTTAAGCCAACGTATGACTGTCTTTCGTGCTCGATATGAATGTCAACCCATCGTGTGCTTTTTCTTTATTCCTTATGAATATCAACCTAATGTGTGACTGTCTGGCATTTTGTTCCATATGAATGTCAACCCATCGTGCGACTGTCTGGCATTTAGTTCCTCATGAAGGTCAACCCACCGTCTGACTGTCCGGCATCTCGTTCCATATGAATGTCAACCCAGCGTGTAACTGTCTGGCTTCGTATTCCATATGAATGTCAATCCAGCGTGTGACTGCCTGGCATCTAGTTCCTCATGTATGCCAACCCACTGTCTGACTGTCTGGCATCTTTTTCCACATGAGTGTCAACCCAACCTGTGACATTCTAATTCCATATCAATGTTAACCCAGGGTGTAACTGTCTGGCTTCGTATTCCATATGAATGTCAATGCAGCGTGTCAAATGAAAAAATAATAGCAACATCTTGGATGATTTTTGATAGTAGTCGACATTTCTCTCTTTCTTATCCCCCTCTTAGGATTGCAACATAGAGTTGTATCGCTTACTATGAATGGAAATTCTTTATTTCGATTAAATTAACAAATGTAGCTAAATTTGTTAAAGATGCATATACAAACATTCATATGTATTAACATTCTATACACAAATTCGTATGTATTTACTTTATATATATTCAGTCGTATGTATTTAATTTGTATATGTACATTCGTGTGTATTCACCTTGTATATGTACATTCGCATGTATTTGCTTTACAGTACACACATTTGCATTTATTTACCTTCTGTACATACATTCGTACGTATTTACTTTATATATGTACATTCTGTAATGCAATAATACAAAAGGCATTACATTATATCCAGGGCCGGATTTATTTTGTTTCTTTGTGAGGAGGGGGTTTCCAAATTTTCGAAATAATTTTGATTCTCCCCGAAAGGGCACCAAACCAAAAGTCTATGTCTGTGTGTCTATCTTCTCAAAGTGTTCATGATACCAAATACGCGTTCGCAGAAATAACACCATGATCAAATTTCAAGTGACAGGTGACTGTACCTTGGTGTCTACATTTTTAGGCGTGGGGGATCCGGAAACCCCGGAAACCCCCTTCCCTTCCAGCCCTGATATGATGCCTGAGCTTTAAAATAGTTGATACAAATTGATGTATACATTATATTTACTGTCAAGTGTCTACCTAAACATTTCATACACATTGACGGATATATTATGTATATTTGATTTAATTTATAGTTTATTTAATTTAGTTTACTGTTTGTAAATTTTAAATTTGTTTTATTTCTTCGCATATTAGAGAAGTGTAATTTTGTTTACTGGAATTTGACTTTTTCCAGAAATTAGTTTGACCTGAATGTTTTGTTGTAAACACCTAAAGCAGACCTAGTTCCCGATCTTGATTCAGAAACAAGTGAGTCAAGTGAAACAACTTTCTATTTCTATCTTTTTCTTAGAGTAAAATGATTGGTTTTGTCACGGTCATACTGGGAATACGTGACTTTAGATGTAAACAGCCTCTATTCCGAAATTCTGGTTTCTTTTTTTTTGGGGGGGGGGAATTGTGCGCATTAATATTTAATACTGATGTTTATAGAGAATTTAGTCTGTTTGGGATTAAAAGCACTTGATGTCAAGGTGTTCGTTTTGTTGTGACCAGTTTGGTGTTACATTTTATTTATTTTTTCTTCAAATTATTTGGATTTTTAAAAAAATTCATTTTCCTGGAAATATTTTAGTGCTTATACAGAATTCTTGGACAAAGACATTTCTTGATATTTGTTTTCGGAATTCAAACACCGGGATATTATTGCTTGTGGAGCAACAAAGAACCGTAGACACAACATCACTATACAAGCTATAGCACACGTAATCGCCTTCAATTTTGGATTTTTGTCGGTACTCAAACTCAAATTCATTAGAACATTTCATAACTAGGACTTCTAAAATTTAATTCGTGGAATATTCTTTGATTATGTTTGGATTTTATTCTTAAAAATGTAAGTTCTTTTACTCACTTTTACCGTGTTTTTCCAGGGAAATAAATTATTTGTTAAATTTTACAAAGCATGTTGTTTTCAATTTTTCTTTGTTACAGTTCATGAGAACCTAAAAACGTAACAATTAATTTTACTGTTCTAAGACTTTTCGCACAGTCCATAAAACTGGTGGATACTTAAATATCTGTTATATATCTACCTACACAGCCAATATAGATTGATGGATACTATAATTTCACTGTTCTACGTCTACTTACACAGTCGATACAGACTGATTGATGCTTTAATTTCATACTTCTGCTTACACAGTCGATACAGATTGATGAATACTTCAATGTCACTGTTCTAAGTTTATTTACACAGTCGATACGGATTGATGAACACTTTAAATTCACAGCTCTAAGTCTACTTACACAGTCGATATAATTTTGGGTGCCACAAGATGAAATATATCCGTTATTAACGTTTTAATGGGCATTCCCTTTTATTATATAACAGATTTGCTCCAGAATCAAGGTTTAGAAAATTAAAATCACTCGTCGGTACACACGCTAACTCCCACCCCATAAATTGACGTCACTTTCAAAACCTGTTCATATAAGTATGCGTGACTTCAGAAACCGGTAGAATTTGGTTGACCTAATTCATCGCAGTAAATTACATTCTGTCATTTTGTATACATTTTGACCCTATCTGAAAACAATGCATGTCTGATTCAGCAATGCATCAAAGCAGGATTGTCGTTGTCAAGGAAGTAATGGGAAATAACTTCAGAGATACGAGAACGGCCACTCGTCAAATTACTTTACCAAATATTAGTTTCTGCCAATAGGTGGAGGAAATGTGTGATCTCTCCCTTCTTCTTATGGCTTTTGGTTATTGTTCTCTAGGAGACGATTGACCACGGTGTTATTGCCAAGATCAAGCTAAGAACAGTGTTGATGTTGCTGTTGTTGTGGGGTTTAACGCCATTTTTCAGCACATGATAGGCTATGTATGGCGGCCAGTATTAAGGGTTGAGGAAGAGCACCGGAAAACCCCGGGAAGAACCACCGACCAGGAGAAGCTAGTGGCAAGCTTTCTCACATACCCTCATTGGCCGAATCCTAGACTCGAACCAACGCAGACAGAGGTGAGATGGCAGTGATCCGTAACGGAAAACGCTTTAGACCACTCGGCCACTCGGGGCCTCAAGCTAAGAAAAAATAAAATATGAAAATAACGGGCGGGTAACATAAATCTGAGCGGAGATATATAATAGAATAACACGAGCCCCCCACATGTAAAACATATCAACTTCATCAATTACCTAAACAATATCAAATCGAACATGACATTTTAATGATTTGCTTTCTCTTAGATATAGAGTTACAAAATTGTATTAGCCGTTTTGTTATACTGATAGAACAAATTTCATCATTACTTGAGTGACTAATCGACCTCAGATTGCCGGCCAGACCGAATTACCTAGTAAATCCGGTCCTTTCCAAATCAAAGCTAGTGATAGATAGGAGTTCCCATATTTGTTTTCTCTCTATTTCTCAGCTACCTTCTTCGGGTCATAACCCTACTGGTTGCAGATTGTTCTCTTTTCCTTTGTACAATACAGTTATGGAGCTATTTTCTTTTCCATCAAAAATAAAAATATTGTACCCATCATAAATACATTATCAGGCTTTTCTTCTCCCGGGGTCAACCACTATTTCCACTCTTCTGCTTCAGACATTGTCCATCGAAATACAACATAACTAGCTATGGTCATTTCGCATCTAATAAATACGCACGACCGTATTAAGATGTATTTAGGTATTTCTATTTTCCTTTATATTCCTACCGAGACTATGACATAATTAGATATTTTTAGATAAACCAACACAACCAACTATGGCTATACATTACCACTATGGCTATACATTACCAGCTGAGCTATGTTAGTCGGCAGGCCCCTCAATTCTCGGCTGACGAGAACTCACAACTTAATTACTTGCGAATTAATAGACTTTACTCCTTGTCCTAATTGCGTTTCTTTTCTAATTGACAATTCATTGACATGCATTTCCAGACTAAATAAAAATCATTTCTCAGCATATTACAAATCATTTAAAACAGCTAACTTACATATTTACACAATTTTTATAAGAGGAAATTCATGAAATCTTGAACTACATGATTTCGATACCTACAAAACAATTGAATCCGAACTGTGCTATATAATGAAATATTGTATGGCTTTCATACAATACAGGCAGGAATCATATAACATGCTCGATTATCTAAGAACTGAAGGAAAATTGAAATATGAATTTAAAATAAATAAATTCAACAATAGTTACAAGCTTACACCAGTGAATAAAACGTATGTAACCCAGACTAACGTTTCCTTCCGTAGCCCTCGCTCGCTTATCATCAGAGAATTCCCTCAGTTTCTTCTCTGGTTTCGGGTCGCACTACTCTTTACTGATCTCAGATCACCTCAGACTTTCTCCCTCGACATAAAACCTTGGACTGCCTAATATCTTAAGGGAGATTATTCTGAATACCGAATTCCATATGGGAACACAAACGTCCTCGCTTAGCTTGGCCAATCAGGATTAATATTTTAACCACCTACAATTGTATCACAATTGTATCACTTGCATATAAATCATCATAATCCTCTCTAGTCCGCCTTTATCTATAACAATTATGGAAAATACCCTGTTATGACACCTGTTTTAAATGGCCGCCGACTTCCTAAGGGTTCCCTGGTTTGTCTTACACCTTTCCTTTTACCGCAATTGACCTTGGCAACATTCAATATATGCCCCAGGCAGAACAGATTTGATCCCTCGCAGTCAGTTACTTGTAGCGAGTCTAATACATACGTCAAAGTTTATGTTTACGTGTAACGGTAACCCCGACAAAATGCACTGTGTAATTAGTATACAGGAATTATTCTATAGAAATATGCATATTGAAGTTTCCAGCTCAAAAGGTTCTCTTGTTTGTTGCAGGTTCACAATTTGTAGGCACACACAATCAAGTTTCACATGGCATGATGGGAAATCTAATATTTTCACAATACGGATATATTTTTCTCATGTGAAGATATATGAATGAAAAATTATGAAAATTATTTTGCAAATAATTCTCAATATTTTACACTTAAGTATATAATACATGTGATTATATGTATGAGGTTTACTTTTGTGATTGGCCACAGCCAGATATCGCAATGGTGCTACTAATTCCATACAAATTCCGTAAAATAATGCCACCCATTAAAGAAGTGTGGATCACTTTTCAAGCTCAAATTTGTAAAAGAGTTCACCCGTGCAGTATGAAAATCTGCCCTACTTTGCATTGCGGGCGGTTGATTGGCTTGTTTAAACGGAAATTTTAGCACGTGCTGTGCAGCTCCATAGTGCCGAGGTAATGGGAGATAACTGCCTTTTTTCAATCACACACCAGAACAATAACATACGTTCTCCTAGGCAAGCATCTAACTTATACTCTACAAAGGTGGCGCCCCAGTGGAAGATCGCCACTTACTTGATAAGTGCTTTCAAATTGATTAATATAATGCAGCTTGATTTGACCAGTATAGTCAAAGTTAAGCAAAGTCTGGAAATAAGGCTGTACGAATATCAACATTACAATGAAATCCAACTTCCAAGATTACGCTTTAGGTCAATTCTATATTTAATGGATATTTATGTAACACCTTCTGAAATCGATAATTACTTCCTCATGTTGGTTCTTTGTAAAATGCACTACGATGTAAATATAGAAAAAATCAAATCCACAGGATCAGACAAGCAAAAACGGGCACATGCGTCGTTTGAGACTAAACTAGGTGAAGGTCGATCCTATATATTGCTGCATTAACGCACGCAACGCACACGTGGAAGCCCATATCATGTTGGTTAAGTAGATGATATCAATGGACTTGGTATGACTGTTGTCTGGGTTATCATTCATTTAACACTGTTTCTGTCGAGTCAGCCGGTACAATGACGAATAATGTACAAACCCCGGGCAGATAAAGATAATATAATAGTAATTTACTAAAAGGCGTGATGTAGATGAAGGGCAAATCGTATATGGTTGAAACAAAGTACAAAATGAAACATACTTTAAGTCTGAAACAGTTTTTACTTATATTTCTGTAAAGATTTTTGTGCTATATTTCAGTTCTTAACTCAATGATATTTGATTTCCCTAAATAATTATACTTTGAAATAGTAAATTGATCAGATCGTATTACAGTAGTTTAAACTGAATACGTATACTCTGAAACAGTAAAATAATCAGATCAATTACCATACCTTAAACTGAATACGTATACTCTAAAACAGTACAATAATCAGATTGTATTACAATAGCTTAAAAGGAATACATATACTCTAAAACAGTAAAATAATCAGATCAATTACCGTAGCTAAAACTGAATACGTATACTCTGAAACAGTATAATATTCAGATCAATTACCGTAGCTATAACTGAATACGTATACTCTGAAACAGTACAATATTCAGATCAATTACCGTAGCTAAAAGTGAATACGTATACTCTGAAACAGTACCATATTCAGATCAATTACCGTAGATAAAACTGAACAAATACATTTTGAAATAGTAAAATATAAAGTGATGTTAGAGCGATTTATCATTACAGTTAAAATAATGGTCATGATAAATTAAACGCTTCAAAATGTAAATTACGCAGCAGGTATGGAAGAGAAATAAAAGCGATAATATATTCTATTAATTTCAAATTATTCAAGTAAAGCTACAGTATCAGGATCTGATTAATTTACTATTCAAATTTAACTTATTCAGTTAAAGTTACAGTAGTTTTTAGTAGCAGCATGATAAGGATTCCGTCGAACACGCATGCGTGTTCTCACTCAAACATTTAACATAGATATTTTACTTGGTAAACTTATTGACTAATTTAATCTACAATATGAACGATGTGTCTGGTTTTCACCAAGATACTCACAGAAATTAATACAAATATCTACGTAATGTCAGGCATTGATGGGTGTATAATACTCATTATTCTAAACCGGTATTTTTACATATATTGATAATTGTGTTGGTGCTGAAATCAGTCTAATTTGATCATAATTAATAAGCATTTGGAAACATTATTCAGTTTTAAAGATGCATGTATATAAAGGCTGAGGAAAACAACTCGTACTCTCGTCCCAACCGGGTAAAAAAAAGATGGGTAATAAATACTCTACAACGTACTCGTCCATGGGCTGCGTAGGTGCAGATTTGCACCTTATGAATAAATCTGAGTACCTTTTCTACACTTAAGCACCTAATTTCAACAATCGATTTTCATGCGACATGCGTTAGTTGCAACTAACCAGTGGTATCGCAAAAGGGCTTTAAGACTTGGATAGCTAAAATAAGCCAAGTTCTTCTATATTGCATGACCGCGCTATTTTTACCATGATCGTCACAGGTGAGAGCATGTGCTATGGGCAATAAAGAATACAAAACATATAAACCAGTATCAACCATATTAACGCGCTGCTACTTGCTTTTCAGCGAAATACGCCTAGTTGCTGTAGTTTATTTGATTTTTTAAGGTGAGCCAAGAGTGAACTGCAGTTAACATAATTTATTTTTACGAGCTGAAATATTCATAGCTTACTAGCTTGCTTAGGTATGGGTCTCAGACAATTTTTACTGACAGCGATAGCATGGGTGTCGCAACGTTTACGTAAATTGTCACTGCCAGCAAATTTAGTATACCACCCCACCCCGAGTGCGCAGATGTCCGAACTTTTACATTTTTGACCAACATGGTTTCGAACTCATTCTAATCGTTTTATCTTTGACTGCAACATAATATAATTTACTAATTGTACTAGAACTTATAAATCGATATGTATTCGCGAACGCAGTTGTAGCTTGAGTGAACAGCACCGCAAACAACATCGGTTGACATTGATACACATCCGACAACATATCATACTGGCGTACCTACGATAGTTATTGTGGTTAAAATTTCAGCAGCGTCCGGGCAAACAGTGCCCTCGGTGACAATTCCGCATATAGCATCCACAGCCGTGCACACGTGCTTGTATTTTATGAACATACCGCTTCTCTTGGTGATTTTGCGCAGTTGTTGTTCCGCTTCGATCATCTTCTCGCATCGAAAGCATGGTGGGTCTATAATAGTTATATTAATAATGTGGCCGGACGGTATAATAGCTTGACAGGCAAACTCTGTCCACACTCACCAGACTCATCACGTCCAGGTGCAGCAAGCAAAGCACGTTTGGTCAATGATTCCTTTCACTGGTACAAATGTCATACAGTTATAGAAAATATCAACTCCCATGATTTAAGCCTGAGGCAATGTCGTGCTCTGGGGCTTTAAGATCATATTCATATATAAACAAATAAATTGTCCAATTAATGGTGTTTAAAAGGGCGTCATGATGAATGATCGGCTCTTCAAAAAGGTTAATTCAGTTTCGTTCATAATGCTCTCCTCTCGTTTTATTGCCGGATTTTGTAACATTTAGTTTTGTATTTACATCGACACAGTCTTGGATATAAGTAACAAACACACCACACCAGAGACTTTCATCCTCCTGGTGTCCCTAATTTATGCCATGTTTTTGCGTTTGGCTGTATTAATCTCATTAAGTTGTGTTTTGGTCAACGATAAGGAGTTAAACGTGTCGGAGAAAGTCTCATTGTGACCTCATATTCGTTTTGCCTTGCGCTCCTTTTTTTCGTGAGCTGCTATGGACTAAAGGAAACCCTCACTTCATGATAGGACATTATTAGTTGAAAACGTAACAGGTTTAACTGTTGGATTATTACTAGTTTTCCGCCAGTGCGTCAAAAACCCTCATTCAACCACCTGCTTCATTTGACATCAGCTATTCATCATAGAGAATAACATAACTACATCTGCAATTGCGTGGATATGGGGCAACATGAAGACGTCTAACACGTGCAGGAAAGTGAATGCAAACCATGGACTGTTTAAACAGATCCACGTATTCCTAGGAAATTTAATAAATCGGATACAACTCAGCTAAATCTGTTTGAGAAATCTGCAGACCATTGTCAACATTTTGAGCTTGGTTAATAAACAACAACTTGTGAAATGCACGCGCATAATTGTCACAAAAACAAGAATAATTCCTACGGTGGGTTCCTCATAAACGTTTAGTAGCAAAAGATACATCAGCTACTCCAAAATTATCAAATGCCATAATACTACAGAGCTACCAATATGTACACGACTCATGGCTTGAAATGCTAAGAATACACGCCCTGCTGCGTTAATGAAATGATGGGTAGTTGTATGCCACGCAAACGGCTCAAAACCACTTTCTACATAGTCTGTGGAGTGAAAAAAAAGTCCCAACTTGTTGAATGTAATGCTGATTCGTTTTTAACCCGTTGCGGTCATATTTAACACCATGACACGTAAACGTCTAAGAATAAATCCGACTTTTAACGGTATCATTTTATCGACGTAACAGAAGAATTATTCAAGGCATAGAGCATTTTTGAACGTTTTTAAACAATCCATTAACAACATCAGTCTTGTAATATGTCATGTAAACGGGATTGTAAGCGTTGAGAACACTCACAGGTATCACCACGCGTACACGTAAAATTGTCAGGTCGATCTCTAAAGTACAGACGTACTGACAGTGTTTCTCCGCAGATATATCATGCGCCTTTCCTAGTCCGCAAACGAAAAAAGAAGTTGTGTCAATCGGGGATTGCCACATATAAAATACACAGGCGCTGCGCGAGTACTTAATATAAAATCACCGGGACTCACAGTTAGTGAAGACCGAAACAGTATGTAACGTGCGATGCTAGCGTTGTCATGACGTAAGCTATATAACTAAACAATGATAGTACCACAGCTTAAATCTATTTGACTCATTGAGGTATTGCTGATAATATCAGGCATGATATTATATCCCATGCGTAAAAGTTGTTTGTCCACAGGAATCGTTTCTTTCCAGCTATGAGTTGTTCTTATTGATGACCGTGTGATGTCAAATGCGTACGAGGCAGAATTATTCGAAATGACTGTGCTGAGTCTAGGCTCGTGTTCGCATATAAAACTTTGCTGGTATTTTTGAGAGTGTAACGAAATATTCCGTTGAATCTATTTATTGATTGATTCCATGTCAATATTATTCCATGTACCGCCACTGGCCAACAAAAACACAAACAAATTATTTGAGGGAAGACCACCAAACTGTCGTGATCAGAAATTAGGCCAACTATTATACACATATATATGTGTAAAACTTCATTTGCATGTTTGCATACATTTATTTCAGCATGTGTTTATATACAGCTGAACTATAAAAAGCAATCCACAAACAATCAGTACTGAATAATATAATTAATCCAGTCTGCTGTTTGAATACATATCCATTCCATTCATTGTCTAGGCAAACCGTAGCGTATCCGCGAATATTTTCTGTTCCAACATATAATCTTTAATTGTTTTGGGCCAGGTGCATTAGCGACAAATATTAGGGAAAGTTAAAGATTTCCTGCAGAGCCAGCTCTTTTTGAATCATGGAATTAGTGTGTCTAACTTTGATTAAGTGTTCATGTTGTGGAAGATTTACAAGTGCCTCTCCAACATCATCTTTCACATCCTATAACCTTTTCTGAATTTGTGCTAATTATGTTAGCGCGCTTCTGATCGGACTAGGTCGTCTATACGTTCCAGTCATCACTACTGTCGTTTCCGCCACTGTGTGTGTTTAAAAGTTTCCGAGGTTCTTGCCCGAAATTTCCTTTGTTGGTTTAGTCAGGTTGTCTAGATTTTAAAGTATCACTTCGACGTAAACGACATGATTGTCCTCACTTGAATCAATGTCGTCAAAGGTATGAGAAAGGATTCAAACGTTCACGATTTACCACCTGGTGAAGATGGAAACTCTACTAAATATTCTCTGAGTACATCATAATACAGTTGATCACCTATTGAAAGTTCATCTGAAAATCATATTCAACAACAACTGGGTTTTCCCTGATCAATAGGCAAATAATCAACGTACAATCTGAGGTTGTAAATACGCCTATGTGCTCGGGTGCTTCAGGATGTGCAGAGAAGTCGGCGACGGTAATTGCATCAATGATGTTTCTCTTTCGCGTCGCCACTTTGAATCTCAGTTGTTGTATAACAGTTTTATAACACAATTGTTGTCTTCATATTGTGTGCAATTCTGTAAAAAAATCACCAACGTGGATTCAAACAGTCAATGGTCGAGCCGTGATATCTGTAACGTGTGTTCGTTGTGGAGCAGTATAATACGTTGGTGTATTATAAGCGCATTAGTTTCATTTATGACCAACTAGAATGAATGTGGGAAGTTTCATGGCAAGTCACCGAGTGGTTTAGGAGGAATATTGATAAAGTTTAACTTGTGTTAAGGGACAGATGGACGGACAGACAACGGACAACAGGTCGTCCCATAGGCCCGCTTAATGTGAGATCCATCTAGATAAAAATCACTGACAGTCATCACAGTCATTATCAGTGAATACATGTATGTATATTTTCAAATCACCAAAGCACAGTCACTGTTCAAAATATGTGTACATTTTCAAATGATATAAGTAAGGTCACTGTTCAATATATGCATGAACATTTTCAAATGAGAAAATCATAATTAATGGTCAATACATGCATGTACATTTTAAAATCATTTAAACACAGCCAATGGCAAATACATATGAGTATATTTTCAAATGATGAACTCAGCTATGCATAAAGTTTCAAACAATATACACACAAATTGTTTCTGGGATAAAATATGAAGAATTATTCACATCCCTGCTTTGTTAAAATGGCTAATTTATCATATGAGATGAGATGCATCACTTTAAAAGGAGTATACTTCGGCAAACATTCAAGTAAATGCTAAAGTGCGTCCAAACCGAGGATACAGTGATATTTCAGGATATGGAAATATAACCAAACATACTAATCGTTAAATGTCTGCTACAGTTGTAGCATGGAACCATTTACTGTCCTTATGTATATCCAACAAAATAAGAATTCATCAGGGCCAGCTAAATTCAAGGAGAAGTACTCTTCCAATTCCATGACCAGCCCCGATTACTAAAATAATTTTATCTTTACGGATATTCGTTTGACAGGAACGAATAATCTAAATTTACTTTCTATATAGTTGCTGCGAGGAAAGAAAAAAAACCCATTAATTTCAGGAAGGCGTTCATTTGAAAAGATTTTGAGAAGGCAGTAGAAAATATAAGCGATTTAAGTTGAGACAGGATGTGATTCTCCGACACAAGGAAACTACAAAACTAATTATCTCCCCTTTACCAATAATGATACTTGATTTGGTACGGCTCGTGATTTATAATATTCTTTGGATAGAGAAACCAGTATAAGGTGACGTTGTTCGAATTAGGTACTTGTGCAATGGAGAGAATATTGGCATGCCTCTATAGTACTTTCATCTACTTTGATTGAAATTACTTAAGGCGAGGTAATTATGGAAACTTAGATCAAACTGATTACTATATGACCAAAACAAATACATCAGTCATGTAACGAATGATTTTATTTTTACAATACCTAAGGTGTATAAAGTCTTTTTAAATAACCAGTATTACCAGTGAGGACAACCTGGAACTATTTTTCTTTAAAATTGGACGAAATGCAAATTACGAAATTGTAGAATGGAAACTTTACAGTAAAAAGATACCCAAGTCAAAATACCTTGACCAAAACATTTCAAGTCAAAGATACGCAAGCCAAAACATTTCCACTTCAAAACGTATCTAAGAATACCAAAACCAACCAACCCACTTCAACATTTTCTCATGAAGTCAACATGTTACCCTGTATAATCTCTGTGATTATCAGTGTTGTCTGTCACCAGTAATGTGTTCCAACACGGGCCATTGTTCCCAAGCAGATAATGATGACATAAAACATTGCCAATAGAACACAGGAGGATACTGATGACAGAAAACACTACCAATGAAATACAGGAAGATACTGATGACAGAAAGCACTGCCAATGAAACACAGGAGGATACTGATGACATAAAACACTGCCAATGAAACACAGGAGGATACTGATAACATAAAACACTGCCAATGAAACACAGGAGGATACTGATAACAAAAGACACTGGCAAAAAAACCAGGCAGATATTTCATCAATATAAAGCTATATACAAATTGTTGGTCCAGCATTTAGCGGCCATGACTTAACTAAATGATAATAACAAATACAGAGTTGCTTATAAAAGTAAAAACGGATAATAATTAAGGAAATAAATGTGTACGAACAATTAAAGAAATTATTGTTTTTAAAAATAAGTAATGAAAGTACACTGTGTAATAATAAGGGAAATGGTCGTGTGTAATAATAATTAAGGAAATTATTGTGTATATTGCTAATTACTCAATATAGGTATTACTGTGAATTCATTTATTTTCTTGGAAAACAATTTCTCTGGTTTTATGACAAATGACATTGTCAACTGTATTTGAATTTGTGCATTTGGAATCTAACCCAAAAGATCGTAAAATACTTGAATGCAACCAGAAACTATTTTAACAACTGTGTGTTGAAGATTAAAGTGTATTGATTTGAGGTAGATGCAGAGGCCAGATTGAATTTGACCGTCAATTTTTTTATATTTTTGTTTTGGTGTTCTCGAAATCTTTGAATGCTTAACCAATCCGTATTTACCGTCCACTACATTACAACCGATACGTATTTACCGTCCACTACATTACAACCAATCCGTATTTACCGTCCACTACATTACAACCAATCCGTATTTACCGTCCACTACATTACAACCAATCCGTATTTACCGTCCACTACATTACAACCAATCCGTATTTACCGTCCACTACATTACAATTTACTGTCGACTACCTTACAACCAATCCGTATTATTTACAGTCGACTACATTACAAACAATCCGTATTTACAATCGAGTACACTGCAACCGAACCGTATGTACAGTCAACTACATTACAAAGGAAACCTTTAACTAATGTTAATGGTTTTTAAACGTCAAGAACATTTTTCGGGCACGATATCTAAATAAATAGCTACTGAATATAATAACATTTAACTTTTCGGAACCAACACGCACCTTTTACATATGCATGTGTGTCCTTGATATCCACGTCTTAGACTATCATACAGTTTCCTACGATATATTTTACAATGTAACTATATTGTCTTTTCTCGCGTTAAAACATTATTATCATGTCAACGTGACTTCCTTTCTCATTCTTTATTACCCCATTAACCTAATGCAGCTGTCTTCTTCTGTCTCGTACACATTCTCTGATATGCCATTTTTCTTTTTTTCGATATCTTCGTTTTCAACACCTCACTATAACAAAATATAGTGTCTTTTTAAATTGCAAGTTAATGTCATTTGAATATTAACGTCGTTTGAATATCATAAAAATAAAAAGGTTGTTATCGTCATATTTAACATAGTTTCTTTTTTTTAAACAACTCCAGTAAATTGGCATAACAGCTCTATTATAGGTTCCTATTTATAGATTTATAGATCTTCATGCTTATCTATACCAGTCTATGAAGCACCCATTTACTGCTCTGAGTTAATCGTTGGTTAAATTTAGTGTGATTGACATCGAACAGAATGTGATGATAATATTCTTTTTGTCTTTGTTCATTACCTTTAATGCCTTAAAATTAGCTTTGTTTCAGAAAACAATTCTTGGGTTTCGTTTCTTTGAATGCTTTTATCTTGTGACTACAATCTCCTTGTCACTAACAGTGCTTCTTGAACGTCTAACGAACACAATTGCTTTGAGCATTTCTCAAAGTGTTTTTTACTCCGTGGTTCTATTTAACCAAATTTTTCTACGTAAAGGTCTTGGTCACGGCTACTAGAATATTTATTTTCACCATCATTTGGCAGTAATTAATCCTTTCTTTTCAGTCGTAATTATTTGTTCCCATTGTGAGTTCCAGCGCTAGTATACTGATGACAGAAAGCAGTGCCAATGAAACACAGGAGGATACTGATGACAGCGTTAGTATTATATTTCCTGAGTATTGTATGCTACCACTATACGTCAAAAAATGTTCACAACAGTCTCTTTTATTCTAAAGATTTATATATATATATATATATATATATATATATATATATATATATATATATATATATATATATATATATGTATATATATATATATGTATGTTGATCCGCGTGAGCTCTGAGACGAGACACAGAAGTAAATGGTATCAGAATAGAGGTAGTCACTATTACCAAACCTACTTAATTTCATCGCACAATATGTAAATTCTTTTTTTCTTCTTGTTATAGCAATATCCTTTATTTAAATCAGCATCAAGTTTTAGTATATCCAGAACATTTCAAGACAAATGGTTGAAAGATTTGAAGGAATTGTGTATATAGTATATAGTCCCATCTAGCAAAGGGACAAACAGACTAATCTGCTCGGTATATACTCAGTCTACCTGTAATGCTTCACACCTTTCCCAACAACAATATTGGTGACCAGTTCATGGGTACCGGGAAATGTTAGCGTTCGACTGTCATATGGAGGTAGGTTATTTTGGCGGCAGATACAAAATTTCAATGAAAGGGTAAGTGTCTCTGGAGAAGCAATGAAAGAGCTTATATGGACCAATAATTCACTATTTATCGTAAAGACACGTAGTTTTAAAACAAAAATGGTTTCCTACAGACTTGGCCAAGTCACTTGTTGCTCCATAAATGAAGAAAGTCCTTTACCTGCCAATACCATTCCTGGGCAGATGAAACCCATACAAAATATGCATGAAAACCACACGCATTTAATGACAGAACAAACTAATACAAATATTCTCAGTGACCATCTCTGAAAAATGTATCACAATTCAGGTGATAATGAGAAAGATATTAACTTGCCAAGCGATGATTCCCCGTGTTCAGAACAATGCCAAATGTTACCCAGAAACAAAATTCACTCAATCTGAGTGTCTTTGGGCGAGACACGATGAAAAGGTTATTGATACAATAACAATGTTGTTTTCGTTATTCTAGTCCTAACGTCAAGAACGTTGTTCAAGAGCATGTTTTGGGCATGAACATCATTCTCGGGTTGAAAACGCACATTACCTCAGAAGCGGAAGTAGACAAGAACAAGTATGGCGAAAAATACTAAGCGTTGAACTGCAATGATTTTTATTCCAAGATCAACTTAAATGGTTCGGCCACCACACACAGGAATAAAGATAAACTATATTGGAAAGTGTTCTTCATGTTTGTGTGAAATCCACGAACAGGTTGCCCAAAGATTCGTAGCTGATACAGAGTGAACCAACAATGAATAGCAACAAGCTCGCGCTGGTGAACAAAGGAATATTGGATATATATATATACACACACACACACACACACACACACACATATATATATATATATATATATATATATATATATATATATATATAATAGAAACACAAAAGTGTGTGTGATTCAAAATGAATTTGTGTCACAGATTTTTTATATTGGACGTAGTTGCCTTCAAGGGGATTCATTCCCTCGTTATTTGTTTTTATTTGGAGCGAAGTTTCATGTGTTATGGTTCACAACAATAATAATATTAAAGGTACATTCATAAATGGATATGAAAATAGACTGGCACACTATGCTGATGACACATCGTTCATTTCAGATGGATCGGATAACTCTTTGTATGCTAAGATAGAAACGTTAAACGCATTTGCATCAGTGATGGGATTAAAAGTGAATATCAACAAAACGAAAGCTATACAAAATAGAGGCATTAAAAGATTCAGGCAAAGCTATGGACAAATTTAAGATTTAATTTGGTTTCACTTTTCTCTCTATTAGAATTTGAGTTATCCATGAATACACAATGCACTGTAAAAAATTAAATTTTAAAAGAAAATTCAGTCTGTATAAAAACTGTTAGGGGAACGGAATCAAAGAAAATTAACAATAGATAAGAAAACTGTTGCTCTAAAATCAATGGCCTCGTCTCAACTGACACATTTATTCTTAATGTTGCCAAATCCAAGAGCAACTGCTCTAAAACAAATCGAAACAAAATTTTTTTTCTTCTGATTTATGTAAATAACTTTCCTGATGAAATAAGTACACCACTTATTAATAAACTCGAAGGTGGATTGTGCATGAAACATCTAGCATCTTTTATCAAATCATTAAAAATATCCTGGGTAAAGCGTTTGCTGACTAATTATTCTAAATGGCTAAATTTAATTGACTACTTTTTTAATAAATATGATTTGTCTTGTTAAACTTCTTTTCAAATAAATGATTTGCAAATATCGAGATTAATAAAAATGTATAAAAAAATCGTTTTGGAAGGATGTTTTTTATCGTGGTCATAATTTAGGACAATAGAAGATAATAAAATTTCCTTGAAATTACATAACGTTTAACAATAGACCAGTTTTATATCGATCGTGGGTGTCGAAGGGGTTAACATTCTATATTATTTCTTGGATGGACAAGGTTTATACTTATATGAAGAATTTTGTGATCCATATAATGTTCACCCCATTTATTACCTGCTATAAGTGCAATCAGACAATATTAAAATATTAAATATGCAACATGAGAAAAAAATCTGCACCCTTTTTCCCGAAGAATATTTAAGTTATATTCATGAATCAAAACGGATGCAGAGAGATGTATAATAGTTTAATGAAGTCATTAATACAGTGCCCCAAAGCTTAAGAAACCTTTTTATAAATTAAAGTCAACATTCCAATTGACAAGAATTGTTGGAATAAGATATATTCCATTCCGTATAAAATTATTTTGGATAAAAATTATGGTGGTTCCAGTTTATAATTAAATGTAACATGCCAACTACAAATAGTCTTTTTTATTCAAGACTGGTTTTGTAGCTGATAAACGGTGTTATGTTTGTAATAGTGAGAAAGAAACGATCCAACATTTATTTTCCAACTGTGTTGTTTTGAAACATTGTTTGGGTCTGGTTTTACATTTTTTGCAGAACAGCGATTGGAGTGAATTTCGAGATTTCTGAAAATCTTATTTTGTTTGGAAATTTAAATGAATCTGTCCAATACAATTTTGTAAGTCCAGTAATATTACTAGCAAATATTTAGATCAAAATTTCACAATAAAATTAAACATGAAAGAGCTCTACATTGCTTTTATATTTCATATTTAATTTAAAGCTAATAAGTCTGACCTGCAAGATCTAAAAGTACAACAGTTATTTACCAAATGGAATAACGTCAAAATATATTTTATAGGGAAATAGGGTAGTGTCTATGAAAGTGGAATAATGTGATCACTGAATGAAGTGTTGAACATAACCCATTTTATCTCACTTTCTTTCTCGTATGTGCATGCGGGCAGGTGTGCACATACATGCATATTTACGCATGTATAGATAAGTGTATACGTATGCGTATATGAATGTTTTTGTACATGAGTACGTCGGTATATGCTTGGTCTCGTTTGTTTTTAGAATTACTAAAAATTTCATATATATTGATATGTTGTCTTGAAATTATTAATGCAGATTATTTCTTTTTCTATTCACTAGTTTCTTTCTTCTTTATTGCCTCTTTCCTTTTATCTTCGCCTTGCTAGTCTTATGGTTTCAATAATGTATCACGATATATGTATTACATGCATGTAGTATTTATCTTTATGTCAATCAGATTTATCTAAACAAAATAAAAACATTCTTGTCCCACTGTTGTGTATTAGACCGAGCGGACTATTGGTGGTATGGCAATCTATAAATATTTTATTTATTTTTCATTCATTATAAAATGAATAACAACCGCACATGGTTTGCTCAGTTCCGATACTTGCCTAGGTAATTAAAATATATGGTTCCAGTTTTCACAAACATGAATTAAAATTAAAAATATTAAACAAGAAATCCATTAGTTTCATCTATGGAATTGTTCTTTTTTTAACAAAAAAGAATATGATAAAAATGCTTACTTTGGCTTGCATTGGTGTGAGCATTTTGTTTCGATGACTTCAAAAGGATTCAAATACGAGCAGTTTGACTACATAACTAAGAAAGGATTTTAATGTGATCACTTGATGGCATGATTACGAATGGATTCTAGTGTGAGTATTTTGATTGTATGATTATGAATGGATTCTAGTGTGAGTATTTTGATTGTATGATTACGAATGGATTCTAGTGTGAGTATTTTGATTGTATGAATACGAATGGATTTTAATGTGATCACTTGATGGCATGATTACGAATGGATTCTAGTGTGAGTATTTTGATTGTATGATTATGAATGGATTCTAGTGTGAGTATTTTGATTGTATGATTACGAATGGATTCTAGTGTGCGTATTTTGATTGTATGAATACGAATGGATTATAATGTGAGTATTTTGATTGTATGAATACGAATGGATTCTAGTGTGAGTATTTTGATTGGATGAATACGAATGGATTATAATGTGAGTATTTTGATTGTATGAATACAAAATGGTTCGAAGGCGAGTATATGGACTGTATCATTCCGAAATGATTCGAGTTGAGTATTTTGATTGTATGACTACGAAAGGATTCGAATGCGGGTATTTAAATTATATTACTAGGAAAGGATTCGAGTGTGATTATTTTGATTGTATGACTACGAATGCATGTGAACACGAGTATCTTTATTGGATGACTACGACATGATTCGCATGTGTGTCTTTTGATTGTAATACTGCGAAATGACTCGAATGTGTATTTTGATTGTATGACTGCGAAATGATTAAAATGTGAATATTTTGATTATACGACAAGGAAAAGATTCGAATACGAGTAGTTTGTTTTTATGACTATGAACGGATTCGAAGGCGAGTATGTTGATTGTTTGACTACGAAAGGATTCGCGTACGAGTTTTTAATTGTATGTCTACGAAAGGATTTGAATCCAATACTGTACCTTAAGAATATATGCCCAGAAAGAAAAAACTGCAACACATCATTAAGGTTAAAAGCAATTAAAGTAATGCAAGTGTGGGAACACTATTGTCAGAATTGGTATTGGGAAAAATCCGAATTTAGACTTTTATCAATGGGTTTTAAATCACTCACTAGCTGAATCAAAATTAATGTTGAAATTCCTCGAAGACTATTTGAACTTTTTTGAAAACCCTTTCAAGGTTTTAGATGTAGAATAGGCCGGTGAAATGCTACTCCGTGTCATAAAATGCGATTAATAGAGGCAGAAGTCAAAGTAGCTCTTTGGTTAGTGTGACAATTTCGCAACTCAAGGGACGCTTGCTCGAATCCTACTATTGAAACAGCTTGTGTGAGCAACCATAGTGTGTCCTTGGTCCGGGCCTTTTGCTTGCTTGTGTTGCAGTGCCGTGAAAGGTCAAACACCACGCACCCAACATTTGGAAGAATTCGCAGCAAAAGTAAAATTGAAGCAGTCGGCATGCGTGGGTAGAAGTGAAATTCTGAGAAAACTGGAGCACAATTGAATGGATTTGCCTTCGTATTTAAACTCTCTGTTCATCAAACGTTGAACTTGTCAAACTGTGTCATATCTTTATAGTTTTTTCTCACTATGTTAAGGGTATGATTCGTACTAATATTGCACCTTTAATACATTGAGGTTACTGTTCGAAAATGAATCTGACCAGATGAGTACGACCTAAGTCCCAGTTCGCTTTATTGTGCTAAAATGACACAGGAATCTTAACCAAGTCTTACTCTTTCGTCGTCATGCTTAAAATTAGGCTTCAGACATTCCTTTGTTCTGATTAAACTCTGATTTAAATAGTATCCAGATTCTGAATTCGTACTATTATAAGATTAACATTGGTAATATGGATAAGTACCAAGAGAGGACGCAAGTAAAATCGTGTGAAACAGATTTGTTACTGAGTTCCCAATCCATGAATGTTTCACGTCTTTCACGTTTAAGATTTATAAACATGTTATTTTTGCACGTTTTTATCCAGAATCGAGCAAATTAAAGACCATAATTTCACTAATGGTCTTAAAATGTAGGTCTAGAATTAAAAATTTACCATATTTAAGTCAAACTTAGATTTCAGTTAGCCAGATTACTTGAATTAGAGTACGTTTAAATCATGACATGTAGATATGTTGGTATAATAAAGACTGCATTAAATTCCAGTTTACATTAAACTTGCCCAATCAAATATCTTAAATATAGAATTGAATTTAAGGCTAATTTATAATACTAGGGCATGATCATATGACCCAGAAATTTGTTTGCAGCTTCTAGCTATCTAGGATAAGTATGCGTCAGTATTATTTTATTTTCCAAGGTGATCTGCATTTCCAAAAACCTGAGGAAATGAATACATGTCAATCTCAATTTCCAAAACCTTGGACAATGTACATATCAGGTCAGTTTGATTTCCAGACATCTGGGAAAATGAATATATCAGGTCAATTCAATTCCTAAAACCAGAAGAAATGAACATATCAGGTCAAGGCCTAACGCTCTCATATGGATATACTGTCTTTAGTTTATTCCACACAGCATCGCGAATTTTACCGTATCTGTAACTCGGCTAATTTTCAGGTCAGCGTCATTAATGTAGCTTAAAGTTCACAATTCGTCTCACACGAAGTATTTAGAACGAATTGTGTACTTTAAGCTACATTTAATGACGCTGATCTGAAAATTGACTAAGTTACAGATACGATAAAATACGCTTTGCTGTGTGGAATGAATAATGATTCGTATAAATGGTATAACTAACCTTCCTCTCTGAGAAAAACGAAGTCTTGACGTCAGCAGAACTTTTGTTCCCTTGACATATTCGTCTGAGGTCACAGATCCTGGGTTACTCGCCATATTTGTGAATAAAACATATGTACGCGAGTAACATGGCGTAACTATGAAAACGCTGCATGTAATACATACCAGCGGAGTGAGGCTATGACTACGTGACGTTATGACGTGATAATAGAGATCATGTGATTCTAGATAGCAGCCATACCGTTACAGGAGTAACACTGGCACCTTGGAAAAGTAGCAAGAGAGGATGCGAATAAAATTGTATGAAAGAGTTGTTACTGTCATTCCTGTCTACGGAATCAATCCAAATTAAAGATTTTTCACCTCTTTCACATTTACAATTTACAAAGTGCTGTTATTATGTTTTTATATCTATATTACTTTTCCGACATTTGAAACCTTGTCAGGTGATACCATTCTTCCGTTTTAAATCAACTATTTTATCGTTGAAGAATGTCCACTGGCCCTTAAGCCGATCCATTAAATTCAACTATTGTATAGGTAGGAAGATTGTCTTTCTTATATTGGACAATATGTTACTATATTTCTCTGCTGTCTTTTAATGCAACAGTGCCAGACACTACCGCCATTTTATTTGCTAAAGACGCCTTATGCAATCGACTTTATCAAAAGTGTGAGAGTCAGACCAATGTATGCATAATATGCACATTCCATGTATGCATACCATGCACGTTCTATGTATGCATAATATGCACATTTATTCAGGATGAAAACTTAAAATAAAATATGCAGCAATAAATCAAATAATCAGCAATCATCTAAATTCACAGTAATATTTCAAGGTGCAAGAGATGTGAACTATGACTTCGGGTCGGACATTCGAATATTTTCTTGTACGGTCGATTCTTATACTCGCATGCAGTCACTGCTGTGCAGAGGAAAATATCATCACCTTTCTGTATCTGTGTGACATAGGACCAGCTCAGTTTATCATTAATTAATGAATGTATGAATGGAAAATGTCACCACCTTTCCCTATCTGTGTGACTTAGGTCCAGCTCAGTTTATCATTCCTTAATGAATGTGTGGATGGTTGTGATACTATTGAGAAAATTGTTTTTATTCGTATAATTGACAATATTGGGAAATCTTTGGTAGGAAACTACTTTCATTACTTGAAACTATTGCCAATAACGTTAACTGTAGTTAGAATTGCCATTGAATGGGGAGACAACTTAATCCCTGACTAATTACAATACAGAAAAATGTTTTCTCCCTTGAACAGCATCCTATTATTATTATCGTGTGCAGTGTGTGCTCAGCCATGTAACAACGTCATATTTGAGGTTTGAAGGCAGATGATACACGTAAGTAGTGAAGTGGGGCTGTTTGGCGTCAATGGGAATTAGCATTGAAAACCACCCTGGGCCTGTTTAGCGTCTATGTAAATTTAACATGGAGAAAAATCGTGGGCCTGTTTAGCGTCAAGGGAATTTAACATGGGAAAAAATAATTTTGGGCCTGTTGAGGGTCAAGGGAAATTTAACAGAGTGGGCCTGTTTAGCGTCAAGGGAAATTGAACATGGGAATAAATCGTGGGCCTGTTGAGCGTCAAGGGGAAATGTAACAGGGTCGGGACCCTATTTTAATACGGTCCCGACCTGATGGGTCTACACAGACACACACACACACACTATAGACAACAGACATTTTTTTAAAAAGGGGTAGGCAATGAAAGTCAAGATCTTTTCGAGATATAGGAGGGGCCCTGAAAAGGGCCTTTGGGTTTATGTTAATATTAAGGGTATATTAAGACAGAGGGCACTGCATTGGTCTTCTTCTTGTCCTCAAACTGCGCCTGACTGCAGGGCCATATATTAAGACTCTTTTTAGGCATCCTTGCCTTTCCACATATACTCTTCGCATCCACAGGCTGGTGTCTGTCCTGTGGACAACTGTCCAGTTGGATGGGACATACATCGGTATGTCCGTCCGGAACATCATGGAAGACACAAGGATTGATCATTCGACTGTGGTCCACATGTTGTGGGTGCCGAGAACAGGTGAAGGAATGCAGTGAACTGCGCTTATTTACAGGGAGAGGAAGGGTTGAAACCGATTGAGTTGGTTAACCAATCCAAACACGCGTTACAAAATTCAGTCAGTTCACGTCCAATCCGAAGAGAGTAGTCCGTGACGTCACATAGCCTATATAGATTCGCTAGCGCCTGTTCGCAGTCAATCCATGCGACAGTTTTTCACCATGACGGAAACTTAGAAAACGATAAATTGAGGTGCACCAGCCATGGAGACTACCCAAGGGAACCCGGACTTACTTTCAGAAGAGGTGAATTGGGATTTTGTGGATTTTCTAACCTCGCAAGAATTTGTTCCGGAACCTTCGTCACCTTCTCCTTCTTTACCACACGTGGAGAATTTTAGACAGAGACAGAAAGAAGAATTGGAGAAATTTATACAACAGCAAAAGGAAGCGGAACAAGCTTTTCTCCTACAGCAACAGCAGCAAGAAGAAGAGGTAAGAAAAAAACAACAACAACAAGAAGCAACAGCAGTAAAGAAACAAGGGTGTGAAAGTCAAACGGTCACGGTACTCTTAGACATTTTAGCGGAGTCAAGAAGTCTGAAACAAATGTATCAGTCTTCTTTATTACGACCGAAGAGAATACGACCTTCCCGAGCTAAACACTCCAACTCTGTGACTAAGCCTACCGTACCACCCTTGGTGATTTCAACCAAATCATCATCATCATCGACAGTACGCAGTCCAGAAGTAGGCCTTGGCCGTGGCAAAGGCTTAAGGCAGTTAAAGTTGATTGTTTAAATGCACCCCCTACACCAAAAAAGGCCCTTTTCAGGGCCACCCATGACTCTCGAAAAGAGATAGACTTTCAGTTGCCAATAACTCAAAAAAAGCCCAATTTTACACCTATAGTGCGTGTCTTTGCATGAGTGCGTGAGTATAGCTTCTTATTTTAAAATCAAAACCCAAAGACACTTACCTTTTATACCTAATTTATTCTTTTATAAATATTGATAATCCAATTCACAATTCACAACAGAGCACTTTAAAAAGTTCATAGACTTCTGTCTCATTGTTCACTCTCTCTGTTTTTTTGAATTTCTTCACCCTCACAGTCTTTTCCTCCTCTTCCTCCTCACTTTCTTCCCTTCTTCTTTTCTTCTCCTGTTTCTTTTTCTTCACCTGTCTGCTTTCTTCCTCTTCTTCTTCCTCTCTATCACTCTCTTCTTCTTCTTCTTGCTCCTGTTGTTTCTTAGGGCAATCTGGAAACCAATGTCCTTTTTCTCGACAATGATAACAGGTAGCTTGACTTTTGTCTCTTTTAGCCCCTGTTTTGATTTTTTGACGGTCTGGACACTCTGAAGACCAATGCCCTTTCTTCTGACAGATATAGCAAGTATCTTGACTTTTATCTCGAAAGGAAGGAGAGTAGTCCGATGACTGGTCTGAAGAAAATTTTCTAATGACCCCTCGAAACGCTCTGATGTAAACGTTCGATTTGTGCAGTCTCTTCCATCGTTATGCTCGGTTTGAGAGTGAAATGAATAGTGAAAGGACAAGACACATACCCTTTATATACGTTGGTCTTCCATGACTATAAAGTAGCCCATGGTGTTTAAACTTGAGTCATTTGACGTTTTGCTATCAAGATGAAACGATCCAATTCATTTGAGAAGAAAGAAGAAGAAATTAAGAGGCAGAAACGTGATCTATCGCCTCGTACCAGGGCTGAAGCCTTAGCACAAATTCATGCCAGTGATTTTGAAGAGGACATGAGTGAACCAGAATCCAAACCCAGAGAGTTTTTCTCCAAACAAAGTTCACCACCCTTAGTCAACCCTGAAAAATACTATTCCATTCGAGAGACGGAAAAGCGTCCCTCTAGAAAATTTAGAACCACGGCTTACAAATACACGGTGAAGTTTAAAGATTTCAAGTCCGAAGTACACTTACAGAAAGCAGAAGGGTTCATTACCGAGATGTGGGATTCTTTGCTCACCTCACTCAAGCGACAATGTCAACCCAAAGAAGACGATCGCTTGAGACTTTCCATACAACACGACGGTTTGAAATCCACTGTTTGGATCTAGTTTAGCAGACCTGCAGAATTTACCGCTTCCAAAGTCATGGACAAGGTTCAACACGTGCAACAATCTAATGACCAGTTTGACATCACCGATGGAAAAGCCACACTGGACATGACCCACGTCTCTCCTCCTCAAGGGACTGGACAACGCAATAAGGTGTTATTGGTGAACGGTCTTCGCAGCACCAGAAAGAGCCTCGTCCAAATTCACAATTCTCAAGACCAGATGTGTTTAGCCAGGGCTATCGTGGTGGGTCGAACCTATGCCAACAAAAACGACACGGCAGAATGGAAAAGAGCCCGGAAAACTATTCAACAATCGGACCCAGCCAAACAACGAAACGAAGCAGAACTCCTGTTATAACAAGCCGGCTTGCCCAAAGACAAACCCTGTGGCATTCCTGAAATGCAAAAATTGCAAGATGTCCTAGCTCCGCGCTACACCTTGAAAGTGCACCCTCGTGAAGTGCGCGGGCCTTTGTTGTTTCGAAGGAAAGACTTTAAGGATGGAATATACATTCACCTCTATCATCACGATGAACATTTCGATACCATTACCAGTATCACCCCATTCCTGGGATACAGTTATTACTGTGAGAAATGTGACTATGGCTATAACAATCGAGAGCAACGCAAGCATTGTGGATCGAAATGCTCAGGATGTTTGGCCTCTCAACCCTGTCTGAACGAAGGGCAAGAACGAGTGCATTGTTCTGTTTGTCTGCGCACGTTTGTCAGCCCTGCCTGTTACCAACAACATCTGAAGACGCAAGGATCACAGCAGAAATGTGCTTGTCAACTCCTGAGATTGTGCCATACGTGTGGACCAATAATACCAAGGCACACGTATGTCGAGGAAAGAAACAATGTCACATTTGTCACCACATCGTGGACTTGGAACACCAATGTTACGTGCAAACATACCAACCCCAACAAGAGCAAGAGGACGGTCACAAAAAGAAGAAAGGCAATTTCATCTTTTCGATTTCGAATGCATGCAAGAGACTGGCATTCACATTCCTAATTTCTGCGTGGCTCATCGAGCGTGCGAGAAGTGCATTCAAGAACCTATCTTCAGTCATTGCCCTCACTGCAGCAAGATTCCCGGAGGGCGTGAAAAAATCTTTCGGGGACCGAACACGCTAGCCAATTTCGCCCGATGAGTCTTAGACCCCATCGACAAGACGTGGAGCCAAGAGGACATCGAACGTAACGGAGATTGTCATCGTCATGCCATGGTGATGGCTCACAATTTCTCCGGATACGATGGACAGTTTCTTCTCAGATACTATACGGAACAAGGCACCGAGCGTCCTAACGTCACTTTGAACGGAGCCAAAATCATTTTCATGCAAGTGGAACAAGTGCAGTTTAAAGATTCGATGAACTACTTGGCCATGCCTTTGAGCCGAATGCCTAAAACATGTGGAATGACAGAAATGGCTAAAGGGTATTTTCCTCACTTTTTCAATACCGAGGCCAATCAACACCCGGTTCTACCCCATTTACCTGAGGCTCACTATTACGACCCTGACAACATGCGTACCGAACAACGAGACGCTTTCTACGCTTGGTACCAGGCTCACGCCTCGGACCCTTTCGACTTTCAGGAAGAAATGCTAAAGTATTGTCGTTCCGACGTGGACATTTTACGGCGTTGCTGTGGAAAATTTCGAGAACTGTTCATGGAACACCGAGGGGTCGATCCTTTGAAAGAAGCTTGCACCATTGGCAAAGCGTGTTCCTTAGTGTACCGCCAACGATTCATGCCTGAAAACACCGTGACTGTCATCAGTCCTCAAACGACCAACTATATCAAACGTCAATACTCGGTCAAAGCGATACGCTGGTTACATTACTTGTGCGACAAGGAAGACAAGTGGATTCAACATGCCCGCAATGGAGGGGGCGAAAATACCATCGGAACGCATTCGGTCCATGGCTGGGACTTAGAAAATCCCAAGATTGTGTACGAGTTTAACGGTTGCTTATTTCACGGATGCCCCGTCTGTTACCCGATAGTGGCACTAAAAATCAGTTTTTACAACGAACCATGGAAGACTTGTACCAGGCCACTTGTCAGCGACGCCTAAAGTTAGAACAGGAAGGATACCAAGTGGTGGAAATGTGGGAACACGAGTACGATCACCGTTTGAAAACCGATGCCGAGTTTAAACGCCTCGTGGAAAGTTACCAGTTCATGGACCCCCTGAACCCGAGGGATAGTTTGTACGGAGGAAGGACCAACGCCACCTGTTTGCTGTACCAAGTCGACGAAGAGAAAGGAGAAGAAATCAAATACTTGGACGTGTGTTCGCTGTATCCCTACGTGTACGAATATTGTCGCTTTCCTGCAGGGCACCCACAATTGTTAACGGAACACATCGACCTGAAAAACATTCGACAATACGAAGGTTTGATCAAGTGCAAAGTTTTGCCTCCCACCGACTTGTACCATCCCGTCTTACCTCACCATTACCAAGAGAAACTGATGTTTCCTTTGTGCCGTACTTGTGCTGAAACGTGCTACCAAGACCAACCTTGTCAGCACACCCAGGAAGGACGGGCCTTAACGGGGACGTGGGTCAGCGAAATTTGCCACTTTCCCAAGACACAACAATACCACAAGGGTGACCCCACGCAGAGAGGCATTTTCGCAGACTACGTGGATGCCTTTTTGAAACTAAAGGAAGAAGCCAGCGGCTATCCTTCCTGGTGTCACACTCCCGAAGACCATATAAAATTCAAAGAGAAATACTACGAACAAGAAGGCATCATTTTAGATCACATCGAGAAAAACGAAGGCCTGCGATCGTTTGCCAAAGTGATGTTAAATTGCTTGTGGGGTAAAATGGCAAAACGACCTTGTTTATCCAAGACGGAATATTTGACAGAACCTTCCCGCTACTTCCAGATGATTCACGACAAAATCAAATTCATGAAACACGTGGACGTCGTTCGCGAGGATTTGATCTTAGTGAATTACGAAGAAGATCTGGACTTTGTAGAAGCCGACACCTTTGAAAATGTCATAATTGCGGCTTACGTGACAGCTCATACTCGCTTAAAATTGTACGAAGCTTTAGAACTGTTAGGGGAACGTGTCCTGTACTTTGACACGGACAGTTGCATTTACATCGATCACCCAAGTCAACAGCACCCTGACATCGAAGGAGACCGTTTAGGAGCCTGGACAGACGAGCACCCCGACGACAAGATTCTAAGTTTCGCCAGTGGTGGTCCTAAAAATTACGGCTACGAATACCGGGACAAACAAGGACAAGTGCACACGTAGTGTAAAGTGAAAGGATTGACTCTGAATTATCGTACCAGTCGAGTGGTGAATTTTGACGTATTGAAAGAAGCCTTGCAGTCTAGAGAAGATGAACACTTTAAAGTCACCACCTATCAGCCAAACAAGATTGTACGTTTACCCACTCACTACATAGTCAGTCGACCCTTGGAAAAAGTCTATGAAATCGTGTACCAGAAGCGAGTGCGACTTCCCAATCATTTCACCTTACCGTATGTACACGTCGGTATTGGTCTGTATATAAAAAGGAACCCTAGGCAAGATCGATAGTTCACTGTGACTACCAAGACAAAGCGAACAAGATGAATACTTTCAGAGAAACACAAAACAAGTTCAGACAAGCACAATTCAAGTTTGGGGCCTCTAGTAGAATGCGATTGTGAGCCTTGCGATTGGAACGATGCTGTACGTTGTGATCTTATCCATGCCGTAAAGCATCATGGGAACTTTGTTCTCACTGCCCCTATCATGGATAGTGATGCTGTGCGTGTCAAACCTGAGGGATGCGAAAGCGATGCCGCTCGTCCTCTTGGACACTTTACTGGGTTTCGTTTTAAAGGTGGATGTCCACCTTCACGTCTACCTCCCTACGGATGTCATCCAGCCCTGAGCAAACTCTTGTCCATGTCACCCAACCCTCATCGAAACGAACCTGTGAAAGACGAATATTCGTTTCCTGTGCGTTTGTCGGAATACTGCGACTTTGAAAATCGTCTTCAATCGTTCAAAGGAAAATGGCCTAAGTATCTGGGAGGACCGACCCCCGAAGAATTAGCCAGAACCGGATTTTTCTACTTGGGCGAAGGGGATAAAGTCAATTGCTTCAGTTGCGGTGTGTCACTTCACCACTGGGAACCACAAGATTCAGCCTACCTAGAACATGCTCGATGATCACCGAATTGTCATTACTTACCCTTAGTGGAACCGAGACATTGAAGTAATTTACCATGTCGTTAAAGAAGAAAAAACCAGATTGGTTAGGAATCAAATGTTGGATATCACCGAGACCAGTATTTAAACTTCATTTCAAAAACGATATTGAATCATTACCTAAAGAACTGCAAGAGAAGATTTACAAGGAAGTTTGGCAGGGACTTGCCAGAGTGAAATCTCAATGGGTAACTGTAGAACTTTTGTGCCGAGAAATTCACAAGAGGAAAGTGAAAACAGTCAATCAGTGTGTTAGATTTATCTGGGTCAAATGTGCATTCATCCTATTATATCACTCTAGACCGTTACATCAAAAGAGTTCAATGAGATTCTTGGACGTTACCCTGAATGGCAGTGGTCAGAAATTACTCACTATGTGGATTACTTTTGCTCTAGGAGAAGATTGTGAATTGTACTGATTGACCTATTCATGGATGCTTTGCTAGAGAACATTCGTGCTTTGCCTGTGGAGTTAAGAGAACGCATTTACCGAGAGCTGGTCAAAATGCAAGTGAAACGTAAAGAACAATTGCATCCGTTACATCACCGGTGTTTGAACCACTGGTACCTGAATGCTATACAAGGAATGATTCAACTGAAAGTGTTCCATTGGACAGACATTGATCAACGACCCCCTGGTTTAAAGAAGGATTGGTTTGCTATTGATGATTATATGTACTACATTGTAAACTTACTGCATCGAATTCCAGAGGAAGAGTTAACGAATTACCAACATCTTTTACACAATGTTATCTTAGTGAAAGAGGAAACGTCTGAACGAATTGTAATGTGTAAATTAGTGATTAAATGATTTAGATTCGACAATGAATTAAAACCATGTATGTGCAAACGGTACATTTCTTGTGTCAGAAAGAGGATTTAGCATGACCTATTCATGGAGGCTTTGCTGGAGAACATTCGAGCTTTGCCTGTGGAGTTGAGAGAACGCATTTACCTAGAGCTGGTCAAAATTCAAGTCAAACGTAAAGAACAGTTGCATCCGTTACGTCACCAGATGTTTAACCACTGGTACCTGAATGGTCAGAAATTGTTTCAGTGGTTAGACCTTGTGCAACACTTTGAGTTAGTGAATGAACGAAATGTTCATCATTTTGGTTACTTCGAGATTCACCTAGAGCAACGCATTGAGGAAGACGAGTTAAAGGATTATCAACATATTTTACGTGGAATCTGCTTAGCGGAAGAGGAAACTTCTAAACGAACTCTGAAGTGTAGGTTACAGTATGCAAGATTTAGATTCCCAACTGGAGAACGAAGATCTATAGCTAGAAAGTACCTTTATTGCTTCCGAAATAAAGAGACTATAAAAACAGGAATCCATGCCACGGCTTATGTCACAAGTGACTGAACAGATTCCGTGGAAGGAACTCAATGACCATATTCAAACCGTGGATCATTACCATCAGTTTTTACAAGAACTGTATCCAATCAATTTGGGACGACGCATAGTGTGTGTCTTAGTGACTTGTTTTCTGGGATTTCGTTTACCAGCCGATTCCTTGTGGACTCTTTACGAACAGTATTTACCACCCAATTCAACATGAAAGTGGTGCCTTTAAATGTTCACGAGACACTCATTTTGCTCAAAGCCTTACGTTTTCATCTGCATACGTCTCGACCTCTATGGGAAAAAAAGATTCGTCAACTTTTAGCTACCCAAGACGTGCATGACGATGTGCGTGTAGCTTGTGACTTACACCCGCATTGGACAGATGTCCGTGCCTGGAAAAAATGGGATTTTGAGGCTTGGACCCAAGAAGTGGCCCAGTATGCACGAGAGTTGGTCAAGTAAAAAAGTTACTTTTCAACCTGTGTTAGTGACGGTACCAGAAGAAGAATTCGTCACTCAGGACAGAACTGTCGTGGACATGCCTGAAAAACCCTTTCGGGAGGACACTTGTGTGACCTTACCCCCTATAGAACTGGTCAGAACATTACCCAAAACATGTTGTACAGAAACTTGTTTTTATTCCACGTTGATGGTTTTCATGTGCCTTTTATCGTTGTACTTAAGCCTTTGGCTTTTATGTATTTTTGTCTTTCGTGTTCATGCTAAAACATTCAATAAACGTGTCCTGAAAAAAGTATAAAAACTCTTGTCTTGTTTGTTTTCGTGTCACAAGTGACATTCCTGACACTATGGCTACCTTTGCTGTCTCTGCTCCCTTTTCCTCCACTGTCAATGTCATCGACGAACACTTAGATCGTGCCAGTTGGGAGGCTTTATATCTTCGCCATCCCTTTAACATGCTCATTGCTGGACCTAGTGGTTCAGGCAAAACCGAATTTGTCAAACGTTTGATCGAACATAAACATCATTTGATCGATCGACCCCCTCAGCGCATCGTGTGGTGTTACAAAGAGTGGCAATCGGCGTACAGCCTCTTGCGAGAAAGTCAGCGCGATTCCATCGTGTTTGTGGAAGGCATTCCTAAAGAAGACGATGGCATCGTCTCTGACTCCCGTCAAACCCATTTGGTCATTTTTGACGAAATGTTAGGAAAAGACGAAGAAGAAATTAAACTTTGGTTCACGCGCAAAGGGCATCATCGTAATGCCAGTGTCGTTTACATCACTCAAAATTTGTTTCAACAAAGTAAAGCCCATCGTACCATCAGTCTCAATGCGCATTACGTGGTCTTGTTTAAAAGCCCTAGAGATAAATCGCAAGTGCAAGTCTTAGCCAAACAGTTAGGAACGCCTTGGCTGACTCAGGCGTACGACGATGCCACTCAAACTCCACACGCCTATTTACTCGTCGATTTGAAACCTACGACCCCCGATGATTTGCGATTTCGTACCCAATTGTTTCACCACTGCTGCCAAGACGGAGGGCCTGTCCTGTACACGTCTCCGTCCTCGACTTAACCCCTACAAAAAAATCTATATAAACCTCATACACTTTCTTCTGTCTCACACAGTTTTGAACATGACGTCCCTTCAGTCGCATCTTCCCGTCAAATTGATTCGTACCTTGTATGGCATCAGTCGAGATAAAAATCCACAAATACGGGCTCGTGTCTTAGAAGCTAGTCTCAAAAAAGTCTTACGATGGTTCACGTTGACAGCACGTCAATTACTACAAGGGATCATTCAGATTCCTCATCAAACCAAACGCTTTTTTGATCGAAACAAAGTCGCTTTGACCCAACTGGCCGATCCCCGCATCGACACTCAGACCAAAAAACAAATCATTTTGAAACCTGGAGGGAGCGGTACTCTAGGAGGGGTCATCATTCGCTCTCTCTTAAGATGGGATCCTAATGCTGTCAAAGTTCTCCCCAAGAAAAAGGTCAAACGAAGCTCCAACAAGAAGAAGAAAAAGAGCCACGGTGGCAAGACCAGGTCCCCAAGGAGAGTCGTGTCTCCAAGAACTTCTCCAGTGGCGGGACCCTCCTCTTACCACCCCGGAAAAAGAAAAGCCCCCAGAAAAAGAAGCAAAGAGAAAGACCCCCCAAAAAGAAAATCCCACAGAAAACTAGTCGCAAGAGAGGCACTTCGGCCAGTACGCAACCTTACACTCGCAAACCACGACCTGCCACGTCGGTGACCGCGTCTCCGGTAGCTTCAGGTTCATTCACTTCTCCGATGATGACAACAAGAACTGAAAAGTACTTGGAGACGTTGATCACACCAAGAACATCTCCGTTAAAGACCCCAAGAACTTCCCCCGTGGCAGGACCCTCCAATTTAGTGGCAGTGGCTGCTGCTCACTAAGTACCTGCTCCCAAAATCAAAGTCCAAGAGAGATCGGGCATGCTACAAAGTTTACTGGATTTGTCCAAGCAAGAACTGGCTCGATTTAGTCCGTTGCGTACCCCTGCACGACGTGTCATGCCTGTCCTCAAGTTGATACGCCGTAAAGACAATCAGTGGCCACGCGTTCCAGTATAAAAAAGGCCTTCGACCAAGTAAGGGGTATCAGTGAACTTCCGAAAGATGTCACCTCAAAGAAGTCAAAAAAGAAAGAGACAAAGGCAGACTCGTCATCCGACAAAGCGCTTAGCCAAGCATAGACGTTACCCTAAGAAAAGATACAGTCGTTCAAAGAAAAAGAGTCGTCAACAAAGGGGAGGATTCCTTGGCGATTTTGGAAAAAACATTGTCACCTTTATGACGAAGCGATAGTCCCAAAAAAGATAAAAGGGTGTGTGTTAAGTCATCGACGTTAGTGTATGTTTGGTGAATGTCCCGGAACCCACAAGCAAACATGTATCCCTCCAGAAAACATTCCTCTTCTAAACCCCAAGGAAAGAAAAGGAAAGGACTGCCTCCACGTTTAGTCAAACATGGGGACATGTTATCTATCCTGTACAAAGCTTATCCACGCCTGCGAAATAAAACTCATTCAATCGGCTTCCAAATAGGTCATCAATCGGCCTCCAAAGAGGTCATCGATACCGTGTGCGAATGTTGTTTGAACGTCTTGAAAGGCACGATCCCTTTGTCCAAACACCAGAAACAATGCTTAGGCAAACATCGTCACGTTCTTCGCCAAATGGTTCAAAAGAAAATTCCCATTCGTCAAAAGAAGAAGATGTTGGTTCAACGTGGAGGAATTCTACCCCTCTTGCTAGGCCCATTACTGAAAGGCGTCTTGGGAACCGTGTTAGGAGCACTGATGGGAGCAAGATAAAAAGGCCCTCTGGAGTCCCAAGATCTCAGAATCGACCCTGACATCCCATGGAAGGACGAAAACTAGCTTTAGTGCCTTACAGCGATGGATGGAATACCATCGTTGGCAAGAACAAAGCACCCCGCCCTTAACTCCCAATCCCAATTTGAGCGAGATGTCCCAGTTACGAAACGAATTGCAGTCCTTGATGGATCCCCAAGATTTGTCCAAAACAGAAAAATCGCAAAAGTACGGTCAACTCTTACAACAACTGCAACTCTTTCACCAGAAAGCCTCAGACGAAACAGCTCTTCCCATTCTGAAAGATTTTAAGACCTTGATGAAAAGTCCAGCACATCACTACTAACACCACTACTACCAGTGACCAAGACAGAAAAGGAGAAGAAGAAGAAGAAGGGTTTCAAACTCCAAAAGAAAAAGTACGCAAGTTAACAGCACCACCTACCTCCAGAATTGGATGGATTAAAAGATGATGACCACCCCTTCTTCATCAGAATAGAAAAAGAAAGTGAAGACAGAAGTGAAACAAGAACCGATCTTCCCCGCTCAGACATCCTCCTCTTCGACACCTATCGCCGGTCGCACACGTAAAGCATTGCAATCCAAGAAAATACCCCAAGAGAAAAAGAGTAGCATCCTCCAAGAGTGGGTGCCTTATTAACAAACAAAAAATGGAAAAAGTGTTAGCCAGCATTTAGTACGATCCCTCCCATCCTGCAGATTACGCTGGAGTTCAAAAATTGTATCGTGCTGCCAAAACGTGACTGAAAAGTCTCCGTTTACCTCAAGTGCAACGATGGTTACAAGAACAAGCTAGTTACACTTTACACAAACCCATTCGACGCAAGTTTTCCAGAAGTCGCGCCCGAGTGGAAGGCATCAATCATCAATGGCAAGCCGATTTAGCCGATGTCTCTCATTTGGCCAGCTACAATCGTGGTTACAAATATTTGTTTTGTGTCATTGACGTGTTTTCCAAATTTGCCTGGGTCATACCCTTGACTTCCAAATCGAGCAGCGAGTTAGTGCGAGCCCTGCAACGAGTGTTGAAACAAAGCGGTCGTCACCCTCTTCGATGACAAACCGACAAAGGTACCGAATTTCTGAACCAAGCTTTCCAGAAAGAATTAAAGAAACGTGACATTCATTTTTTTACCACCGAGAATCCTGAAACCAAAGCCAGCATCGTGGAACGTTTTCAACGCACTTTGAAAGAACGCATGTGGAAATATTTTACGCATCACCACACTCTGAAGTACATCGACATCTTACCGCACCTGGTGCAAGCGTACAACCAATTTTACCATCGAAGCATTGGACGTGCCCCGCAAGAAGTGACTCCCGAGAACGAAGTGCTAGTGTCTGATCACCTGTTTGGTACGTCCCCGACGAGAGCTGTCCCCAAGAAAAGTGGAGTATTGACCGTAGGAGATTGGGTGCGCATTGGCAAAACCAAACGCACTTTCGACAAAGGATACTTACCTAACTGGACTACCGAATTGTTTCGTGTCACTGCACGAGTGCATGGCCGTGATCCTGCCGTCTATAAATTGGAAGACATGAACGGAGAAGTGCTCAAAGGAACGTTTTATTTGCCCGAGTTACAACGTGTCACCAAAAAAGAAGACAACGTGTACGACATCGAAAGCATTCTCGAACGCAGAACCCGTAAAGTGGGTAAACGACGTGTCAAGGAAGTCAAAGTACGTTGGAAAGGATATCCACCCAGTTTTGATTCTTGGATCGACGCTTCGCAAGTCATCGACTATAAAAAGAAGTGACCATCATGCCCTTTCACACAGACGCAGCTACGGCGACCACTCCTTCACCCAGTTCTTCTCTGCAAGATTTACAAAACAACCCTTGTGGGTGTGGTGAGGAGAACGTGTGCCTAAAACGCAAATCGTCTTTTTCTGCCAAATCTTCGTGGTGTATTGTGTCATCGGGGCGGCCATCGCCAATTTGAGTTTGCAACAAGGAGACAAATAATTGTGGACCATTTTATTGAGCAGTTGCATCGGTTACCTGCTTCCCATTCCCTCCATGAAATTCTCCTCGAACGGAAACAACGGGAACCTTGTGTCCAGTGCCAGTGCCAGTCACCACTCCAACAACAACAATCCCGGTTTGAGCGGAGACACGCCTCTGACGTCCAGTATCCCCTCGGACAGCCACAGAACTCTGGAATTATGAGCAATAACAACCAATTTTACTTAACCTTACCCAGTGACAGTTCCATGGAGGCGTTTCCCAAGAACACATTGTGCTGTTACACGGTCAAATTACCTCAGACCATCCAATTAGATCACGAAGCCCATTGTGAAGTGGTTTTGTTAGAAATCATTCAACCGACCCAAGTCCTCAATGTCCTTCCAAATCAAAATTATTTTTCAGTGGAAGTTCATGACGAACTATTGCAAAAGTACTTGAATACACATGTCAAATATGATCACAAAACATATGATGACAAAACTCAAAAGTGGTCCTACCACTTGTTCATTCCCCCAGGCTATTATTTTAGTGGTCAACATTTGGTCAGCACCATTACCTCCAGATTTAATGTCGTGTTTCTGAAAGCTTTGGAAAGTGTCAAAAAACGTGTCACCATGGAATACCACAAAGCAGCTCTTCGCTTCTTGATGCAATTTGACGGGGGTAAAATCATGTCTATTTTATTTTGTCCTGAATTGTTTGACATGTTGGGTGGGGACATGGACATGATAATGACCATGATCAAGAAAAACGAATTACCAGTCATTTCCGACAACGATTCTTTTACCAAGTTACTTCGTTCCCCGGTAGAACTGAACCAAGGACTGAATTTGATTTTTGTGTACTCCGAGGTGGTGGAGTACAACGTGGTGGGACACACCTCCGTACAGTTACTGCGTGTCATTCCTTTCAAAGTGGATTCTGCCACGGTCGCTGACGAGGAAGGTGGAAACACTTACCACGTCAACCGCGAATTTGTACATCCTCACTATTTGCCTGTCAGCAAGTTGTATTTGGACACGGTCAACATTGCTATAAAAGGAGATCTGGGACAAAATATTCCATTTACTCTCTCACGAGTTGTAAGTCATGAATCCAGTGTACCGAGGGGATGCTCGACAGAGAGGACACGGTTTAGAAGATATGTTAAATTCGGCTTTTCGTTCAGTGGCTCCGGTGTTGAAACCGATGGTGACACGCGGATTGCACGCCTTGAAAGATGTGGCATTGACACACGGCAAAGAATTTCTCCAAAATGTCATCATCCACAAACAAAACAACAAGGAAGCTTTCATGAGAGCAGGCAAAAATATCTTGTTGCAAACGGGCAAAGACCTTTTGGGTCGACGAGAAACTCCTATAAATGCCCTGAACCCTACTGAGTCAGGCATTCAAACTTCCCTGACGCCACAGCAAGGACAAGGCAGAAAGAGACGAAGAAGAAAATACCCTTCTACCAGACTTCACACTTCTAAAGCTAGAAAGACAAAGAAAAGAAGAACCGTTCGAGACTTAGACGTTTTCGATTATTGGGAAAGAGAAAAAAATGATGCACCGAGAGTCTTGTGCTTGTTCCAAGTCGGAACTAGATATGTTTGCCATGCCACCCATCATGATGACGATGCAAGAATCCCAATGAGTGGAATTTCACCCTGTCTCCTCTTTGACGGATTCAGCTCCCATCGAGTTTGATATCAAAGGTCAGCCCGAAGATTACATCGATCTGAATAGCAGTTACCTGTATTTGAAAGTCAAAGTGATCAAAACGGACAACACCAATCCAGGAGGCGATGCAAGAGTAGCTCCTGTCAACAATTTCATACATTCCTTGTTCAGCGAAGTGGACTTGTACTTGAATAACAAACTGGTCAGCAGCAGCATGGATACTTACCCTTATCGTACCTACATGGAAAATCTCTTGACGTACGGAAAAGAAGCCAAGAATATTCATCTGGATGCTTGCGTGGTATGGAAACCTGACACAGCGGGTGATAACACATTTAACGATACAGCCCTGACAGCAGATGACGATCCTCACAATGTGGGGTTTAATACACGTAGAAATAAAATTCTGCAAGGACGTAGTTTAGAACTGATGGATCGTTTGCATTTGGACATGTGGCTGCAAGAAAAGTATTTGCTGAACGGAGTGGATATTCGCCTGAGACTGAATCGTAGCAGTACCGCTTTCCATTTGATGGCCCATGCTAACGAGTACAAAACCATCATCCATGAAGCCAGGCTCTACGTGCGACGCGTGGAAGTGTTACCCAAAGAGGGAAACGACATCAGTCAAACGTTGAGCAGAACGACCGCCAAGTATCCGATACGACGCGTGGAAGTAAAAACGTTCACTATTCCTGCTGGACAGCGATCCATGATCGAAGATCATCTGTTCCAAGGTCAGTTACCCGAGCGTTTGATCATTGGTATCGTCAAGAATTCAGCTTTCAATGGAGTCCACAACGAAAATCCTTTCCTGTTTCATCATTACAACGTAGCCAAGATCGAAGTCAGTCGCGATGGCAAGACACTGTGTACCCTAACCCTTTGAGCCTAAGTTTGGTGACAGAAATTACTTGAGGTCCTACTTGTCCCTGTACGAAGCCACCGGACAGTTAGGAACCAACACCAATCACGGCATATCGTACGAGGATTATACAGGAGGCTACGGTTTGTGGGCGTTTGATTTCACTCCAGACCAAGGCAGCTACGAGGGACATTTCCACCCTATAAAATCCGGTCAAATTCGTGTGGAACTTCAGTTTACTAATCCTCTGCCTGACACAGTGAACGTCCTCCTGTAAGCAGAATTTGACAGTACCATAGAAATCAACAGTTTAAGAGAAGTCATTCTAGATTATTAGAAGCTACGGAAGACTGTTATCTCTCTTTACCTAGTGGAGAAACTTTGGACATGGAATGTGAGGAGACTGTGGAAGAAGAATCTCAAGACAAAGACGAAGAAGTTATGATGAAGTCGAGATGGCCAGAACAAGAAGCGCATTTAGTCTCCTGTTTTGCCAAACACTTGGTCGAAAAAATTACGGAATTGATCAAGAAAGATTGCTATGGATGTCAAAACGATCATCCCAGTCAAATTCAACACGATAAATGCCTGATGCTGAGTCAAGAAGAAAAATTGGACGAGTATCTGGACGAAGCTTGGAGTCTCATCTCGGACGAAGTCGTGTTGCATCAGTGGTATAAAGACTTGCGTGAACATTCTTGTTCACCATTAACCACTCAAGAGATCCATCGTATCGAAGCTCTCCTGAATCAGAGTGGGGAGACGAAGAGAAGAAACGGTTATTTGTCAGACATTTTCAAGCAAAACGTCAGAATCGAATTGATCACTTATTATTACCTGTGAAGAAGAAGAAAACAAGACAAACCATGGATACCTGGGAACTTTATTACCTTTTGAACCACAGTTCGTACACTGCTTCTTGGAATCATGTCGTCTGTGCTAAAGATGAACTCCCTCATCGCAAACCTCAAGACCATCTAGCTTATGTCATCAACACGGACGACAGTCATCTCCCAGGAACCCACTGGATAGCCGTCTACTTTCTTCAAGAAGGATGTGTGGAATATTTCGATTCGTATGGATTGCCCCCTTTGGAAGACGATATCATTGACTTTATGAGATGAAATGCACAGACCACCCGATTCAATAATGTGAAATTACAAGGCACAGATTCCTTGGTGTGTGGACAGTACTGTGTGTATTTTCTGCATCATCGCAGCCTGGGCTATTCCTTAGAACATTTAGTGACTCATTTTGATCATAGTTCTTCTTCTAGAAACGATGTGAAAGTAGATAAATGGTTTTGTGACCATTATGCTTATCTTTGTCTCAAGCTAAGAAACGTAGTGTCCATCAATGGCCTAATGACTTCAAACAGTGAAAATCACAGTTTCATTCACAACGTTGTCAGCCCTGTCTACAATAATGTGTTAGTTGAAAAAATGTTTGTAATTTGAAGAAAAAAAATGTTTGATGTTATATTGTTTGATTATTGTTAAAAATGTTATAGTTGTTTGTTAGTGTTAAGTGATTTTGAATAAAAAATGTTGTTTTGAAAAAAAATGCCTTTGTCTTTTGTTTTGCTATAGGTATCTTGATTTATGCTCTTTGACTTCTAACTATCTCTCTCATGACACTCATTGAACGTTCCTACTCGAAAACCGTGTAGGGATGTTTTCCTTCACATCCGCGCTTTGACTTTAAAACCGGGGTAATCTTCAGTCTAACCATCCATTATCGACTCATCCTCCTACGAAGATGTGCTCCAGACTAGCTAAGCTAAACGAAACCTACGTGAATTTGCATAGGGTCAGACACAGTTTGATACTGAAGCCAGAAGAGATAGAGAATGTGAGAATGTTAAAAGTAACTGAAGACCTGATAGAAGAGCACTTCAGAGAAGAACTTAACAGGGAGAAAGAAGAATGGACAGAGAAGTACAGACTTCAGAAACAGCACAGAGAGCAGCAACAGCAACAACAGCAGCAACAACCTGAACCTGACAGAGGCTTTGTGGACTGTCGTATCGATACAAAAGAGTTCTTCTTCTCTTTCCGAAGAAGCAGACCTTATCCTGGGAGAAAGCCTATCGTCAGAGGAGGCCGCAATCTTAGAACCTGAAAAAAGATGGCCATAACAAACAAAAAACAGCCCTTTTCAGGGCTACCCCAACCTCTAGAAAAGAAATAACAATCGATTGCCTATAATAAGTTCAAAAACATAGAAGTGCGTGTATAACCACATGAATTATTTATCTTGCTTAGAAAGTGTGTGTGATTGTAAGAGTTCAAGCACGTTTGTGTGGATAGCAGATTATGATAATGTTTTTTTTTATTGTTTGAAGTGTGGGAATAGTAGATTTGGGTTTGATTTGACTGCTTTAAGTATATGGATAGTATATTATTTATTTAAATAAAAATATTTTAGAATAGTGATGGGTAGTATAAAAAGTGAGTGAGTGTTTCTTTTAGGTCCGCGCGTTTTGGATCATGATCTAGGTAATATAAGATTTGAGTTTTAGGGGATGTTTTCTTTCACGTCCGCACTTTTCCTATAAATTAAAAACGGCTAGGCAGTCTAGCTACCCGTGTTGATTGATCAACACTAGAGAATGAACACCAGACTAGCTAAACTGTTAGAACTCCAGATGCACCTGGAATATGTCAGGCGCCTACTAAACGAACTTACCGCGGAGGCCGTAGTCGAAGAGGGAAGGGTAAAAACGGAAGAGGTGGAGAGAAGACAGAGGGAAGAGGAGGAAAATAAAATAGGAGAGAGGATGGCTTACAATATTCCAGAGAGAGAGGATTGGAGTGCTGAAGCCAATTATCCTTCCTCTGCGCTCCCAGTCAAAAGATTCAACTGGAAAGATTGGAGTAAAAGATGTGTGTGTGGTGCCAGACCTGGAAGGTGCCAACATTAACCAGGTGTAGTGGAGTTCTTAAAAAACAGCCCTTTTCAGGGCTACCCAAACCTTCAGAAAAGAAATAGTAATCCATTTGCCAATGTGTGTGTATGTAGAGTAGTGTGAATATAAACACTAACTCTTTTTTTCCTAGTGTGAGTATATGTGTTTGTGTTTGTAAGCGCTCAAGTAAGTTTATGTGGATAGTACATTTGGGTTTGATTTTAATGCTTTGCGTGTGGATGGTATATTTTGGGTTTTATTTTGCTGCTTAGCGTGTGTGGATAGTATAGTTTGGGTTTTATAAGCGCTCACGTACGTTTGTGTGAATAGTAGATTATGGGTTTCTTTATTGCTGCTTAGCGTATGTGGATAGTAGATAAAATGAGATGAGAAAAGTAGGGGGATGTTTTCCTTCACTCTGCGCGTTTTAAGTGATGATCTAGGTAATATAAGTTTTGGGTCTTAGGGGGATGTTTTCCTTCACGTCCGCGCTTTTCGTATAAGAACCCACAACGTTCGTCGTTCGCACCATTGTACAAAGAATAAAAAAGAAGATGGCTTCGAACCACCTTGACAAAATGAAAAAATTGCAAGACGTTTTGGACAATTTAGGAATGATGGAGCAAATGTTAGTAAGGCTGGACGAGGATCGCTATTCTTATAGTCCACATAGAATAAAGATGGAAATCAACAGTTTAAGAAAACTAAAGGAAATTATCAGTGATCTGTTGAAAGAAATAAAAGAGGAGAAGGAGGATGAAGAAGAAAGGATAAGGATGAGAGCATGGAACGAAAAAATTGAAAAGGAAGAAGAAAATGAGAAGAGGAAGAAAGAAGAGGAGGAGAAGCAGAAAGAGGAGAAAAAGAAGAAAAGGAGGAAGAAAAGAAAAGAAAAGAAAAGAAAAAGTGTAGGACAGAAAATAAGAAGCTGGTGGAGGAATAGAAGAAATTAGAAGAAGAAGAAGAAAACCAAAGGCCCTTTTCAGGGCCGCTTCATAGGTCTCGAAAAGAGATAGACTTTCAATTGCCTACCCCATTTTTTAAAAAAAAAATACAGACCCGACCCTGTTCCATTTCCCCTTGACGCTCAAGAGGCCCACGATTTATTCCCATGTTCAATTTCCCTTGACGCTCAACAGGCCCAAAATTATTTTTTCCCATGTTAAATTCCCTTGACGCTAAACAGGCCCACGATTTTTCTCCATTTTAAATTTACATAGACGCTAAACAGGCCCAGGGTGGTTTTTAATGCTAATTCCCATTGACGCCAAACAGCCCCACTTCACTACTCACGTACATTTATAGAATGGAATAGGTATGATATAAGGAGAGAATTATTTCATTAAATTACCTCAAACAATTAATGTTAGTGAAGTCATGGTATGTGAAGAGAAAATATCATAATTTAATGATCACACACATAAATTAATACGAAAGATGCGATATGTGGCGAGAAAGCGGCAGCAATGATCACCCAACCCAAACTGTTGTTTAACTGCAATGTATCCTGACGTCAAGGCGAACTTATTTACATTTATACAACTGGGAGTTGCAAACAAATCTTCTCAGAAGACAGGACCTATGTCCAATAAATAAATATTTCAGACTCATGAAAATGGATCTTTGATGAAGTATACAAGTTAAGAAATTACTAATATTAGAATAATACGACAAAATGAAGTTCTACATGTAAGTTATGAAATTACAGTATTAGCTATATATGTCTTAAAATTCATCAACTAGAGAAATTGTTAATGCGATACAATTAATTCTAGAATAAATACTATATAAATTTCAGAAGTAATTGCAACGTAAAATTAAAGTAGACATCTATGTGTTTTGCTATATTTACTCTTAAAACCTTACTGTTAATGATGCTTTACATACCCAAGGAATATTGCTTAAAGACACTATGTTGTCTTGTTCTTGTGCTCCGGACTGCTGGATTACAATTACAGCTTTTCCTGGCCTTAAATACCATATAGTTGGAATTTAGCTGGAAAACCGTTGAAAGTTGGAAGACCGTCGGAAAAGTGTTGGAAATGAAAGAATTTGAACGCGTCTTGAGAAATGTATGTATGTATGTATGTATGTATGTATGTATGTATGTATGTATGTATGTATGTCTCTGTACATATGTCCTTTATGCTAAGAATATTAGTCAAATTAAGACAGTAGCTAACATTTTCGAGCCGAGAAATGTTTATACCACAGCTATAAGTACAAACAAATAATATTGATCTCACCCTATTATGAGTGAATTAAAGTGAAATATCGATCAACATGAGCACTTTGCACTGTTATGAGTGAATTAAAGTGAAATAGGGATCAACATGAGCACATCTCAATGTAAAAATCTAAGTAGATGTACGGTATTATGTGAAGGATTTCTAAATACCGAAAGATTTTACGATTTGGGATTCACGCTTTCGTGGAACTTTGGGCTTCATTTCCTTATATTGTAGTTATGCAAGAACATGCTGTTTATGAATACATCTCGAACGTAAACTGAAGATGTATCCATTATGATACATACCAACCTACCGACAGACACACAGGCAGGCAGTGACATAATACATTGTATATACTGTTCCACGGACAGACATATATATATATATATATATATATATATATATATATATATATATATATATATATATATATATATATATATATATATATCAACGGATGGAGAGAGAGAGAGAGAGAGAGAGAGAGAGATAGATAGATAGATAGATAGGTGACTTGGAAAATTGAAATAAAGTTATAGACATGGAGTGAGATATATAAACAACAATACTAGTTTTGCTAAAGAATTCTTTAAGCGAAAGTGTGCACTTCATTACACAATATTGGTGTCTGAATGTATAGATTTCAAATCGCAGTGTGGTTATATGTACAGAAAGACACGTGTGTGTTGAAGACGTACATTGTACACATCTCAGATGCATGTGCTGCTTATAGAATATAAACAATTTTAATTCTTATGTTAATACCACTATTACTACCACTAATAATAATAACTCTTCCTAAATTTATTGATATTGTAGTAAATTTAGAGTATGTGCACTTGGTTGTAGTGTCCCGTTTTAAGCAATTCTTAGATCTGTGTGATTACTTGTTTGATTATTGGAATTCGGCGCCATGGAAATATTCCTGGCCCGAACTAATGAGCTAATGAATAGGAGCAAACGTCACGGAGTGAAGTGTTAGTGTGTTTCCATGATGTCCAGGTTCACTAGTAGTGAATTCCGACCAAAACCGAATGAATGTCCCAGTAGTAAAATAGTACATATTAAAATCTAGTGGTATACATTGGTAGCGTGACTGCAAGGACAGCACTTGGTATTAAACCGGTAAATTACACAAGGGAATAAATAAAAAGGGACTTGACAGACACCGTTTATGTCGCCATGTGGGCGAATATGGTGCAGTTATATCGGCGAAATGTGCCTGGAAAGCATACATTGACTGGCCTAAGGTGGCGGAGTTAAAATAGTTCCCATTGTTAGGGAGTACTCATATATGTTCTAAGGCATGAACGGTTGGTGGTACGGAAACATAATGAAGCCAAAACACGCAGATGTACGGTTGATAGATAGTTGGCAGTTTGGTTTATCTGTGGTCTTGCATTAATTAGAGGAAAATTTAGGCATAGAATGGACAGCTCGGGCTTTCTGATTTACAACTGAGGTTGTATGGAAGTCTTTGGAAAGTCGGGGAAACTTATGACTTCTAGCGAGAATCGCGCCAGGGTTTGACAACCGCTCGGTCAAGTAAATAACCGTGTGCGTGTAACAATATAATTATTAATTATGGCACGCGTTATGTAATTGCCACTAAGATGCTAAATGCACGGTCGACTGCAGGTGCATACATCCATGTGGTTAGACATTAGCCGTCCCGATAATGTGACTGGGTGGGAAATGATGCCAGATGTTTGCGGTATGATTACCAAGTGCTAGACATTGCTATAAACTGCCACACTGTAGACGTCGTAACAATATGTCTCAAACTGAGTTACGTTAAAAATACAGGGACACATATGCGCGCACATAAAACAGCTTACATCCTTCGTGTGTGGTGTAAGAAGGGAGTAACTGCCATAAAACTGCTTGTTGTAATTCTGTCTACATTCACTATTTTTGAAACAATTTCTAACTTAATCAAAAAACTTATTATATGTGGATATGAATGCACAATCTCACCATTTAATGACATACCTTTAACGACAGACCTGTTATGAATGCACAATCTCACCATGTAATGACAGACCTTTAACGACAGACCTGATATGAATGCACAATCTCACCATTTAATGACGGACCTGATGTGAATGCACAATCTCACCATTTAATGACAGACCTGATATGAATACACAATTTCCCCATTTAATGACAGACCTGATATGAATACGGAATCTCGCCATTTAATGACAGACCTGATATGAATACACAATTTCACCATTTAATGACAGACCTGATATGAATGCACAATCTCACAATTTAATGACAGACCTGATACGAATGCACAATCTCACAATTTAATGACAGACCTGATATGAATGCACAATCTCAGCATTTAATGACATACCTGATATGAATGCACAATCTCACCATTAAATGACACCTGATATGAATGCACAGTCTCACAATTTAATGACAGGCCTGATATAAATACACAATCTCGCCATTTAATGACAGACTTGATATGAATGCACAATCTCACGATTTAATGACAGACCTGATATGAATGCACATTATCGCCATTCAATGACAGACCTGATATGAATGCACAATCTCGCCATTTAATGACAGACATGATTCTGAAGGGAATAAATGGCTACAGTGGCCTGAAGACAAATGAACAACGGTAAGTAATTTATTAAGTTATGACGATGAGCCCTTTCTCAAATTATGCAGTGTCAGCATAAATCATTAATCATTACACATTATAATATGCAATCTCCTCTTTGTCTATCGTTAAAATCAGCCAACAGTACACCATTCATCGATTTATGAAGTAAGGTGATATCATTATACAACACCACCAGCTATATGTCTTCCAGTCAACAGTATACCATTTATCGAGTTATGAAGTAAGAAGATATCATGACAAAACACTACTAGCTAGCTATCTCGCTCTTTGTGTATGTCTCATTCAGCTGGAAGCCATTTATCAAGCTATGGAGTAAGCATAAATCATTACACAGAACTTACAATCTCTCCATCTCCTAACTCACCTCTGTCTGCCTGTATTCGAGTCTCGGGCTCGACCTACATTTGCATGTGAGAAAACTTGCGAATAGCTTCCCATGGGTAGGCCGTTCATACCGGGGATTTCCGAGTTCTTCTACCATCGTTTATACTGGCCGCCATGTATAGCCCGTGGTGTGCTGAAAAATGACGTCAAACCCACAACAATAAAAAAATGTATTATACCAATAACAACAACAGCTCTCTCTCTCTCTCTCTCTCTCTCTCTCTCTCTCTCTCGTTAAAAACAGCGTATACAGTCAGCGGTATGTCCTCATTATGAAGTATGCGTCATTACACATCTATCTATCTATCTATCTCAGTGAACGTCAGCTATTTATCAGGTTACGAAGCTAATATAAATCATTACACATAAAATGCAATTTCTCGCTCTCTCCAGTTTGACTTCTGTCAGGCGTGGGTTTGAGTCTTGGGCTCGGCCTATGTGGGTAGGTAAAATCGTTTGCGAGTAGTGTCCCAGGGATCGATGGTTCTTACCGGGTGTTCCCGGGTTCATCCTTCACCGGCTATACTGGCCACGATGTATTGGCCATCGTGTGCTGAAAATTGGCGTTAAACACACAACAACAACAAACTCTCTCTCTCTCTGTCTCTCTCTCTCTCTCTCATTAATCACGGTGTATTATCAAGAGTAACATGCATAAATTGAAACCTTCTGAGGAGACGCCTGGAAATCCTTAGTCTTAGCACCTTTATGGATTAGTGACAATCGTGAGATCTACCAGAACTGAACGAGGTACCATCTTGTAAAGTATGCAACTGCTTGTATATTTTTGTATGCATACATGTAACGTTTATTTTGTATGAGTAGCTAACGACAAGTCCTTATCATCATTTGTAGACGTGTTTTAAGAAGAAATACTTATGATAATCGAAGTTATAAACTTTGGCTGTACATGCAGTGAAAGTTGAGATGAAAAGAAGTAAAACGTAAACAAGCAAATAAGTCATTATATGGTAGGTATTTCAGGAATGTTTTGTAATTCACTGTGCTGTTTAGTACCGCCCTCAACCATATTTTCAATATTGAAAGTTTGATAGCCGTCGGGTTACAGGCATGGGTCTAATATGGCTCTCCGTCAGACCGAATTGACTGGAAGAAGACCAGTGTAGCAGCCCCCATTACCTAGCAGCGTAATGTTTCTCACGTGTATTTTATGTAAGACCCTTTATACATATAAAATGTAACGATCGGTGCGTCTTGTTTTGTCTTGATGCAATAAGATATGTTCAATGCAATAGCCCAATACTATCTCAATGCCGTGACTTATTGCGCGTAAAAACAATATTAAATTGTCTATTTTAGCTCATATAAATACTTTTCCCGTACAACAGATTTCTCATGAACATCTAAATAACACTTTTTAAGTTAATAATACATAACTTTTAACACATTACGTACTGTACGTGCTATTTGACTATACCACTTACACCCACCCGTTAGATCAATTCATATTACCAATAGCCCTTAGACCACTCAGGCACCCAGGACGTTAGACCAATCGGCCACTCTGGGCCTTAAACTACTAAGGCACTCGTTGTTTAACCTCTCTGCCACTTGGGGCATTAAACCACTTGGACACTCTTGGCCGTAGACCAATCGGCCACCGTGGGCCTTAGACTAATCTGCCATCCTGGGCCGTAGACCAATCGGCCACCCTGGTCCCCAGTGGAATTAGTAATAAGCTACATATATGTTAGACATTGATGTCATTTAGCGAAATTGAAAATTTTACCCATGTAACCGTCCGTACAAGCATATCTGCATTGAAACATGCATACAGCTAGAACTGTATGGTCTTAAACTAAGTAACAGAAAGAAGCGAAAACAACACATTTAGTAAAATCAACAATCAAGATATTGTTCTAAGTTGCCCAGAGTGAAAATTCAAGAGGTATTTACAGTACTGTGAATTAAATCCCAAACAAGCCTAAAAGTTCTGTCACAAGTCCAAAAGTATTAAGTGTTCAGGATGAATTCCGATATTGAATCTGCTCATTTATCTATAACAGGCTAATATACCATATTGATATATAATCCAGCATGTGATTTGAATGACTTCACAATAATCCAAAAAAGTGTTTTTGTCCTAAGTGTCAATCAGCATTTTGTAATTCCACTGAATATTTTTAAATAAAGGATTCCTCTCTGATAATACCTGAACACAACTACAAACTCTGCTCTTGGATTCCCAAAGACTGATATTAAAATAAGACATAATAATTGTGTTTACCACAAAATTTTTATACTATTTTTGTGAAGAAGAGCAGGAGTCGAACTCAGATTGAAATAAACAACTTATTTATAACTTAGGAACATAACACAAGTCAGATGGGACATAACTACTCTAACCTTAATCACTGGCAAATGTTAAGCACATCATATAAATTAAATATCCATAACAATACAGACAGATTCCTTGGTGGGCTGCATTATAACATAATGTTATGATGCTTTTTGGTTTACATGAATTAAAATTGCCTATACACACATCATACATCCGGTGGCCTAGTGGTTAGAGCGTCCGCCTCTGATGCGGGTGGTCGTGGGTTTAAACCCCGGTCGAGTCATTCCAAAGACATAAATATGATGCTAACAGCTGCCTCGCTAGACGTTCATCATTAGGATCTTGGTGTTAGGACTGGTCGGCCTGGCGTCAGGATAATGTGACTGGGTGGGACATCATCCTGTATGTCTGCGGCAAGATGTTCAAGTGCTAGACACAACAATAAACTGCCACGCTGCAGCTATCGTAGCGATATAACTGAAAAATTGTTAAAGCTACGTTAAAAATCCAAATTGCATAAACACACACACACACACACACACACACATACACACACACGTGCGCGCGTGCGTTAATTCATAGTATGCAGGAACATGTATTATTCATAGACTTTAATTTAATATGGGAAAACAACAATTATTGTTATTCCACCAAATCAACAGTTAATGTTATTCCACCAAATCAACAAACAGAAAGACTGTTTGCAAGGGTATGAGTTTTTACCTGTCGCATTGCTAAAACACAATAAAAAGTGTGTGTTAAATTGCTGTCCTTCTGCTGATGGATTTGAAAGGAGTTACATCATATATTATGCGGAATTATGTTGTTCCGTCAACCTACCTTCGTATATTTCTGTGATCATGTAAATGTAAGTATTTACAACACACACACACACACACAATTATAAAAATATACACACAGGGGTAAGTATATACGCATGTGTTGATGAATAAGTATGGGTGGGAGAAGGGTGGAAGGAAGGAAAAACGCTCAAGTATGAATTGCAAACAATATCGATTGCATACATACATACATACATACATACATGTATGCATGCATGCATCCATACATACAAACTTACGTACGTGCGTGCGTTCCTACCTACATATATATATATATACATCTGCATCATTTGGTAACGACGATTTCCTATATTGGAACCGTAATCATGTGACCAGACAGAGTCTGTATAAACTGTACGGGGAACTACTTTATAGAATCTTTAATAAATAGTCAGGTATTAAGTGTCAAAGCGTTCACACAAAAGAGAAGACATACACTTCACAATCAACGAAATTGTTAGTATTTATTTTCTTCTGAAAATGCACTCAATTTATTTGACTTTTTTCGCATCCAATACAAATCGTGTTGTGAGCTGTAATATATTACATTCAATTGAAATACCCAAAAGAAAAGTGTTCAACGCAAGTTTCTTTACAAATTCACAAAATAAGAACTCTGCTTGTGTTATTTAATTTAGTGTCAGGAAAAATTAGACAATTATAGCAATTTTACCTCATCTGACTTTAAAAGTGGTTGAACCATTTCGGAACAACGAAAGACTAGAGAGTGACAAATATGTCATGAACCCTAACCTCCTTTTAATCTATTTTAGTAAGTCGGAATTTAGTGCCTGCGTTCATCAGGCAAGACAGAATTACTGACCAATCAAAACCAAGCAATTAACACTGATATCGGTGTATGAATACGGGACCAAAAGCACAAGACACTCCGAACCTCCTATTTTTCTTTACTCACGTAATAAGGACACAATAATGCTGAGTGGTGGCTCCATTTCGACTCAGCTAGTCGATGTACATGGCCAAATGGTCGCACACGTTGAGGTGGCAGGGTGTCATTTTTTTAATTTAAGACTATGATGTGACTTTTTCAGCTATCATTGTCTACTATTTACAGATATGGATATATTTGTGAACTAGGTCTTTCGAGTTTGTGTTATTCTTGAAATTGGTGTGACGCATGTACACCTCCCATAGTTACTCTGCAGTATGTAGATAGTGAAATACCAATAGCCGTCTATGTAGAAGAGGTAGCCCTCCCCAAGCAGTAAACACGTGAGTTCAGGGCAAGTTGAATATCTCAAAAATGGCTTGCATTGCAGCTATTTTTAATTGCATCAACCTGTTTAGTACACACTGTTTTGCAGAATTATCACCTAAGCAAAGGGCTTGTGTTTACACTGTGAGCATCACATGGTGTCAAAAATGACCATTGGACGTGAAAAATGCAGGTATAAATTTTGGGGTTGGGATGCATACACTTTGTTAGCTATGAACTGCCATTTACGTTTCTGGCCAAGGGAATAATACTCTTATGCTTTGTTTTAATATAGCTTTCCAAAAATATGGACCTTTTTGACTTGTCTATTTTATATTTCATGATTTTTTTTTTTTTGCACTAGGGCGGTGAGTGCGGCATTAAATTTGTGCATAAATATGTTCCTTGTACCCTGAAAATAGAAGATCAGTCAGTCATTCAAAACCGCCACCCCCAGCTAAATTATCTTTGTCATGAGTTCGGTTCCCATAAACGTTCTGAAAATATACCACTCTTAAGGCGGTATAAAGTATTTACGTCGAACGCAATAAAATAAATTTATCTCGAAATTTATGCAACGGAAGATTAATTTCCTTAACATAATAGACCTCAGGATATACTATATAATAATTACCTTTATCCCCTCCCCCCGTAATGTACAAGTGGAAAAGATTGCAATGAATCAATATATTTTTTCTAATACCGAACTAACACGAGTATTATAAATATATAAGTACATTCCTGTATAGTCAGTAGATTTTCTTCAATCGTCCATGGAAATGATTACGATTAATCAAAATAGGTCTTCTTATACGGAATAAAGTTAAAATATTAAATGCACGTCCTGGATATTAGTGAGCATTATTAATTCCAAGATGGGATTTCCATGTTATACATGGTTTTTTTTTTGTTTTTTGTTTTTTTTTTTTTTTTATGGAAAGAGCCCATTGGTTTTATTTACAAGTTACGGAATAAGTTAAATGATTATGCCAACGAGGTCTATTCCATCCAAATAGAAATTTATTTATATTTCATAAAAATGTTGATAAATACGAAGTAAATAAGCCATAAGTTATAATTAGTACATTATTTTTTACAATTTTTTAGAAATATTTGTATTTTACATTAAAGTACATACATAATGAGCATGCGAGATTTAAAGGTTATACTGTCAAGTTACTAAAATACCATACATTTCTCGTAAATACAAACGGATTAATCCTAATGGTTGAACAAGATTGTTGTTACATGAGTATATATACTGAGAAAGCACAGAAAATGTATGCTACATGATGCTGTGAAATATAATTCATTACTTCGTGCAAAACCTAAACCATATTCCTGCGCTACTCCGCACTGAGTACAAAGGTGATGATACAGTTTATAAGCATGTGCAAATAAGGTGATGGAAGAAGAAATACAGAAATACCTATTTTATGGACTGATATTCAAGACATTATTGGCAGCTCTTCGGTGTGACCAGATTACATATGATCTGTATGTTGGACGCACGGACTTAACCAGTTCCAACGAATTTTCGTGTGTACATACCTTTACGTCAATTGACCAAGCCCTGAGAGTGAACCCAGCTCCTAAATCTTGCAGATGACCCAGGCGCTTATCGTTATTTTCAAGCTTTTTCCCCCGATTATTTCGACACAGAAATTATATTTTGTATGCCTATAATGTTTCCACTGGACGATACTTGTACTACTTGTACGGGAGGGTACGACCTTGTAGGCACAGAAAATAAAGAAAAAGGTATTGTTTTTCATGCACTAATTATTTTAAATGTCGCTTAGAAATCCAATGATTTATTGTACACCATAATTATTACACGGACGGTTTTCTTCCGGAGGAGACCACTTCGGTAGCTTAGTGGTTAGAGCGTCAGCCTCGGATGCCAGAGGTCGCGGGTTCGAACCCGGCCGAGTCATACCAAAGACTTATAAAAATGGTACTAACAGCAGCCTCACTAGGCGCTTAGCATTAAGATGTTAGTGTTAGGACTCATCGGACTGGTCTTAGGATAATGTGACTGGGTGGAACATCATGATACTTGCTGCGGCTAGACATCACTATAATCTGCCACACTGCAGACATCGTAACGATACGACTGAAAAATTGTTAAAGCTACGTTAAAAATCAAAATCGCACACACACACACACTCACAAACACACATCCTTCATGGGGATATTTAGACATTACCAGTATAGTAGCTAAATTTCACCAGAGTATTGATACATATTTATCATATTAATAAAAAGTAGGCAAAATTTAGAAAATTTCCGCACAAATACCACGCCGCATTTGCTTATGATTTGATTACCAGCACCCCCCCCCCCCCGAGAAACCCTTTTTTATTTTCATGTACGGAGACAGAAGATATTATATAGGTAATTTCTAAATCACTATATCGAACGTTCTTTCTGTGTAGACGAACATTATACTCCACCCATATGGAAGTTTTTCCGGATAAAGAGTTTCTTTGGGTGATTGTCCTTATACAAAGTGGACGTGAGGTTCTAAAAATAAGAGATTGGAAAAAAAGCAATAAGGATATTGAAACAGGCGGGCTAATTTTGACGTTTATATGGGTACTCGCAAAATATCTCACCTTGGGAAATTTAGCAACCACTTATATACAACGTTTGTGTTGCATATATGGATTTTAAAGCGCACACAAAGGAAAAAGTCCAAATAAAATATGAAGTTTGGTATCTTGTGTGTTGAAAGGTTAAAAAAGAAGTTTGGAAGAAAGTGACAGCCATATTGAAAGTCGGAATAAATTGAGAGCGATTACCTATATAGAACATTCATTCTGTTTAAACGAACATCACAGTCCATTATAAGGCAAGATTTTCACAGGGAAAGGGTTTATTTGGATAAAAATCCATATAATGAAAAGGGGTTTGGTATTTTTGGGGGGGATTAAGGTTCTCAAAATAAGAGTTTGTAAGACTGTACTATTTATATTATGTATAATTAATTTGCATTGTTTGTCTTTTCTCCATGATTTTGTCTTCTTTTGCAATTGACCTTACTCCACATTCCAGGTAATTTGCACACGAGCACATCTGAGACTACAGGCACATTAGCACATCTAGTATTAGAATTTATTTGGAATACCACAGTAATTTAATTGGAATTCAATACCTTTAGACTCGTGATAGAACGTTTAGAACTATTTGCGATTTAATTCACAATGCTGTAACTTTCTAAAATTGTATGTTTGTTCAGTATGGAAATAAATTATTCGTTGAATTTTACAACTTGTTTGTTTTCGCTCTTTTCGGTTATATATTTTAAGACCATGAATTCGTAACAGTATTGGAAGAAGAGGGGTATATTAAGCGAATATATAGAGAGTAGTTAAATATCCCATGGGGAAAATATAGCGATTACATATATAGAACGTTCTCTCCATACAGACGAACTTATATTTCGCACAGATTTTCCCGGAAAAGGGTTTCTTTGAGGAACAGTCTATATAAAAATTAGGTTTGGTATTTTTTGTGGTAAAGTTCTAAAAAAAAGGATAAGTAAACAGTATATTAGGTGTATTGTAGCGGAAACTCGTTCGGCTGAACTATCCGAATCTCGCTATCTCGGGCTCTTTAGGATGGGTCTTTTGTATTTGGAGTGATGCCCGCTGAAGTATGTCTGAGAACTGGCGTACAGAGTGCGACATATTTCTACCTCAGCGAGATACCGTCTTATTCCTGGCTTCTTGTCGCCGACTGGATTGTTGGATCACTGAGTCGACAGGATCGTCGTCAGGGTTGCCGGGTCGCCGACTTGGTCGCTGATTCGCCGACTTAGTAGCAGAGACGCCGACTGGGTAGTAGCTATGGTCGCAGGTGCAAAGTAGGTCGCAGAATTGTCGACTGTATCGCTGACTTGGTCGCAGACTCACCGACTGGGTCGCATACTTGGTTGCAGAGTTGCCGAATGGGTCACAGAGTCGTCGTCTGTATCGCTGACTTGGTCGTAAATTCGCCGACTGGGTCGTTGCGGTATCGCAGAGTCGTCGACTTTGTCGCTGACTGTGTCGCAGACTCGCCGACTGGGTCACACACTTGGTCGCAGAATCGCCGACTGGGTCGACGACACCTGGTCGTAGAATTGACGACTGGGTCGCAGAGTTGTCGACTGTGTCGCCGAAAAGTTCGTGGTAGTGCGTCCTTCTTCCTTCCTTCCTTCCTTCCTTCCTTCCGAGAGAGAGAGAGAGAGAGAGAGACCAACAGTGCGAAATGACGAGAGAAGAGATATCTTCAGTTTAAATGTGTATTGTCGAAATATTTGCGTGTTTCTTGGACGAGCATTGTAAAGCAAGTATACTTATCGGCGAAGGACCTTATCCCCACACTTTCTAAAATCGCCGGCATGGCCCTTTCCTGTCCGGCGAACTGCGACCAAATGTGCATGCTCCGGCGGGTGATTTTACTGCTTGCAAGGGGACGTCTTAAAATGCCACCGTTGCAACCACTCCTGGCACGTATATTCCAATCGGGTGGAATCACATGGCCCGAAAAAGACGCTAGACGGTGCTACAAAGCCAGCTAACATTTAAAATCAAACATAAACTTTAACGAAACGAAAGTTAGCTTATGCAAAACTAAAATTACTGTCAATGGTTTTTTTTCTCATTACAGTATTAATAGAGGCTGATTAAATCTGAGTAGTACTTAGTGTGTTCGGTTTTAATGAGTTTTTCCTTGCTGCTGAAATTGGAGGTTTTATCGCAAAAAGTGTTTGATCAGTGGGTCATTGTATAGGAGGATTTGAGATCCGTACTTTCGCGCGTTGGAGGTTGTCCACACTTGGAGGCTGTCCACACTAGGAGTATGAATATATGAATTATAGATAAACCTCTAGCTAGTGTTACCTATATTTAATTTATTTGGTTGTTTGTTAGAATTAATATTTTTTATTCCATTACATGTTATTGTAATGTAATTTTGTTTACTGGACTTGATTATTTAAGAAATAAGTTCAGTTCTGTTTGACTTGATTGATTTTTTAAAATGTATTTCATTGATGTAAATACCTAATAATAGAAACATTGTATCTAGTTGCTGACCTTCAAAATCAGTGACAGTTTTGGTAAACAACTTTTTTTATTTTTTGTATCTGACTGAGTAAGAATCAGTAAGTTGAGCTAAGGTCATACAAGGACTAAGTGACGTGAGTCACATGTAAATTCGTAAACAAGCTTATATGTTTCCAGAAGATTGACTTCTTGACCCCCATGTTTTGCGTTTTAGTTAGTCTTATAACTGATGTTATGATAATAATTATATCAGTCGTGCCTTAATACTTGAGAAGTCGATTTGTTTTATGTTGTGTCCAGTTTGGGGCTGAATTTTTGTTTTCTTCAAATTATTGAATTCAAGTGATTATTTTCCCTCGAAATACAAAAGTGCTCTAAATTTATTCTTGGACAAAGAATTTAACGGAATTTTTATACGGAATTCAAAAACTGGAATAATACTGTCTGTGGTTCAGCAAGAGACTGTTCACACATCAGTACAACGCTGACTATTACATACGTCATCGCTTTCCATATTGGATATTCATCGGGATTTTAACTGTGGTTCACTTAGATAATTTCATTGATAGAACTTGTGTTTTAATTCTAGGATTACAATTTGGATTTAATTCACGATACCGTAAGTTCCTTTTTCATTACTTATCAGTCTAGGGAAATACATTTTTTGTTAAATTTTACGACTCTAGTTGTCTTTACTCTTTTATGTTACTTAATTTTAAGAGTATAGACTCGTAACACTAGCATATAGTCCTAAATGAAACACACATAAGCAAAGGCATAACGTGGCGAACGTGTTGCATGAATGCGGATATTTTCAATGACCATTCCTAAAATGAGCGACAGCAGCTTAAGGCGTAGTAGAGAAAGGAAGATTAGAAGCACGCATCTATGACATTTTGTCGAGCACTACAACTTGGCTTCTGAAACTCCGTTGGAATTAAGATCAGCTCTTTTTACAGAAGGATCAAATCATCGTGGAAAAGTTGCGCGACAGCATGCTTTTGTTTAGATCTTTCACTTGCCCAAACTATGATGGTGTTTATGTACCGAATGTTAGGGTATGTTATTAGAAGAGGAGAAACTAATGAGTCGCAACTCAAACTAGAAAAAAAGAATAGTCAATTAATTATCACTCATTGTTTGACATGGGTCATTTTCCTTGAACAGACTTAATGGAATTCATGAAGTGTTATTTCGAACTTCAGAGCCTCCTAAACTGTTTCCCACCTGTATTAGATACCGCCGTTAACTGGGGTTCATACAATCATAAAATGTGGATGGGGTGATGATATACAAATATGCAGTCACTTGTGCTTGATGGAGAAGTCGAGCATTTGGGTAGGACGTTTCAGTACCATTGTACCTTCTGACTTCCGCATCCATCATGCCCACCTCCCTTCCAAAGTCCCGTCGAAGGCAACATCAACTGTGAAATCCAATGTCCGCTCCAGTTCTGCATGCACGACATAAACAAACCACAAGAAGCAATAAAGATATCCGACCGTCATGCGTCCACTAGAAGGAACGAAAGAAGTGAGCCAGACGTAGGAACAAAGCTGTGAACCAAGTCCGGTTGCACTCAAGTTTCATTGTATAGATGTACAAAACAGAAACAGTAAATAGTGTTTTGCCTCACTGACATTGTGTTTGAGCGTATTATAATACAGAAAGAGTAGCAAATGATAGTGAATCATACGACAAGCACACATTGTATTCGGGCGATGATGGCCAAACTCCAGTCTGTCCTATATGTACAGTATTGTTTTCCCTAAAAATGTTTTGGATTTTCCTTTATCCCGCTCACGATCCTCAATATCTTTATCCCGCTCACGATCCACAATATCTTTGGCTATTTGTTCAAGCCACAGATTGAAGATTTATATCGGCTTCAGAGTTTTTAACAATAATTGAATTAAACTCCGATTAGGTGAACTAGAGACAGTGCCCATTTATGTTCGAAATAGTCGGCACACGCATGCACACACGTACAAACCTGTGATAGACGAGAATCGTACAGCCTTTACAATTGTAAGGAAAGTTTAATAAAAGGTATCTAATCAAGTTGTTCCTACTGTTACGGACTATTCTCTTGCAGCTGTACACATGCTCACAGCTCCCTTCCACGCCTCTTTATGGATGGAGAGTCTTTTAAATACGAAGACGATTTTTTTTAAAAGTAAGAAACATTGACGAAGATAGCAATTATCAAAATAAGCAAGTAAAGCTAATTCAGAAGTTTCAATTATTTCAGACTTAGATGCTCTAGAATCGTTAGTCCATTAAATATAAATTTATAATTATATCTCTTTCTTGGAATGTTGATGAACATTTTGTATAAAAATCTGAAAATTGCCCATTAGGTTATTTGATTTTTGTTTGTATTTAATGCAAATCTGCATTCGCACCAGCAACGAGAAAAGCAAAATTATAATAGAGTATGCCATGATAAAGCGGTCTGAAACTAAAATATATCCAAATCTGATTACAGAACAATATGACACGTTAAAGGGGTCTGGGGTTAAGTATATCCAATATCTAATTATATCACAATATGATGCATTGAGTCTGGAACTAAAGTATATCATATCTCTGATTATAATACAATATGACACGTTGAGTTTGGGACTAAAATATATCCTATCTCTAAATATAGCACAATCTGTCACGTGAAAAGAATATGAGACTAAGTATATTCCATCTCTGAAAAATGTTGATATTCACTTATTATCTCGTACGTACCTAACATCAGATTAGGTTAGTTTCCCTTTATACTCTCCTGCACTAACCTATCAACAGAGTAGAGATTGCTTGACCCATTCTTCAGCAACAACATGTCATTAGAGTGGAGATAACTTCATCTATCAAACCAGCACTAGCTTATCATCAGACTGGAGTTAGCTTCACATATTAACCAATGCTAACTTTCCTTTTCCTGAGATAGCTTAACCTATTCTGTACTGACTCACCATCAGAGTGGGTACCGTCACCTATTCTCTTGCACTGATTTACCATTAGAGTGGGTATGCCTTCACCTATTCTCTTGCACAGATTTACCATTAGAGTGGGTATGCATTCACCTATTCTCCTGCATTGATTTACCAAACATGATCGGGCCCCCGAGTGGCCGAGTGGTCTAAATGATTCGTCGTCAAGGATCACTGCCATATCACCTCTGTCTGCGTGGGTTCGAGTCTCGGGCTCGGCCAATGTGGATATGTGAGAAAGCTTGCCGGTAGCTTCTTGTGGGTCGGTGGTTCTTTCTGGGGTTTTCCAGGTTTCTTCCTCCACCATTAATACTGGCTACCATGTATAGCCTCTCCTGTGCTGAAAAATGGCGTTAAACCCTACAACAACAACAACCATCAGAGATAAGAAACAGTGCCGATTCAGCATTAATATACCAAAACGTAAATATTTTCACCTATTCTAGAGCGCTAAACCATCATCAGACTGAAAATGCATCAATTGCACAATAATATCCTAACATGATACTATACTCACCTGATATTCACCAGGACCGACACCAGTCTGGAGATAGTTTAACCTGTTCTCAAGCACTAGCCTATAATCATTCTGGAGATATCCATAGTAATATCAGTAATATCGTATAAAAGAGTGAATAGCTTGACCAACCATCAGAGTGGAGACATCTTAATCTGCATATTAACAAGCATATTTTGTATGGGAATGTCATCTCTTCATATAATTTTATGTAAATTAGTTCAGACCCGATGTAGTAGTATTTAAATCAAACGTTGTATAGCAGAATGTACTTCTAGGTGTCAGCGTTTTCAGACCGTAATGCTCTGTTATCTTCAAGGGTGGTAGAGATTCCATTACCACTCACATCTAGTACATAATAGTAATGGTTAGTGGTCCGTTAGATTTTGTGAGCGTTCCAAATGCATGATATATTTATGTATTGGTGTTGGGTGAACATAAGTATGATGAGCCAAATGGATTCAAACAAAATTACCACTGTCTTGTTATGCTATATTAGCCTTCACTATGGACAATGCCGTGGTATCATTCCGCACTCTTCGTGGTGTCTTTGACAAACAGATTACTCAGTCGAGAGGTGGGAGACTGCCATTTTCGTTCTGCTTTGAACCTTCAACCATGATTTTTGAAGCTGCAAAGTATGTTTGTGATGAGATGAGATGTACTCGTATAAGCGACATACATACATACATACATACATACATACATACCTACCTATACATCCATCTATCCATGCATGCATGCATGCATACATACATACATACATACATACATACATACATACATACATACACTATCACATTCAGAAATACATTCATTTTTCATGTTTTTCTCTCCTGTAACCTCTGGCTGGTCGTAAGACTTTTTGACAACCTATGCCCATTTTGCCCTGTCTCCACTACTCTTTGGAGCTTTGCAAAGTCCATGACTGTCCACTCTTCTATGTTTAAATCACATCTCTTCTTCTGTTTGCCTCGTTTTCTCTTTTCATCTAACTGCGCCCTGTAGGATTGTCTTTACCAGGCCATGAGACATGACCATACCATCTTAGTCTGCGTTTCTTTATGGTGTTGAGCAGATTTTAATGTGGTCCAATTGCACCTTGGATTCTGACGTACATACATACATACATACATACATACATACATACATCATACATACATACATGCATGCATGCATACATACATACATACATACATCCATCCATCCATCCATCCACACACACACACACACACACACACACACACACACATACATACATACATACATACATACATACATACATACATAGTAGTAGTAGTAGTAGTAGTTTACATTCTACATAGTTTGTAATTTGTAATTTCGCGTGTGTTAATTGACTGATTTGGAGTCTGCCAGTAAATGTACTCCTGCCGGATGTCTAACAATAGGGTGGGATTAGTACGAGATATGCCTTGGACAATATTGAGTAATCATTAGTACGTGGAATGCACTCGCTGCCCATTGGTAACTTTGGTGTGAAAGGAGGTGCAAGAGTGGCTTAAAAGTTCTTCTTATTATAAACACGGAATATAATAGGACAACTAATACACGACAAGAATTTGACGGTAAATGCTATCCCAACAAGAAAACATTATAACATACATAACATATAGCACAAACATATAACAAACACGGGATTTAGGAGACCTAGCAAGGTTACCAAAATACTAGGGGAAGTAACCCGAGAGGAGAATTGAAATCATTCTCGGAGATACACCTCTATAGAAACACTAGGGATGATAAAAATACCCAAAATCCTAGTTCACGTTACAAAAAAAAAAAACAAAACAACTATGACATAATACAATCTGGGGGAAAACAAAAACACATAATTTTTTTTATTAAATTAGGAGGGGGGGGGGGGCATCTGTCTGGTGCCCCCCCCCCCCCAAAAAAAGAAGTTCTTTAAAAGGCACTTCAAGGTTCAGTTCTGTATTGTAGCGTTTGTCATGCAATGATTATTCTTGGATGTATGCAGCTGGAAATTAACAAAATTAAAGAGAAGACTACATACAAGACACAGAACCTGTTATATCTTGACGGAAATTTTGACAAAAAAACCTTATACGCAGTTACAAACTACATAGTAGACACCATGATGAAATGTGGACAAATTATAAAAATTGGAAGAGACTAACGGACGACCCCTCTGCACAAAGCAAACATCCCATTTAGGGGGGAGTAGGGAGAGGGACAGGGCCCTTTATGGAGCAAGTACTATCAATGAACCACAGGGCTATATCACAAGGCGCCACGCGATGTGAGCAGGCCTGTGGAAGAGAATAGAAAAACTCCATAAAGGGAAAATAAATACAACATGACACAAAAACCGATATACAGGAAACTCTTAACATTTAGGTCCTACTTCTCCTTCCTGCGTTCTTCTCACCCTTCTAATTCTTTAAAAAAAAATTAAAACTTTTCGGAATTTTGGAAATAAATAACTAAAAGACAACCTGCTCAAGAGGGGAGAAGTACAATCTAATAAATAAAGTACAGACCCTACCTCGAGCACAGTTGTCTTAATTAGAAAAATACGAGAGCGACACCATATAACAAACATTTAAACCACTAGGTTTTAATTTCACAACAACGCAACGCTATCTCGTCTAAATTCAAAATTATATAGCCTCCCAGTAAAGAGGTGATAGGACAACTGGGTTGAAATTTGAACACAGCTGAAGTCCCAACATAGAAACAGTATATAGCAAACACAACAAATAGCACCAACAGATAACACACACGGGACATAGGTGACCACTAGCAGGGTCATTAAAAAGAGCAAAGGGAAGGAAACCCGAAATTAGGTGATAGAAATCTTTTTCGGAAGAACAACCCTTTTAGATACACTAGGTTCTTTGGAATACCCCGACAAAATTCTAAATAAAACTTGTTTTGTAAAATTCTTTTTAATAAAAACAACAGGTCATTGGGGAAACACAAACGCATAAACAAACTTTCTCTTTGGTTAAGTGGGGGGGGGGGCATCTGTCTGGTGCCCCCCCCCCAAAAAAAAAGAAGAAATTCACAAACAATTCAAGGATCGTCATGGATAATAATTATATGCTTTACGCAGTTGGACTTCAATATTTAACTTAGTTTATTCTGTATCAGGTGTTCTAGTCATACTGAATCAAAAACAATCTTAGACTGTTGTAGCTGAGCTTTACAAAATCATTCAGGGATTATTCTTTACAACTATTAGCGCTGCGCATTGATATAGAAAAAGTCATATTCATGACAGTGGTAAGTCCAATTTAATACTTTAATTGCTTTGTAATATTTATATTACCCATAATACATTCTTACTTGCACTGATGTACCTTCAACGGTTTCTCGGCCCCACCAAATCATGCCATTTTACATCAACTCGCCCCCACTTTCTTATGAACTCGTTCCCACTTCCATTCAGCTTGCCTCATAAAAATAGTGAATTTATACCATCTTGCCCCCACTTTGGCTTCAACTCGCCCCCACCTCCAGTCAACTTGCCCCATAAAGATTTTGCAGCTTATATATTAGTGTTTCTCGAGTTTTCGTTCCATTTGATTTTGATTTAATCATAACAACTTTTATATATCGTGAAATCTTACTGGGACGATACTCAGAGATGAGAAACAAGCATATACCACATTAAAAACCGATAAGTCTCCCCATAAATACCAACAATTTGTTTTGTACTCAGACTAATCTGAATACTTAGCCGAACATTTATAATTAAAAGGAGCAAGGCATTAAAATCGATCGTACATATCTGCATCAACATTGGCAAATACAAGTTGTCAGTAATATTATATAATACATATGACGATCAGTTATCAGGGTGATACATTTTACTCAAATATCGTCAGTTACACTCAAATGCATTCAAATACATCATTTTTAATATAAATAGTATATTTGTATAGTGTTATTTCTATATTTAAACAAACGATAAGTTCTATTTTGTCAAGTATTATTAATATATGTTAATAATGATCTGTACCTGTCAGCGTTATACTGATCATGTGACAATGTAGATTGCAAATGAAATAGTTTAAGCCGTAGCAGGAGATCTCGACCCATAACGATGTCGGTCCAGAACAAAGTTGGAATATGAAATGGCCGTTGAACAACAATAACATTACACACACATTGGTATTATATAAATTTTGGTCCATTAGGGTGACCGAACATATAATGGGCCGATTTGATTAGGCCGAGTTCGTTATGGGAAGAGTTCGTTATTGGGCCGGCTCTGCTATGAGTCGAGTGGGCCCGGAATCAGCTTAAACCTGCAGTTGAATCAGGTTAACTGATTTCACTATTTAATACCGTTTTGTATTAGTGTGCGTCCTAATAAGAAACGTTCTTTCCTGCTTATCAGTAATCTGTCATTACACACCGGCACTATAGTTTTATCGTTATGTGCGTATACATGCTTTATAAACTACTTTCTTGACTATGTTGCCGGTTTCCAGGACTACTCGACTCATTACATAGTCGGCCCATAAGGAACTCGGCCTACCCATATTGGCATATAATGTACGAGAGAGACGGACAGACAGACAGTGGGGTTTGGAAATATTATTTATTAATTAGATTTAGCTTACGAAAAGGCAACTTCATACCAAAACATGTATTGTATCAAACATGACAAGTGTTTATACAGAAAGAGCCTGATATACATGCGTTTCTGGATGTGCATAGTGGCGTGACAATATTTAACTGACATTTTCCTGTCTACTTATGAAATATTATAAAACTTGTATGCAGTTATATGCGCGAATCGTTGTAATATACAGAATGAAAACAAGCATGTTTGGAATCCTAATGTTACTGTTGCAATAATGACTACCGTTTGACAATGAATTCACACCGTAATGAAGTTTGCGATGTAAAACACTCTAACGTCAGCAGGGCAAAATTGTGTAATAAACATTTAAAAACAAGTATATATGGCCGTATTTATTGACAATTTAGACTTCTTTTAGATTTTATAATAGTGATGATAACTGGTCAATTTCTTTGTTAACACTTATGGTAATAATTGACAGCGGAATCTAATATCCAAGAAAGCTCTCTCTTTCTCGGTTCCCTACCGAAGCTCTCTGCTTGTCTGTCTGTCTGTCTCTCCACACAATCTAGGGCGACTTCTCCAACCAAGCTTGGGCGACTTTTCTATATATGTTGGGCAGGTTATCAATGGGGCTCGTTCTCCATATACTATAGATCCCGTCGTGTATACAACGGAACCATAGAACCTATGTAAATTCATACATTAAATCGTGTGTGTGTGGAAAAATTGTTCCATAGATCTCTTTCATCTATGGAGTTTGCAATTGTATGATGAAAAGATACATTTTTTATTCTCTAGATACGACGTCACACATTTATAACATTGAACTGAAAAACCGCTAGAAATTGACATAGAATAAGATTCATATATAATAAAACTTTGTAAATATCATACATATGAAAGTTTTATAAACGTCTATTCTATTATGATCATTTTATGGATGTTATCTCAAATCGGTTCATATGTGTAGTGTCCACGTTGAAACGAAAACACATAAATAAATTGCTAATCTGTATTTGGCGTTAATGTACAAACAGCAATACCACATTGCTTTGGGCTATAACGACGTTCCATTATTGTTATTTCCTGTTTGGAACAAAGGATTGAAAACATTTAGAACTTATATCAGATACAATTTTGAAGCTTATATCAAGAAACTGAACAAATACCTGAAGCTATTCAGTGAGGTATGTATACTGATTTTTTTGTTCGTTAAGGATTCAGATCTCCAATTAGTGACGTGTCACAATAATAGCAGCAATCAGCTGAAGGTGTCTTACCTCATATACTCAGGAAATGCCAACCGTCCAAGTCACTAAACCTTAACGCCTGCTTGAGCACATTGTCCAAACGTTTTGGTATTTAAACGTAGGTTACCCAGTTAAACTTATCATTGCAACGAATTGACTGGTTGCAACTGGTAGTTTGACCATTGGTTTCAGCAATTATACAGCTATATCTGTGGACCAGTCTCCCAGATTCAGCAGGAGACTCAAAAGAAGTAAAGAACGTAAGTATTAATTCTTGAATTTTCTGTTTCCATTATATAAGCTTTGCATGCATATCAGTTAATATGTTTTTAAAATGTGTGTATGTTACTGATCAGTTAAAGAACAAGTCGTACATGTCATTTAAATATTCTGTACAAGTCATATAAATATTCAGTACCAATTATTTCGCACATCCGGGTAATTTCCTACAATTTGATTACACACCTTTCAAAGGCGTTTATTAGAGAATTTAGAATAACAATAAGTACTTAATTTAATCTGTACAAATACACCTAAATATCCACGTTGACATACATTTTAATTAAGGATTCCTTCTTGCAGTACCAGATAATATATCATTATCCTTCTAAACATGATAAAATTACTGAACTACACACAGAATAAAAACGTTGGCATTTTTAACATTTTGGCTGCAAATAACAATGCCAGCTCACGAAATTCTTTGACCTGCGCCTGGCAAAGTTGAAAAGAAAATGTCGACAATAACATCTTAGATATACTCGTCGTATACATGTCAAAATATGTATATAAAAAAAACAAGCAGTAAGGAGCAGTTAGTAGGGATGACACATACGTAATTGAGTCCATACATTCGTATTATTTAGCCAGGAAATAATCTCATACATCTGTGGACTAGTTCATATATGTGCGATTATTTCATCTGGTGCATATACTTTGTTAAATAAATGATTTAGATAATAATAATCACAACAAGGATACTGATAAGGTTTACTTCTAATATAGGACACATATATCCATACAGCATGCGGTAACAAAATATGATATGGTGCGCAAAAATGAATACCCTATTGACAAGAATATACATGAAAGAAGTAATTATTTCTTTTCTCTGAAATAGGTGAGCTACAAGTATATACTGCAGAGTAATAATACAAACGAACTTAAGAGTAACCCAATAACATTTCAGGAGCAAGATTGTGATATTGATCAAAAGTCCTATGTTACAGGAGTAGTCGATAATAATACTAATGATAGGAATAGTAATACCTAACCAGATGTCTTACCATTGAGACATGCTTTAACAATGTGAAAAATGTAGAAACAGTTTGATTCCAAGTGCTAATGTGATTGTGAAGAATCGTCAAATAGTGTCATTGCATCACTTCTTTATGATTGCGAAGTCCGTCCAAGATTTTTATTTAATATGTGCAGATAAGTAGGAAGCGGTGCCTACCAAAATTCACTAGCATAGCATTCAAAATGTCTTTAATCCGCTGGTACGGCTGAGAGCGCATACCGAAGTATATCGATGCTGTAATTTGACCTGGATCGGGTCAATTTGCATCCCGAGTCACATGACTATAGAAATCATACAACAAACATATATCAAGACTGTAATGCTCGCAATTTCCGTGAAAAAAAATCACATTTATATCGATTTTATGCATGTATATCGCGATGAAAGGACGTTCAAGATTCATAGGCCTTCTGACCTATGCCGACACCAAATGGCATCGGCGAATTCCAAGTTTTTGACTGGCAGTGGACTCTGACCCTACAGGATAACGTAGGTACATAAGTCCATACATATCTCGACATATTTAGGATTATGTATTTACAGGGGTGCACACAAACTGTTAAAAATTCTAATTAATAATAATAATAATAATAATAATAATTATTATTATTATTATCATTATTATTATTATTATTATTGTAGTTATTATTCATCGTGGTTTACTAGCATCGATAAGTTTTAATCATTTTATTATTATAATTATTATTATTCTGTGTAATAATAATAGCATTAAGGGTACTCGTTTCATTACTTGACAGCTATGCTCGCAATTTATGTGAAAAAAACTCCTCCTATCGATTTCATGCAGGTATATCGCGATGAAAGTACCTTCAAGTTTTCTAGGCCCTCAAACCTATGCCGACACCAAATGGCATCGGCGAATTCCAAGTCTTTGACAGGCAGTGGACTCTGACCCTACACGATAACGTAGGTACATAAGTCCATACATATCTGGACATATTTAGGATTATGTGTTTACTGGGGTGCATACAAATTGTTAAAAATTCTTCTGATAATAATAATAATAATAACACTAATAATAATGATAATAATAATAATAATAATAATAATAATAATTATAGTTATTATTATTATTATTATTATTATTATTAAAGTAGTTCTTATTAATGGTGGTTTTACAAGCATTGATAAGTTTTAATTATTTTATTGTTATCATGATTATTATTTTTGTGTAATAATACTAGTATTAAGGGTACTCGTTTTACTACTTGAATATATTTTTATAAAACTTGTGTCAGTGGTATTCTTTTTATTACCCGTAGTGGTAATAAAAATGGTACTAGTAGTACCCGTTTTCAGTGACATAAAACGTGCTAATTGTCAAATTTGTTTTCTGCCAGGAAATAGTCTAATGCCGGATGTCTAACGATGTAGATTCAATCGTAGTAGGTATACTATTGTATTACAGTATTGCGAAATCAATAATCCACTTCCCATTTTTCAATTTGTCGTGTAAATGGAAAATTGTCTTTCCTCATGCAAGTCTAATCAATGTTCTTTCAAAGTCACATCAGTTTTCATTCTGAATCACGTGTTGCTGTGATTGTCATTCAAGGAATATTCCTGGAATCGCGTAGATTTGACTTTCACCAATAATTCGAGGAACATCATTGAGAATAACCATGTGTTCTCCATCTCATTGTGAGGTGAAGTGTAATTGTATAATTCCAGCAGTGCTTTGTGATTCTGAAGTGTGGTCAACGATTCGTCTTCATGCAGTGCTTGATAAATGTGAAGTGTGCTCAACGATTCTTATTCCAGATGTTTTATATGTGGGAGATGCTTTAACAATGTGAAGTGTGGTCTAGAAAAGTTTGATTCCAAGTGTTCCTGTGATGTGAAGTATCGTCGAATAGTGTTATTGCATCAATTATGTATGATTGAGAAGTGCGTTCAAGATTGTTATTTAATATGTGCAGATAAGTGGGAAGCGGTGCCTGCCATAGCAGTTTCAGCAGAGCTTTATGATTCAGAGTGGCCGTTGTTATTCCATCTCCGGAAATGGAAAGTGAAATTTGTGAAGTGCTTCTATGATTAAGATATGCGGCTAAATTTTGCCAACTTTCTCTTGCCGTCGTTCGTCATTCTGAAGTGTGGTCAAGTTTTGCTATTCAAGATTCGCTATGGATGTGATGTGTGGCCAACGATATTTCGCGTGATAAGTGTTTCATAATTCAAAAGTGTGGCCAAGGAGTTTAATTCCATCTGCGCTTATGATTGTGAAATTTTTGAAGTGCCTATATGGTTAGAAAGTGTGGCAAAATATTGTGATTCCCATCCAGCTTATATTTGTGAAGTGTGTTTAAAGAATGTTTATTCTTAAAGAGCATATGAATATGAAGTGTTTATGATTTGGGAGTTCTGAGTAAGATCGTTATTCTAATCTGTTTGTGTGGTAGTTTAAACGATTGTTTCTGAAGAAACTTCTTTCCTTACTAGTCCGACATGCCTCTGATTCTTGACACCCCATTATTGATACATGGATATCTATGTTAGGGTGTAGGTTCAGACCCCATTTCCTATCGACAAGATGGAATTCGACGACTCCATTAGGTATCGGCATATGGTATCTACCTTCTAGCCGGTCTAACAAACTTGAACGATTTTCAATTGAGAGATACCTGCATGAACTCGATAGAAACGTTTTATTGTCTCAAAAATTGTTAGCATTGCATTCAACTTGTCTTTAATCCGCTGGCACGGCTGACAGACGAGACCGAAGTATATCGCTGCTGCAATTTGACCTGGAACTCGCCATTTGCATCTCGAGTCACATGACTACATAAATCTTACAAAACACATATATCAAGACTGTTATGCTCGCAATTTATGTGAAAATAAATCATTTTTCTATCGATTTCATGCAGGTATATCGCGATGAAAGTACGTTTAAGTTTTCTAGGCCCTCTAACCTATGCCGACACCAAATGGCACCGGCGAATTCCAAGTTCTTGACAGGCAGTGGACTCTGACCAAGATAACGTAGGTACATAAGTCTATTCATATCTGGAAACATTTAGGATTATGTGTTTACTGGGGTGCATACAAATTGTTAAAAATTCTTCTGATCACAATAATAATAATAAAAATAATAATAATAATGATAATAATGATTATTATTATTATTATTATTATTATTATTATTATTATTATTATTAAAGTAGTTATCATTAATGGTGGTTTTACAAGCATTGATAAGTTTTAATTATTTTACTGTTATCATGTTTATTATTTTTGTGTAATAATAATAGTATTAAGGGTATTCTTTTTATTACTTGAATTTGTTTTTATAAAACTTGTGTCAGTGGTATTCTTTTCATTAGCCGTAGTGGTAATAAAAATATTACTAGTAGTACTCATTTTCAGTGACATAAAACGTGCTAATTGGCAAATTTGTTTTCTGCCAGGAAATAGTCTAATGCCGGACGTCTAACAATGTAGATTCAATCGTAGTATATATACTATTGTATTACAGTATTGCGAAATCAATAATCCACTTCCCATTTTTCAATTTGTAGTGTAAATGGAAAATTGTCTTTCCTCATGCAAGTCTAATCAATGTTCTTTCAAAACCACAACAGTTTTCATTCTGAATCACGTGTTGTTGTGGTTGTCATTCAAGGAATATTCCTGGAATCGCGTAGATTTGACTTTCACCAATAATTCGAGGATCATCATTGAGAATAACCATGTGTTCTACATCTCATTGTGAGGTGAAGTGTAATTGTATAATTCCAGCAGTATTTTATGATTCAGAGTGGCTGTTGTTATTCCATCTTCGCTAATGGAAAGTGAAATTTGTGAAGTGCTTCTATGATTCAGATGTGCGGCTAAATTTTGCCAAATTTCTCTTGCCGTCGTTCGTCATTCTGAAGAGTGGTCAAGTTTTGCTATTCAAGATTCGCTATGGATGTGATGTGTGGCCAACGATATTTCGCGTGATAAGTGTTTCATAATTCAAAAGTGTGGCCAAGGAGTTTAATTCCATCTGCGCTTATGATTGTGAAATTTTTGAAGTGCCTATATGGTTAGAAAGTGTGGCAAAATATTGTGATTCCCATCCAGCTTATATTTGTGAAGTGTGTTTAAAGAATTTTTATTCTTAAAGAGCATATGAATATGAAGTGTTTATGATTTGGGAGTTCTGAGTAAGATCGTTATTCTAATCTGTTTGTGTGGTAGTTTCAACGATTGTTTCTGAAGTAACTTCTTTCCTTACTAGTCCGACATGCCTCTGATTCTTGACACCCCATTATTGATACATGGATATCTATGTTAGGGTGTAGGTTCAGACCCCATTTCCTATCGACAAGATGGAATTCGACGACTCTATTAGGTATCGGTATAGGCAATTTACCTTCTAGCCGGTCTAACAAACTTGAACGATTTTCAATCGAGAGATACCTGCATGAACTCGATAGAAACGTTGTATTGTCTCAAAAATTGTTAGCATTGCATTCAACTTGTCTTTAATCCGCTGGCACGGCTGACAGACGAGACCGAAGTATATCGCTGCTGCAATTTGACCTGGAACTCGCCATTTGCATCCCGAGTCACATGACTACATAAATCTTACAAAACACATATATCAAGACTGTTATGCTCGCAATTTATGTGAAAATATATCATTTTTCTATCGATTTCATGCAGGTATATCGCGATGAAAGTACGTTCAAGTTTTCTAGGCCCTCTAACCTATGCCGACACCAAATGGCATCGGCGAATTCCAAGTTCTTGACAGGCAGTGGACTCTGACCCTACAAGATAACGTAGGTACATAAGTCTATACATATCTGGAAATATTTAGGATTATGTGTTTACTGGGGTGCATACAAATTGTTAAAAATTCTTCTGATCACAATAATAATAATAATAATGAAAATAATGATTATTATTATTATTATTATTATTATCATTATTATTAAAGTAGTTATTATTAATGGTGATTTTACAAGCATTGATAAGTTTTAATTATTTCATTGTTATCATGTTTATTATTTTTGTGTAATAATAATAGTATTAAGGGTATTCTTTTTATTACTTGAATTTGTTTTTATAAAACTTGTGTCAGTGGTATTCTTTTCATTAGCCGTAGTGGTAATAAAAATATTACTAGTAGTACTCATTTTCAGTGACATAAAACGTGCTAATTGGCAAATTTGTTTTCTGCCAGGAAATAGTCTAATGCCGGACGTCTAACAATGTAGATTCAATCGTAGTAGGTATACTATTGTATTACAGTATTGCGAAATCAATAATCCACTTCCCATTTTTCAATTTGTAGTGTAAATGGAAAATTGTCTTTCCTCATGCAAGTCTAATCAATGTTCTTTCAAAACCACAACAGTTTTCATTCTGAATCACGTGTTGTTGTGGTTGTCATTCAAGGAATATTCCTGGAATCGCGTAGATTTGACTTTCACCAATAATTCGAGGATCATCATTGAGAATAACCATGAGGTGAAGTGTAATTGTATAATTCCAGCAGTGCTTTGTGATTCTGAAGTGTGGTCAACGATTCGTCTTCATGCAGTGCTTGATAAATGTGAAGTGTGCTCACCGATTCTTATTCCAGATGTTTTATATGTGGGAGATGCTTTAACAATGTGAAGTGTGGTCTAGAAAAGTTTGATTCCAAGTGTTCCTGTGATGTGAAGTATCGTCAAATAGTGTTATTGCATCAATTATCTACGATTGAGAAGTGCGTTCAAGATTGTTATTTAATATGTGCAGATAAGTGGGAAGCGGTGCCTGCCATAGCAGTTCCAGCAGTGCTTTATGATTCAGAGTGGCTGTTGTTATTCCATCTCCGCTAATGGAAAGTGAAATTTGTGAAGTGCTTCTATGATTCAGATGTGCTGCTAAATTTTGCCAAATTTCTCTTGCCGTCGTTCGTCAATCTGAAGTGTGGTCAAGTTTTGCTATTCAAGATTCGCTATGGATGTGATGTGTGGCTAACGACATTTAGTGTGATAAGTGCTTTATAATTCAAAAGTGTGGCCAAGGAGTTTAATTCCATCTGCGCTTATGACTGTGAAATTTCTGAAGTGCCTATGTGGTTAGAAAGTGTGGCAAAATATTGTGATTCCCAACCAGCTTATATTTGTGAAGTGTGTTTAAAGAATTTTTATTCTTAAAGAGCATATGAATATGAAGTGTTTATGATTTGGGAGTTCTGAGTAAGATCATGTTTGTAATCGTGTTTGTGTGGTAGTTTCAACGAGTGTTTTTGAAGTAACTTCTTTCCTTACTAGTCTGACGTGCCTGTGATTCTTGACACCCCATTATTGATACATGGATATCTATGTTAGGGTGTAGGTTCAGACCCCATTTCCTATCGACAAGATGGAATTCGACGACTCCATTAGGTATCGGCATAGGGTATCTACCTTCTAGCCGGTCTAACAAACTTGAACGATTTTCAATTGAGAGATACCTGCATGAACTCGATAGAAACGTTTTATTGTCTCAAAAATTGTTAGCATTGCATTCAACTTGTCTTTAATCCGCTGGCACGGCTGACAGACGAGACCGAAGTATATCGCTGCTGCAATTTGACCTGGATCTCGCCATTTGCATCCCGAGTCACATGACTATAGAAATCTTACAAAACACATATATCAAGACTGTTATGATCGCAATTTATGTGAAAATATATCATTTTTCTATCGGTTTCACTCAGGTATATCGCGATGAAAGAACTTTCAAGTATTCTAGGCCCTTTAACCTATGCCGACACCAAATGGCATCGGCGAATTCCAAGTCTTTGACAGGCAGTGGTGTCTGACTCTACACGATAATGTAGGTACATAGGTCCATACATATCTGGACATATTTAGGATTATGTGTTTACTGGGTGCATACAAATTGGTAAAAATTCTTTTGATCATAATAAGAATGTTAGTAATGATAATAATAATAATGATAATAATAATAATTATTATTATTATTATTATTTTTATTATTATTATTATTATTAAAGTAGTTATCAATGGTGGTTTTACTAGCATTGATATGTTTTAATTATTTTATTGTTATCATGTTTATTATTTTTGTGTAATAATAATAGTATTAAGGGTACTTGTTTTATTACTTGAATTTGTTTTTATAAAACTTGTGTCAGTGGTATTCTTTTTATTACCCGTAGTGGTAATAAAAATGGTACTAGTGGTAGTTGTTTTCAGTGACATAAAACGTGCTAATTGGCAAATTTGTTTTCTGCCAGGAAATAGTCTAATGCCGGATGTCTAACAATGTAGATTCAATCGTAGTATGTATACTATTGTATTACAGTATTGCGAAATCAATAATCCACTTCCCATTTTTCAAATTTGTAGTGTAAATGGAAAATTGTCTTTCCTCATGCAAGTCTAATCAATGTTCTTTCAAAGTCACAACAGTTTTCATTCTGAATCACGTGTTGTTGTGGTTGTCATTCAAGGAATATTCCTGGAATCGCGTAGATTTGACTTTCACCAATAATTCGAGGATCATCATTGAGAATAACCATGAGGTGAAGTGTAATTGTATAATTCCAGCAGTGCTTTGTGATTCTGAAGTGTGGTCAACGATTCGTCTTCATGCAGTACTTGATAAATGTGAAGTGTGCTCACCGATTCTTATTCCAGATGTTTTATATGTGTGAGATGCTTTAACAATGTGAAGTGTGGTCTAGAAAAGTTTGATTCCAAGTGTTCCTGTGATGTGAAGTATCGTCAAATAGTGTTATTGCATCAATTATCTACGATTGAGAAGTGCGTTCAAGATTGTTATTTAATATGTGCAGATAAGTGGGAAGCGGTGCCTGCCATAGCAGTTCCAGCAGTGCTTTATGATTCAGAGTGGCTGTTGTTATTCCATCTCCGCTAATGGAAAGTGAAATTTGTGAAGTGCTTCTATGATTCAGATGTGCTGCTAAATTTTGCCAAATTTCTCTTGCCGTCGTTCGTCAATCTGAAGTGTGGTCAAGTTTTGCTATTCAAGATTCGCTATGGATGTGATGTGTGGCCAACGACATTTCGTGTGATAAGTGCTTTATAATTCAAAAGTGTGGCCAAGGAGTTTAATTCCATCTGCGCTTATGACTGTGAAATTTCTGAAGTGCCTATGTGGTTAGAAAGTGTGGCAAAATATTGTGATTCCCAACCAGCTTATATTTGTGAAGTGTGTTTAAAGAATTTTTATTCTTAAAGAGCATATGAATATGAAGTGTTTATGATTTGGGAGTTCTGAGTAAGATCATGTTTGTAATCGTGTTTGTGTGGTAGTTTCAACGAGTGTTTTTGAAGTAACTTCTTTCCTTACTAGTCTGACGTGCCTGTGATTCTTGACACCCCATTATTGATACATGGATATCTATGTTAGGGTGTAGGTTCAGACCCCATTTCCTATCGACAAGATGGAATTCGACGACTCCATTAGGTATCGGCATATGGTATCTACCTTCTAGCCGGTCTAACAAACTTGAACGATTTTCAATTGAGAGATACCTGCATGAACTCGATAGAAACGTTTTATTGTCTCAAAAATTGTTAGCATTGCATTCAACTTGTCTTTAATCCGCTGGCACGGCTGACAGACGAGACCGAAGTATATCGCTGCTGCAATTTGACCTGGATCTCGCCATTTGCATCCCGAGTCACATGACTATAGAAATCTTACAAAACACATATATCAAGACTGTTATGCTCGCAATTTATGTGAAAATATATCATTTTTCTATCGATTTCACTCAGGTATATCGCGATGAAAGTACGTTCAAGTATTCTAGGCCCTTTAGTCTATGCCGACACCAAATGGCATCGGCGAATTCCAAGTCTTTGACAGGCAGTGGACTCTGACCCTACACGATAATGTAGGTACATAAGTCCATACATATCTGGACATATTTAGGATCATGTGTTTACTGGGTGCATACAAACTGGTAAAAATTCTTTTGCTCATAATAATATTAGTAATGATAAAATAATAATGATAATTATTATTATTATTAGTATTATTATTATCATTAAAGTAGTTATCAATGGTGGTTTTACTAGCATTGATATGTTTTAATTATTTTATTGTGATCATGTTTTTTATTTTTGTGTAATAATAATAGTATTAAGGGTACTCTTTTTATTACTTGAATTTGTTTTTATAAAACTTGTGTCAGTGGTATTCTTTTTATTACACGTAGTGGTAATAAAAATGGTACTAGTAGTACCTGTTTTCAGTGACATAAAACGTGCTAATTGGCAAATTTGTTGTCTGCCAGGAAATAGTCTAATGCCGGATGTCTAACAATGTAGATTCAATCGTAGTATGTATACTATTGTATTACAGTATTGCGAAATCAATAATCCACTTCCCATTTTTCAATTTGTAGTGTAAATGGAAAATTGTCTTTCCTCATGCAAGTCTAATCAATGTTCTTTCAAAGTCACAACAGTTTTCATTCTGAATCACGTGTTGCTGTGGTTGTCATTCAAGGAATATTCCTGGAATCGCGTAGATTTGACTTTCACCAATAATTCGAGGATCATCATTGAGAATAATCATGTGTTCTACATCTCATTGTGAGGTGAAGCGTAATTGTATAATTCCAGCAGTGCTTTGTGATTCTGAAGTGTGGTCAACGATTCGTCTTCATGCAGTGCTTTATAAATGTGAAGTGTGCTCAACGATTCTTATTCCAGATATTTTATATGTGTGAGATGCTTTAACAATGTGAAGTGTGGTCTAGAAAAGTTTGATTCCAAGTGTTCCTGTGATGTGAAGTATCGTCAAATAGTGTTATTGCATCAATTATCTACGATTGAGAAGTGCGTTCAAAATTGTCATTTAATATGTGCAGATAAGTGTGAAGCGGTGCCTGCCATAGCAGTTCCAGCAGTGCTTTATGATTCAGAGTGGCTGTTGTTATTCCATCTCCGCTAATGGAAAGTGAAATTTGTGAAGTGCTTCTATGATTCAGATGTACGGCAAAATTTTGCCAAATTTCTCTTTCCATCGTTCGTCATCCTGAAGTGTGATCAAGTTTTGCTATTCAAGATTCGCTATGGATGTGATGTGTGGCCAACGATATTTCGCGTGATAAGTCCTTCAGAATTCAAAAGTGTGGCCAAGGAGTTTAATTCCATCAAGGCTTATGATTGTGAAATTTTTGAAGTGCCTATGTGGTTAGAAAGTGTGGCAAAATATTGTGATTCCCAACCAGCTTATATTTGTGAAGTGTGTTTAAAGAATTTTTATTCTTAAAGAGCATATGAATATGAAGTGTTTATGATTTAGAAGTTCTGAGTAAGATCGTTATTCTAATCTTGTTTGTGTGGTAGTTTCAACGATTGTTTCTGAAGTAACTTCTTTTCTTACTAGTCCGACTTGAATTTGATTCTTGACACCCCATTATTGATACATGGCTATCTATGTTGGGGTGTAGGTTCAGACCCCATTTCCTATCGACAAGATGGAATTCACTGACACTATTATATGTCGGCATATGGTATCTACCTTCTAGCCGGTCTAACAAACTTGAACGATTTTCAATCGATAGATACCTGCATGAACTCGATAAAAAAGTTGTATTGTCTCAAAAATTGCTAGCATTGCATTCAACTTGTCTTTAATCCGCTGGCACGGCTGACAGACGAGACCGAAGTATATCGCTGCTGCAATTTGACCTGGAACTCGCCATTTGCATCCCGAGTCACATGACTATATAAATCTTCCAAAACACTTTAATCAAGACTGTTATGCTCGCAATTTATGTGAAAATAAATCATTTTTCTATCGATTTCATGCAGGTATATGGCGATGAAAGTACGTTCAAGTTTTCTAGGACATCTAACCTATGCCGACACCAATCGGTATCGGCGAATTCCAAGTTTTTGACAGGCAGTGGACTCTGACCCTACACGATAACGTAGTTACTGTAACATAACTCCATACATATCTGGCCATATTTAGGATTATGTGTTTACTTAGGTGCATACAAATTTTTAAAAATTCTTCTGATAATAATAATACTATTAGTAATAATAATAATAATAATAATAATGATAATTATTATTATTATTATTATTATTATTATTATTAAAGTAGTTATTATTAATGGTGGTTTTACTAGCATTGATAAGTTTTAATTATTTTATTATCATCATGATTATTATTTTTGTGTAATAATAATATTATTGAGGGTACTCGTTTTATTACTTGTATTTTTTAATGAAACTTGTATCAGTGATGTTCTTTTTTTGCCCGTAGTGGTAATAAAAATGCTACTAGTTATAAATATTGTCTACAAATTTTTTGCAAGTATATGCCGGTTGTCTAAAAATTTTAATTTATATAGCATCTACGTTATTTCGGAATCGCTAATTCGTGATGTGAACTCGCTTCCAATTGGTCAAACGATAGGTGCAGGGCAATGAATTGTTGTCGACTAAATGGCTAAGACCGACTTCGGACGATTCTAAAGCGGGAAGCAGGAACCATTTGTAACGGAATCGTTGCTATTTTCAGTGTGCTGAGAATTAAGTAAGAGTACAAATGCGTGTGTCTGACTTAAATCGCATACTTGTAAAGGGAAACTGTAGTGGAAAAGAATACGAAAAAATGCCGTACCGAGATTTCTGGTGACATATCTTGTTAAAGTGATTCGGAAATAGAATTGTAAATCTTCGAAAGGAAGCTTCCAATGTACTCGCACAGACGGCACAAGAAGAGGAGGACGGAGGACGGAGGAAGAAGGAGTAGTAGTAGGAAAGAGAAATCGGCGGAAAGTAAACGGAAGTAAATGGGGAAGGAAGGAATAGAAGGATTCCAATTGAGCAGAAGCAGAAACAAAGGAAATAGGACTCTCGCATATATATATATATATATATATATATATATACATTTATGATGACCAACTAACATTAAATGGAATTTCGATTAACCGGGTCGATTCCTGTATAAATTGTTCAGAGCAGTCAGTAAATACTTTGTTGAATATATTTATTAACTGGATTCAGGAAAATTTGTAAAATGTGCATCTATTCAATTAGTAATTGTTATATGTGTATAAGTTGTCGGCTGACTGGCTGCATTAATGCACACAATTTGCAGTATTATTTAATCCGTACCTGGATCTTGACACATAAAAACACACATGTATAGATGCAGCCATACATACATACATACATACATACATACACCGGACCGCTCTGGTGGCCTAGTGGTTACAGCATCAGCCTCGGAAGCGGGAGTTCGTGTGTTCAAACCCCGGTCGAGTCATGCCAAAGACTTACAAGATGGTACTAACAGCTGCCTCGGAAGGCTCTCAACATTAAGAGGTTAGTGTTAGGACTAGTCTGCCTGATGTCAGAATAATGTGACTGGGTGGGACATCATGCTACATGACTGCGGTTTACATAATATTTGCGATGATGCGGCATAATGCCCCAGTGCTAGAAACACTTTAAACTACCCCACTGTAGACATCGTAGCGATATGACTGAAAAATTGTTAGAACTAAGTTAAAAATCCTAATCACACACACACACACACACACACACACACACACCGATTGGTCTAAAGCGTTCACCGTTACGGATCACTGCAATCTCACCTCTACGTCGGTTCGAGTCTCAGACTCGGCTAATATGGGTACCCGAGAAAGCTTGCCAGTAGCTTCTCGTGGGTCAGTGGTTCTTTCTGGGGTTTTCCCTTGTTCTTCCTCCACCATTTTTACTGGCCTCCATGTATAGCCTATCTTTTGTTGAAAAATGGTGTTAAACCCTATAACAAGATACATACATACATACATACATACCGAAAACGGAAGGAAAGGGGTAAAAAGGTATAGATGCTCGCAAAATAACAAACATATGCTTGGTTTGGTTTTCAAAGGTTCTAGATTCAGTCTTTGTTCAAGAGGAAAACATGGTGTCGGACGTTGTAGGGACGTTTTATGCCTGTTTTATATTTAGACAGCAAATGTACTAAAACTATCCTCAGTAGATAATATACTTGCATAAAAGCAACGAAATAATTTAAAGCAGTAGAAATGTTTAAACATGTTATTTTCCAGGCATTTACTTCTCAATTAAAAGCAGTCTGAGTGAATTTGCAGCATGAAAATGACATAAAACGTTCTTCAAATGAAAAAAAAACTGAAACCTATCTTTGCCGATCTTATATAATACTTTTTGGCTCTACCATTTTTTATATTACTACTTTGTAGGTGAGTTACTTCGTGACTGACGATAAGAGTTTTTGGTGCTTTTATGTGATTTTTTATTTTCTTTTTAGTTTTAGTTTTCCTTGTGTATTCTCTCTCTCTCTATCTCTCTCTCTCTCTCACACACAAACACACACACACACACACACAGGGAGACAAACACAAACGCATTTTATAAATCTGGCTTGTGCATTATGTTGTATTATAGAGGCACCTAATGCGGTGGTGCCTTGTTTGGCGGAATGTATCTACTTTCAAGGTGTCCGCTTTATTCGGTTCTCGTTATCTAGGAGATGATCGACCTTGGAGTTATTGCCCGGATCGAGTAAACTTATAGGTAGAATAAATAAAGATCAGAGCCGATATATAGAACAGAATAACACGAGCCCCCATAAAAGAAAACAATTTAATCAATTGCATAAACATTTTTGATAACACATTACATAAGGAAGATTATTATTATTCTTATTATTATTATTATCATTGTTATTATTATTATAGTTATTATTAATGGTCGTTTTTACTAACATGTATACGTTTTAATTATTATATTATAATTAGTATTATAATAGAGCATGGATATTTTTTATCTTCTGTTACATTAACTTATATATATGTGTGTGTGTGTGTGTGTGAGAGAGAGAGAGAGAGAGAGAGAGAGAGAGAGAGAGAGAGAGAGAGAGAGTGTGTGTGTGATTCCTGGCTCTATATTTACTCTTATTATTATTATTATTGTTCTTGTTGTTGCTGCTGCTGTTGTTGTTGTATTGTACTCGTGGAGGTAATACTGATGCTGCTAACGATGATTTTATTGGCAATTGTAATACTAATCATAATATTGATGGTGGTAGCAGTGTTTGTATTTTTTATTCTGGCTTTGTTTATAATATTACAGAAATTTGTCTTATTGTTGTATTTCCTGTTGAAGTACTATTAAAATCCATCCTTGGTGAATTTCCTGTTTTATGTCTTCTTGTTTATGTCATAATGATTAAGAACAAAATCTACGGATAACTGTTGGGCATTAGAATATAAATTCTATGCATAATCTTTATAAATAAAAACCACGACTAATTGTGTTATATGTCTTCCTAAATACGAGATAATAGAAGGAACAGTAACTGTAAACATTACGTTCAGATGGGCACGAATAACGTCATTAACATCCAAAGTCATGACGTTGCTAAAGGTTACAGCTGACAATTCCTATGAGTCAGTCACAGATAACAGACATGTCTCATCTGCTCTGATAATTGTTACTGATTTTATTCACCATACTATAAAAATGGATACAGCTATTGTACTGCATTTTGCACCAGGCTGCCGGGAGAGAATTCTGCAAGTTTTATGCAGTTCGCTTCCATTTCTACTGACAATATTGACAATGAAACTGTCATAGACAAACTAGTGTGTTATAATAGGAGTGGTGTGTGGAAGTAACGACATAACTTGGGAAAGGTATGTGTTTATGTATAGGGTATATATGACACGTGAGCACCATGCTGGTTATGTGGTACTAATTCACAGTTAAGTTAACAATGACAAGAATTTAGTATTGCAAGAGAACTTTAGCAAGGTAGATCCTTCCATATCGATGTAAATATGTAACAGCACAATTTAAATGACAAAAGGGGGAGATCTTACAAAAAATCATATAACATAGTGTGTGCTGTTAAGGATTAAATTGTAAACTAGGCATGCAAACGTCGACTTTTCATTTACCAAGTGCAATCCGAACCCTGCTATGTACATTGATTGAAATTCAATAATGATACAACGTAAACACAAGATTTCATACAAGCTGTCACTTATTGCAGACCTAGGAGAGAGTAAAAAGAGCTAATGAGAACTGAGTTTGTCCATTTGCATTTATTTATTTCTGTATTCCTTGTTTCCAAAATGTGTATCTTTATGTCAAAGATTGCAAAAACGCAGAGATGATCAGTATTAAAAATTAACGGTGAGTATTGGCATACAGTGTTGTATTGAAAATCCTATTAATCGTAAGTTTTGGTGTACAGTGTAGTATTGGAAATCCGGTTAGTGGTAACTGTTGGTATACAGTGTAGTATTGGAAATCCGATTAATGGTAAATATTGGTGTACAGTGTAGTATTGGAAATCCAATTAATCGTAAGTATTGGCATACAGTGTAGCATTGGAAATCCGATTAATCGTAAGGATTGGTATACAGTGTAGTATTGGAAATTCAATTAATCGTAATTATTGGTATACAGTGTAGTATTGGAGGTCCGATTAATCGTAAGTATTGGCATACAGTGTAGTACCGAAACCCGACTAACGCTGACTATTGGCAAGCAGTATCGTAGTGAAAACCCGATTATTGGTGAGTATTGGTGTACAGTGTAATATTGAAAATCCGATATTGAAAATACGATTTACGGTTAATATTGATTTACAGTGAGCACTGGTACAGAGTGTAGCATTGAAATTCCGACCAACGGCGACTATTGGTATAGAGTGCAGTAGTGAAATTCACACTGTAGGTGAGTATTGGTTTACAGTGTAGTATTGAAAATCTGATAGGATCCAATTCGATTGAAATTATGGATCAATTCAATGGTCGACTATGCGTGGCAATTTTTATTGATCTTGAATACCCTCATAAAGTCCAATTAACGAGATCGAATTGCATCTTATTTGGGAAAAATTTTTATGATCTGAATTGTTCATAGGTCTTAAAGACATTTTACTTCCTCTTCCGTACAACTGCATATGAAATAGTACAGTAGTTACAAATGTCTCTTTTTTCAATTTCAGATTTGACAAGTTTGAGTTGCTTGCTTCATTAGCTGGATGGGATCTGGCGATGTTGTGTAAAGATGATATAGGCAAACTATCACCGATCCAAGACATAAAGAACTCGCTTGAGAAGGATCAGAAGTATATGGGTATAAGATAAGATAAGAATTCCTTATTTCAGACTACAATGTCCATACCTCTAAATTAAAATATAATTATAAAGTAAAAACTTTGTAAACATAAAAGAACATATCACACACACACGCAGAGAGAGAGAGAGAGAGAGAGAGACAGAGAGAGAGAGAGAGAGAGAGATCTATTATAGCTCTGTTAGAAGCGTGCTCGACATGAGCAGCACAATTATAGGTAATTTTACTTAAAATGCCTAAAAAGAGAAAATACATTTTGAATGAAAATTTGCACAAGACAAAGTGATTGTGAAGTTGCCATTATTGCTTCTGAAATCCTTAATTTAATTCGAGCAATAAGTAATTCTTAACTCAAGAAAATTTCAGACGTTATACTTATTACTGAAAATTCGATCTTTTACGTACTTTTAATTTATCATGATCTGATGTAAGAATTTAATAAATATTTCTTATTTGAGATGTTTGACATTTGTATATGCTTTTAAATATGCATGATGTTATTTCCTGTCTTTCAGAGCAAACATACAAATGTGTGTAGCTCTGATACATTTTGCCAATTTAACTAAACGGACTAGACAAATGGAAACAATTCTAGTAGCAAGTACGGCATCAGGCTGACGAGATAGAATTATGTAACTTTTATGTTGTTTGAATTTCTGCTTAATGTATTGAGGACGAAATATGTCATATATTTACTTGCTAACACTAATACTACAAATTTACACATAACTATTTCATGCCAACCTTTTATAGTGCCCGACGTATTTGCGCTGACAGAATAATTCAATGTCTGCCTTAAGAATGATCTCTATTGAGCAAATAAGATCAAACTATCGGAAACAAATTATTGTCAGATTCCTTTAAGAATATGAAATTTACGTTAAAACTGCTGCTTTCTACATTCACACTGGTTTACTCGTCCTTCCATCAATACAGGAAGAAAAAAATGTGCACCGTTGTCATTTCCATGGGTGTCATTCATAACTAACAGACGTATCATTGAACATCCTGTACAAACGGATGCAATTCTAATATTGAATATTTCACCAGGCTCTCTGGAGAAAAATGTGTAGGTTTTATGAAGTTTTCTTGAATACCTACCGAAAATATTGAGAATGAATGGGAGAGACGAGATAAAGTTGGGGAAGTTATGTATCTATGTATAAGGTACATATGCTACGTCAGCACAACACTGGTTATATAGCACAATTCAAAATACGGTTAAAAAATATAAAGAAATGCCATAAAACCTTAGGAAGACGTACCCTTTAACATATATGTAAATACAAATTTAAACAGATAATGTCTTGAGGTAAAATTTACGTAAAAAAATAAAATAATAGATAAAAGTATAAATATAATTTTTAAAAATAGAATCCTTTAAATGACGGGATTTGTGAAGGTTAACTATGTAGATATGCATAAAATTTCAAGTTATCAAGAAAGAATTATAGAAGGTCAGTAAATATACAATATAATCAACTGAAAAATTTAAATTCCCGAATTCAACTCCCATATGCATACCATGTAAATCAAGTTTTGTTTAAAAATAAATACCAACGGTGTGTGTTTTGAAATATAACATTCTGTATACAAAATGTTTATAATATAATTATCAGCTTTATCCAAGTCGTCTTACTATCAAAATACAAACATTGTACTTTTTCTGTCTATCAAATGCTCTCTCTCTCTCTGTCTCTCTCTCTCTCTCTCTCTGTAGAATCTCATTCGTGTGTGTCTCTCTCTTTTCATCGCGCCTCTCCTCTCCCTCTCCATCTCTTGTTCTCATTCTTTCACATTTTCCGTTTCAGGTCCCTCATTTTTTTATCTGCCCCCTCTCGCTTTCTCTCGTCTACCTTTCTAGCGCGTCTGTCTTTCTCTCGTCTTTTTCGTTCTCCCCTCAAAAAAAATTAGTTTCTGCGTGCTAGACATTATACCACGTACATTCCATATTGAGATGATGAGCATACTTACAATTAGGACGCAATTACCAGTTAAATCATTTTATTCATTAGCACTACACGTTATATTTCTAATACGATAGGTTTCATGCGATGGGTAGTCCTCTCGCCACTTTATGTTTGATATCCATTTCCTAATTTTATTCCAGAACTCCAAAATGATGCATTGTTCGTCATGAGTTCAAAATCTCTGTCCAGTACATTTAGTCGAAATGTATATGTACATGTTTGATCCATCCCACTGGGGTCGTTCTTTTATAAGGCGGACGAATGTTACCGTCACATTCTCCTCCCTGAAATGGGTTGCAATAGCTCTCCTTACAACGTATGTATTCGTTCTTGATTTGATACTGGACAGCAGAATGCGTCTTATTTTGTTTCTCACTACTGGCTCAGACACATCGATTATATATCTTTTTGACTGAGTCCGGTAAGACACATCCTATTCTATATCCCTTTGATTGAGTCTGGTATTTGTAGTCTCAGTATGTCTACGATGGATCTTTATTTTTCCGTTTCTCTTCGTCATTCGGAAGCAATCTTTCATCTTCTGGTAATTTGATGTATTCCTTTGTGCTTTATCCATGATGTATTCATTTATTTACCTTTTTAATTCCTTCTTTAGTTTAACCCCTTTGCTTTAGTTCTTTCTTTACATTTTAACCCCCTTTGTTGATTTAAGTTGCTTTACTCTCTTGCGTTTTTAGATGTCGCTTCTATTTAATGGCTATGACTCATTTGCTGTTACGTTCATCAGATCATTCCGTGAAAGTGACGAGAAGTCCTTCAATGTAAACATAGCTGCAAGAGCTTTTAGATGGCTCTTTGTGTATCTCTTTCTGTCCATATGCTACAATTTCTTAATCAATAGAAGGAGATGTACCGTAACTACTCTCCTTGCATGTTGATAATTCGTAAGTTTCTTTCAGTTGCCAGTCTACGTTTCTTCCACTTACTTGGTTAGATTGACTGTATAAAAGCATGTGTCTTGTACACACTGTGTTTTCCTAAATAGAGTCTATCCTTTTCAGGATCACATCTAGATGTTGATGTACATGTGTACTGATTCATTTTATCTCATTTTCCCTGGTTGCCATTGTTGACATCGGGATATGCATTCCTCTACTATCATTCATTAGCATTTCCTCATTCAGTTACAGTTCTTCTAGCTGTGCATTAGATTCTCAAAGTTTCCTAATTTGTTCAATTAAATCCGTCTTTATGTCTTTGAATCATAATTCCTATCTGTGTAGCTTAGCTGGTTTCCAATCGGGACAATATTTTCAGACGTTTCATTCATTGTGGATAGCTGCGCAAATACTGTGCTCATTCTATCAGCATCTTCATCTATGCTTTGTAAAGCATCATCCTTGACTTTAACTTTCATACTCTGGAGAGTATGAAATCCCAGCTAACAGAAGTCATACCCTGGGAGGTTCATGATTTATAATTCTGCTTCAGTTCCAATTTAGACATACAGGAATTCATATCACTGTCGTTATTCTCTCCTTCATTGAAATGAAATATAGTATAAGTACCTTTCGATAACTTATATGCCAATGGAGCAATATTTACTAGAGGTAAACGTTGTACTAATCGAACATCTAGACACTAATATCCATTCTTTCTTGTTAGATCATGTAGAGTTTGCAGAGTATCTTTGAGATATTTGACATCAAGCGTTGATCTAATTTTTTCCTTTGAACCCATTTTTTAAGGGTCTCAAATTTGGCTTTGATTTGCATGTAGATACCTTCATCGATTTCGTCTACATATGACTCTTGTTCCGCCTGCGACTTCTGCTGAACAAATAGCGCACCATCATCGGCGTCATCTTCGATAACAGCGACAAAACAGTTTCAATTTACTCTAATTTCCCTTCAGATTCTCCATGACATTTACCTTTTGTGAATTTAAATCCGGCCCTGAATTGAGATATTCCTCAGCTTGATTATATACGATGCCATTAGCAACATCGAAGCTATTTTGGGACTTTCTCTCAATGTCCACACCATCTATATAATCTGGTTGAGAGAGCATTTTTATTGTTTTCTCAAGAATATCTCCAAATGCATTAAAATATTTATTTATTATGCTTTTAGTAGTAGTATAGTTTCATTTCAGTCACATTGTCAACTTTTTTCTAACTTATTTACTACAATATGGATTCCTAACTAGTTCACACTCCTGGGATGAACATGAGGTATCGATTATCAAGACAGACCATGGGTTGTTTTCACAGACGTCACGATTGTATACGCAAATACCCACAATGCAACGTGCGCGTATCTTACGCCGCCATTTTGAGTCCCTAACAAACTTTTATCAACACGAGTCATCACGAATATTCAAGATAATAATCTAATTTAATTGTAGATTAGAATATTTACTTAATCGAAATGATACATAGAGTATAATTGAAATTATGTGCCCCTATAGCACGAAAATAAAAGCATAACTGTAATTTTCAAGATGGCCGCTATAGCTTAACCGGCTTGAAGCAGCTGTTCCGTTTTTTAGTGCCGTTTTCATGATATTTGTGCTTGTTGCCTGCTTTCATCTTCGTTATTGTGTTCATTATGTATTGGCTGTTAAATTCGTATGTGTTTCTTCATCTCATTGTTTTGGAAACGAGAATAATTAGACTTTGTCTCAGCTGTCTTGCTCCACTGCTTTTGAACAAACCGCCATCACGTGGTACTCGCCAGTCAACCCGTTTATGCTACGATGGATCCTCATTAATTGCTTTAAATGTTCACTCCTTGGCTCTCCACACTACATTGTGCTCTAGGCTAAACGAACTGGGACTACATTCATCATTACCTAAATGTAAACAGAAGCGAGAAAAGAAACGTTGTTTCAAAGCTGGCCGGCGTAGAACAGGAAGAAGAATTCCAGTTATCTCCCTTATTTCGGCACAACCATTTACATTTTTTTCGACCGTTAATTTAGATAACCTAATTCAAATCCCAATTAATTCGTCAACCTTTGTGTCAACTATCCAAGAAATACCTCTGCGTATTGATTCAATGCCCAGTCAGTAGGACCGCCGGAAAAGCGCACAGAAATAGTTAATTTATCAACGACCAAAATGTTGACATATTTTTCGTGACAGAAACATGGCTAAAAACATCAGTCGATGAGCCCAAGTGTGCGGATCTAACACCCACTGACTACTCCATCAAGTCGTTGCCCCGTAATTCTTGCCGAGATAGAATTGCTGTCATCACAAAGAACTCCATGATAAAACATCTTAACTATACCACGACATTCAATTTCGACCACACATCGTTTGAACTAGTCCAACCACACTCACATTGGAGCAAAGGTCAGTACATTTTTTTCTGCCTATCCCGCCCTCCTCCTAGTAGAACAAACAAGCTGGCTGACTCTCTCCTTTTGGAACAGTTTCCGAATCTCCTGGACTATGGAAATTCGATAGGTGGCAGCCTGATTATTCTTGGAGATTTCAACTTTCACTTTGACTGTCCCGGAAACTCAAATACATCAAAGCTCATAGACTCTATCACTGTTTTCAACCTCAAACAGTCAGTTAACTTTCCCACTCATAAACATGGTCACATTTTAGACTGGATTCTTCATAGACCTGATGATAACATTCTACGGTCCTCCCTGGTATCCCATGACCTTGCATCAGATCACCTCTGCATTATATGCCATCTTGACGTATCAGTCCCTAACCCTCCACCTTTACCTGCTACTAAGAGAAACCTCCGTATGATTCATAGAACCAAACTAATGCACGACATCCAAGCTAACCTAACAACTTGCTTACCTCCTACCGCAGAACAACTCGATAAATGTCTGCGTTCATTACTTGACAAACATGCCCCAGCTACCAAGTGCAGAGTATCAATTAAAAAGTGTTCTCCATGGTATAGCAGTGTTAGGGACCAGCTTCGCATTGCTAGAAGAGACCGCCGTAAAGCTGAGAGGCTCTGGCTTTCTACCATAGTCACTATTCATAAGCAAATCTATGAAGTCGCTAAGACGAATGTCACAAATATAGTCCATGCAGCGAAATCAGGCCAGTACACTACTAAGATCATGGAAAGTTCCAGCTGGAAAGAGCTCTTTGAGATTACTAACAAGTTAATGTCAAGGAACAAATCAACACCACTTCCAAGTACCTTCTCTCCAGTTGACCTTCCTGACAAGTTTGCAATTTGTTTCCGTGACAAAGTACAAACCATTAAAGATAAGCTTGATACCACAATTTCAAGTGACTCGTCGTCACCATACAGTTGGGATACAGAATTTGAGCGGCAACCATTAGCAGCATTTGAACCTGTCTCTATGGATTTCGTACGTACAATCGTGATGAAGAGTGCACCAAAGTCATGTGAACTTGATCCAATTCCAACATCACTGCTGCTTGAGTGCTTAGATCCAGCATTGCCATCACTAACTGATGTTATTAATACTTCTCTTTCATCTGGGGAATTCCTATCATTTTTCAAAACTGTCATTGTAAAGCCTCTGCTGAATAAACCAACACTAGACCATAACGATTTAAAGAACTACCGCCCAGTTTCTAATCTCCCATTCATTTAAAAAATCTTAGAAAAGGTTGTTCATCTAAATTCAAACAGTCTTTTTAGCAATGTACAATCTGCATATCGCCCTTGCCACAGTACTGAAACTACTCTTCTAAAAGTTAATGACATTCTCTCTGCATTGGATAGCGGAAAGATTGGATTCCTCACCCTCCTTGATTTGTCCACAGCATTTGACACAATATACCATGATATATTACTTCACCGTCTCCAGCATGTATTTGGCATTCAGGATACAGCCTTAATGTGGTTCAAGTCCTACTTGGTCAACAGGACACAAATTGTATGTGCAAATGTAATACACTCCAACCCAGTTGATCTATGATGTGGTGTTCCACAGGGGTCTGTTATTAGAACTGTTCTCTTCATTCTGTACACTCAGTCGCTCTCAAGTGTCATAGATCATCATTCAGTGTCTCATCAATTGTACGATGATGACACCCAAATATACAAACCTAGCCACCCAACTGAAGTTGATGCTAACATTAAAGGTGTAGAGAGGTGCATTTCTGATGTGAAATCATGGATGACTTGTAACAAGCTACAGATGAATGATGATAAAACCGAGGCCATTCTGATCACAACACAAATACTTTCTCATTCACATCTTTACCTAAAACAATAAAAATCAGCAACGCCGACATTAAGTTCACACAATCAGTACGAAACCTATGTGTTACTCTGGATAGTACTCTCACATTGCACCAACATGTCAAGAACATATGCAAGGCTGCATATCTTGAGCTGAGCAGCATCAGCTCAGTTCGCAAATATCTTTCATCTGATGCCACTAAAAACACTTGTGTGTTCTTTAGTATTTTCAAGACTAGACTATTGTAACTCAATTATGTCTGGTTCATCTCAATATCTACTCCAGAAACTTCAAAAAGTTCAAAACACAGCTGCTCGGATCATACTTAGAGTACCACAATCAGAGCACACCTCCCCGCTGCTCTGTACCCTACACTGGCTATCCATTCGATCCAGAATCAAACACAAAATTTGTTCTCTTTGCTACATTTCACTGTCGGACTCTAGTCCAACATACCTATCTGAACTCACCCTTGTGTACACACCAGCAAGATACTTACGCTCCTCTTCTGACAATGGTATACTCATTATTCCAAGTATGGAAACAAAGTCATATGGACAGCGTTCTTTTGCATACCAGGGCCCAGCAACGTGGAATGAATTGCCCACTGAACTTAGACACAACGACACAGTGATCACATTCAAGAGAGCTCTTAAAACTCACTTATTTCGACAGCAAGAACAAACTTAAAGACCTAATAATGTTTCCTACCTGAAATATTCTCAACATGTTTTTTTTATTTTTTTTTTAATGTTTTTCTAATTTCATGTTGTTTGCTTTTGTAATAATATTATTATGTTTCTTATCTTATAGGTGTTGTCTAAAGTTGTAAAGCGCTTAGAGCTTCTAAAGATTAGACGCTATACAAAGTCCTCATTATTATTATTGTTATATATACTGCTTGGTGGATTACACGCTATCTCAGTATTTCATTACGACAATGGATATTGCATATACTGCTTGTTGGATTAAAATATATCTCAGTATTTCATTAAGACAATGGATATTGCATATACTGCTTGGTGGATTTCACGATATCTCAGTATTTCATTAAGATAACGGATATTATATATTCGAATGAGTTGAGAACTTAGGATATAACGAAATAAATGATTGTACTTAACTGCAAAGCGAGTAGGATACTAATTAATTTTGCTGTGTAGTTCTATTTGTACAAAGTAGAAACATATTTTATGTGTAATTTTATTTTCAAAATTTGAAACACATTGCAATTTATCTAGATTAGTATTTTCATTAATTTATTTATAGTTTGCTATTAGAAGTAATTCACCGGACTTCATATGCAACGAATCAATTTTTTTTATTTTTCACGATTCTATATATTCTATTGCATTTCTTTAACTTATCTTAAAACCTTCAGAAAATGAAGGAATACAGTCTCTCTCTCTCTCTGTGTGTGTATATATATATATATATATATATATATATATATATATATATATATATATATATATATATGCTATTTTTGTAGAAACTAGAGTTACCCGCCCTCAGACAAACCCCATTTATTTTGCACGCTTTTAGTACGATAAGCGTCGGTAAATGACACCTGTGAACTATTAATAGCGTTCAGTGTATGGGTGGAAAAATATGCTTTTATTCCGAATAGTACAGCAGAACAATATTGTTTGATTGTACTAATATTGACATAAACTGTGTACTTACTGCGATAGTCTGTTTTGTCCAGTAAAATAAATTTCTGTTTAATCTGACATTTAGTGTTGTTTTTGTTCAGATAATTTTGTTTGAAATAATAAGATATTTACTTTAAGTAACATATTTTTTTTTAACATTGACTTATCATGTGTGAGTAGTGCATATGCTGGAATATCATATATGAAGCAATCCGTTACCAAACATGCCTTGATTTTGACCCAATTTCACAAACTGATGGACACTGACACCGGTCTGTAAGAATGCATCTAGGTTTCTGATAGAAAATGCTATGAGTTTATTTTCATTTAGAACCAGCTAGACCATATGATGATTATATGTGTAAAGTGTCATGGTTTCTTCCAAGCATTTTAGGAGTAGTTATAACAATGTTCTGGTAACGGACGGAAGGATGACGGTGAAAGACGGTGAAAGACAACGGATGAGAAACGCCCCAAAAGCACTTCTGCTTAATACCCAGTAGAGTTATTATTTGTTACTGTTTTGGGGGGTTTAACGCCGTTTTACAGCATAAGATAGGCTATTCATGGCTCCCAGTATAACTGGTGGAGAAAGAAACCGGATAAGCCCTTTTAAGAGCAGCCGGCCCAGGGGAAAGTACTGACAAGCATTTTTACATTCCAACATTAGCTGATCCCAAGACTCGAGTCAACAAAGACAAAGGTGAGATGGCATATGTTGGTTACTGTATTTTCATATTGTTTCTTGTATCTTTCTTTCAATAACTTAAATAATTTATTGTTTGAATCTTCTGTTTTTCAATCGAATTAATCGTGACTTTCCATGGGAATGAACCAATTGATCCATTTGATCATAATGCAACCAACATCATTGTTTCCTTTAATGTAAACCTTCGAATTATCGGCACCTTGAGACCAACACACTCTTCTTAATGACTTAAATACTAATGTTATATTAAGTTGTCGTAATGTCATTGTTTATTAGAATCATCTTGTTAATATGTGGATGTTTGTTTGAGCAAATTCATAACGTTTTATTTGCTCTGTTTCAGTGTATTCCGTTTAATCTTAATCTAATATTTAGTTGCTTGCATGGCATCGTTTATCGGAGAGTTTGTTCAAAATGGGTATAAATCTTCTACACGGTGCTTTCTCAATAATGTTAGACAGTGGGTGTTATTGCTAACACTGTAAAGTTGTTTGATTAGAATCATTTATCAGAGAGTTGGTTCAGAAAGTTTGCATGTCTTGACTTCCGTGGGTCGTAAAACGTTCATCAATCAGTAGCAAACAATAGTGAGAAATTTGTATCATTTAGCAAAAACAGTCATCTTAATTCTTAATTTCTCCGTGTGCTTGTTGTTTAGTCATTACATGAAACTACTTGGCATTATTTGAGGTGCAGTCATTTAGTAAAACTATCAAGATACTTGGCATGATTTTGAACTACAGGAAATAAACTTAACATGATGCAGTTCTATTTGACAATGTATGAATTGGCAAGCTGACACTTGTGGATTCAGCGTTTCATAAATACTTGTTGGTCATCAAAACGCTTCATCACTATGGTGCTTGATTATATTGACTTGAGCTTATCACCACGTTTTACGATGTGGACATTTCCTCACCACGGCGAAAGTTATTTATAAGGTTTCGTAATATTATCACGAATGCATAAGGAATTTATCATAATATAAATTTAAATATATGAATGATGAATGAGAATATTATCTGTTAAGAGATAATGTCTGATAAACTGGTGATGCCATCCTTAAAGAGATTGATAGAGCGAGCGATGTCATCTGCTGCTGCTTCGCATTTATTGCACTGGATTGATTACGAGAAGTGCATTAACATAGTTTCCCCATCCCACAAGTTACGCCTCACTATGTGTGCTCGAAGTCAGTGCACATTTCATCCTTAGTGGCTTCTTGAACCTCAGTTAAGGTAACAATGATCTGCGTCAAAAAGTCTTTATATCGCGGACAGCTTTGCATACTAGCGCGTTGGCGATATTGTCGATATTAGTATACAATGAATCTTCAGAACAGACCACCTTTACCTAATTATGCGTTAAGCATAGCTTCTCAGTAGAATCGGCGATGATTGGTGCTTTGCTATATTGTCTGTCATTTACGTTTTTCTTTTGTCGGCAGAATTCGAAAATACGATACATCAGTGCCATTTTTTATTGCATTTACTTTCCTAATATAGCTACTATAGCAAAACGTTTTGCAAGGTTCATGGAGTATTTATGCATTATAGTTATATTACCAGTACATAATTTTTTAATCTATCAGAAACTTTCACTTATCTAGGTGAATTAAAACTTCAGAGAAAATGTATATCTTGGGTAGGGTTAATATCAGAATGCAGTCGAGTTATGACTAGGGTAGATGATTATCAGAATGCAGTCAGGTTATAACTAGGGTAGATCATTATCAGAATGCCGTCAGGTTATAACTAGGGTAGATCATTATCAGACTGTAGTCAAGTTATAACTGGGGTAGATCATTATCAGACTGTAGTCAAGTTATAACTATGATCGATCATTATCAGACTGTAGTCAAGTTATAACTAGGGTAGATCATTATCAGAATGCAGTCAATTTATAACTAGGATAGATCATTATCAGACTGTAGTCAAGTTATAACTAGGGTAGATCATTCTCAGAATGCAGTCAAGTTATAACTAGGGTAGATCATTATCAAACTGTAGTCAAGTTATAACTAGGGTAGATCATTATCAGACTGTAGTCAAGTTATAACTAGGGTAGATCATTATCAGAATGCAGTCAAGTTATAACTAGGGTAGATCATTATCAGACTGTAGTCAAGTTATAACTAGAGTAGATCATTATCAGACTGTAGTCAAGTTATAACTAGGGTAGATCATTATTAGAATGCAGTCAAGTAATAACTGGGGTAGATCATTATCAAAATGCAGTCGAGTTATGACTAGGGTAGATCATTATCAGAATGCCGTCAGGTTATAACTAGGGTAGATCATTATCAGACTGTAGTCAAGTTATAACTAGGGTAGATCATTATCAGACTGTAGTCAAGTTAAATCTATGATCGATCATTATCAGACTGTAGTCAAGTTATAACTAGGGTAGATCATTATCAGACTGTAGTCAAGTTAAATCTATGATCGATCATTATCAGACTGTAGTCAATTTATAACTAGGGTAGATCATTATCAGAATGCAGTCAAGTTATTACTAGGGTAGATCATTATCAGACTGTAGTCAAGTTATAACTAGGGTAGATCATTATCAGACTGTAGTCAAGTTATAACTAGGGTAGATCATTATCAGACTGTAGTCAATTTATAACTAGGATAGATCATTATCAGAATGCAGTCAAGTTATAACTAGGGTAGATCATTATCAGAATGTAGTTAAGTTATGAATAGGGTAGATCATTATCAGACTGTAGTCAAGTTATGACTACGGTAGATCATATGAAAATATGGGTCATGTGACATTGATGGTTCAGGACTAGAAGTTTCACCCTCTTCCTCTTCTTCGTCTGATGCAAGTGATAATGATTCTGGTGCATCAGCAACCGTCATTCCTTCTCCGTGGAGTAATGGGCGTATAGCTGATGGATTGTTTGGATAATGCACATTCCACGTTTTCTTGTTTGAGACACGTTTCTCAGCTGGAAGCACCATGCAGAAGTAACAACTGCTCATATGATATGTCGGCTCTCTTCAAATCATTGGCACTGCACAATGCATAGATTTCCTTTTCCTGTTCAACCACTGGCGAGGATTTGTCGCACAAGAGTTGCAGCATATGAGTGGGGCCCACCTCTTGTCAAGATCTCCAATTTTGCAACAAAATAAAGATGATATGCTTTCTTAACCATAGTGGTTATACAGCACTTTTGTGATGCAAAGGTCACATCACCACAAACATAGCAGAAATTATATGCAATGTCCAAGCAAGTACGAGGCAGATCTGCTTATTTTGGATAAATACAAATGCGTCCCTTTGCAAATCAAACAATGACAAATTAGATAGAACGACACTTTATGATTTCTAGAGCTGATGAAAGGCAATTTGTTCAGCAGAGTGATGTAAGCTTAGTTATGATTGCATCATCCCTGACTTCTAGGAATAACATGATGCAATTGATATCATGGATGACGCTTTAGTTTTCATCATTCATTGTTTTGCCTGTAAAGTAAAGTACTGTTCAAACCCAGTGATATATTTATTCATATATCCAGTAAAATGGGCATTTGAGTCGTTTCTGGTTTAAATATAGATCCCTTCCCTTTATAACACACTTATCCTCCGCCATTCACGTATATATATATATATATATATATATATATATATATATATATATATATATATATATATATATATATATATATATATAAACCTTGAGCTAATAAACAGTTGTAAGCATTATTTTCGTTCTCAGTGATCCAGAGTTAGTAAAGTTGGACTACATTCATTTCTGAAGCATTTTGGCTGTAGACCAGTGTTATTAGTTCCCCTAGAATGTTTCAATACATGTTACGGTCTTTGCATGATTGTATGCGATGCCAATCGATTTTGTCCATGGAGAGACGAATAGACTAATTAAAGAAAATTATTGGATTGATATGTTAGGTACTATATATTCCAATATCATGTATACCATGGCATTGTATAAAAATGTATAAAGCTTTAATAAAAAATTTGATATTTTATATACACATATATCCATTACAAGTATGTAATTGTATCTTTAACTCTTTGTCTCTACATACCTGTTCCACTGATTCAGGTTTCATGGGAAACACGTGTATCTTTTTGATCCTGTTGAGCACATGTGACTGTTATGGTGACGCATATCATTTACGATTTTAGGTCAGTGACGTAATTGTTTTGAATCTATGAGGACGTCGTCCGTTTCTTTCAAAATATGTTGTACCTGAATAAGCATACAGTAAATGCGAAATTAGTCTTGCACATTTATCAGTGTTTGTGATTTTTATTTCAATTGTAACTGTACTTAAGAAATATCTAGTTGAATATAATGTTGCCATTGCTGCATCAGATCACCCTTCTGAAGTATTCAAATGCATGGTTTCCATGGCAACAAAAACAGTACAAAATGTTTAGTTGTACCTTACAGATCTTTTCAAATCTATGTTTTCCAAGGCAATAAAAGCAGTACATAGTGTGTCGTTGCACATTACAGAAAACTGGTGTAATTGTCAGATGTACAGAAGGATATAAGCCACCTTCCTGAAAAGGTTTTGTTATCGATGGCTGAGGTCTGCCCTTGGAATGATAGATCCAGGCATTACAGGTCAAAGCCAAATGGTGAACTGTTTAGATTTTTGGATTAAATTGTTAAGAGCGGTATAAACGATGCAAATTTTGAGATAATATAAAATAGTAGTTTGTACGAATCTTTGTTCCTAGGCACAACACGATATGCCAGATACGATAGATAAGACGCGAAATGTCATTTCTTGTAACGTTCAAGCGCCTACAATAACCTATATATTTAATGTTGTAAAGCGCTTAGAGCTTCTAAAGATTAGACGCTATACAAAGTCCTCATTATTATTATTATTATTATTATTATTATATCCGGTCAACAAGAAAACAACGTGCAACATAGTCCATAACATATCAATTTGTTCGAGTCCATAGCACCATGTAGTCCATCAAATTTCAATATGTTCGAATCCATAGCACAAAGTAGTGCATATTATATCAATACGTTCTCCTCATAGTACAACGTAGTCCATCATATATCAATATATTCGAGTACACAGTACCATGTAGTCCATCACATATCAATATGTTCGAATAAACAGCACGATGTAGTCTCTCATATCAATACGTTCGAGTAAATAGTACAACGTAATTGATCACATAACAATATGTTCCAGTACACGGTATGATTTAGTCCATCTCATATCAGCACGTTCGAGTCCATCACATATCAGTATGTTCGAGTAATTTACGCCATGGTTATGGGTAGACTTTGAATTTTTAACCAATTTGTAACTTTTATATCATTCGGTTATAATTATCAATTTTACGTTCAAAGCATAAAAACTCAGAGCTCCATACTGCATATACCATACAGTCTTATTCCGTCACTCTTCATACATTATTGTATGAACACATAAATATCATGTATAAATATACAACACACATATGCGTATGCGTATGTACGTACGAATGTATGTATGTATGTATGTATGTATGTATGCATATATGCATTAATGTATGTATGCATACATTAATGCATTCATGCATGTATGTATGTATGTATGTATGTATGAGTGTATGTACGTATGTATGTATGCGTGTATGCGTGTATGTATGTATGGATGGATGGATGTATGCGTGTATGCATGTATGTATGTATGTATGTATATATATATATGCATGTATGTATGCATGTATGTATGTATGCATGCATGCATGGGTTTAACTCCATTTTTCAGCAGAGGATATGGTGACCAGAATATCTGGTGGAGGAAGAAACCGGGAGAACCCCGCAAAGAACCACCGACCCACGAGAAGCTACTGGCAAGCTTGCTCACTTACCCACACTAGCCGAGCCAAAGACTCGAACCCATGCAGACAGAGGTGAGATGTCAGTGATCAGGATTGGTGAGCGCTTTAGACCACTCAGAGCCCCGTATGTATGTATGTGTGTGTGTGTGTGTGTGTGTGTGTGTGTGTATGCCTGCATGCATGTATGCATGTATGTATGTATGTATGTATGTATGGGTGGGTGGGTGAGTGAATTTGGGAAAAGTTTAAGAAGTTACACTATTTGAGACACTGTTGATATTTAGCTAAACATTTAAAGTTCATTCATATGACTATCGCCACATATAAGTACATGCATTATTATATCCATACATACCTAGAGAGATCCATACAATCTCTAATACATGCATGCATACTTATATCCTTGCCTAGGTAGGCTGTGCTATAGCACAACTTTGCCAGGACTTATTTGTACATGCAGTCGAATGACTTATATACATAACACAAGCTGTTCTTAGTTTGCACGAATACGTACAATTCGCAGAATTATAATCAAGCGGGTCAACAACATGTTTGGTTTGTCCAAACGAAGTAGTAAGAATTAAAGGGCAGTTATGGAGCATTTATCTTCCGGGTTCAAACAGAATAGAAAATGACTGAATGAATTATTTTGTATTCCGAGTGTTTACTTTTAAATTGCTAAATCATATCTCTAGCAGAATTATATTGTTCTCTCGACCCTACCTCCATGTACTCGTGTGCAGGTAGGTACTAGCATGCCAGTACATATACGTGCTCATTCATATTTGCACACATGGGAGAATGGCTATATGAAGATGGAGTAGGGGAGGGAGTGGCGGGAAGGACGTGGGGGATTTTAAGTAGTTATTTTCAGCCATAATTGTAACTGATTGAAAAATCGAAACATATACATACATACATACATACATACATACATATTATGTTCCGTATGAAGAAAATTTCATTTCTGAAGGAAAATAAAAATTACCTCCTAATATTGTATGTAGCGCTTCATAAACGTAATACTAATAAAAAATAAAATCCATTGCTGTGATTTATAATAAAGCACGCATAAACAGTGATGTATTAATCATTTGAAAATCATGGTAGGAGCTTAACGTGTGTGCTGCTTCATGGTTCATATAAACGTTAAGGAAATATGCAGTTATACATCACGTAATACATTTCGTATGATGGCGCCTCAGAATGCACATAAACACTGATTTAATAATCATTTACAGATCATGATTTTCTACTGACCTGTTTGTTAAAGTTTATGTAAAATTGAAGAAATATGCATTTGAAAGTTATAGTGGAATTTTCGCGCTTTTTGACAAATTGCAAAAACTACTTCCTTAAGCGCAGAAAACCGAAACACTCATGAAGTTCTGATACATTATTTTTTTCCGGATGCCCTCATTAATAACGTGTTCTTTAAAGTCAACATATGGAGTGAGAAACAACGGATTTTACGAGCCAACTGACAGAGACGATCATGACCATCAAGATGTCTTGGATCAGAAACATCAAACGGAAGAATTTCTAGGGTCGCAGGGCTGTGGAAGAAGAAAGAAGAAAACGAGAAAGCAGTGGCTGTACGATTCTTCACGTCATACATGTTCACTGCTGCACGACCTTCATGATGTAAACATTATATATGCATTTCTATGAAGAAAAAAAAAACAAGATTGCAATTATGACTAATCGTTGTTGAATTACAAGTTCGAGTGTTTTATATACATATAATGTTTTTAGCGTTGAAATATGTCTTTTTTTCATGGATGTGCATTGCGTCGACATACTTTAATAGAATGTCTACACATAAAAGACGCCGTTTGGATGAGTTATATAAAGTTACGCATGACAGATTCATGAATACGTCCATAGTTCATATGAGTTGAATAAAGGCATCGTACATCAGATATGTAAATTAATTGCTTTTCTTATCCTTTTTTATATGGAACAAAATAAAATGTAACGATGCTCACTTATGCAACTATCGTTTGTGAAAGTAGGCTAATTAATTACCAACAATTATAGAACTACTGATATCACAGAAATTAGAATTCTTATAATTCTATTTATTATGCAGTTTTTTTCCTCTCTATATTTACATTCTTTTACCTACAGATTGAAATCACCAATATCACTTGTGTATTTGACGGCTTGCATATATACAGTTCCAGTGCTTTAAATTAGTATTATTCATAAGATGTATTTAAAGATTTCCTTACCTAATGACATATTCTGAAAGTAGCTTTTATAATGCAACAATATAATAGATAATGAAGGATGTACAGCTACAAAGTGTATACATATAAAATCTAATTATTCAAATATTTGCACTAAGATATTTAAATATTTACGTAAATACAATGTAAAATATGAACAGCATAGTCAATTGGAAACGACTGGAAAAACTCTGACGCAAGGGTTTAGAAAATCACCAAACTTGACTTGAGTCCAATAAGACTTTCATGCCGGTTGTTATATACATCACCAGGCAGCGATGGCTTGGCACTTAGCTTACAGGTCTCGTGACCCTAAAGGTCGACTAGGTGTGTTTATAGATAACGTATTTGAATTAGACTTCTTCAGCACTGTTTACCCTTTCATGTCTTGAGTTGCCGTTAAGCATAGGAGCAATCCGCATCCATCAGTATCTCTTGACTGGTAACTGAGATTGTTTATCAATGCATGCACATAGAAATTAACAGAGCTTATTCATCTGACGTCCCACTGGCGTTTTTATACATAAATAAAAACAAACAGTAATGTCTCGGTTGGATTAATAAGTATGTGTTTCATAATTTGAGCCAGACTTTGATTTCGCGCACTGGGATGAGGTTGGAAGATAAATACATGGTTGTACATTGTACAAACATATGTTCGTTACTGACATTTGGTCGATTGTTGATTAATAAATATAAGATCTATTACAAAAAACAAAACAAAAAACGGAACATGTCCTGTACGTGAGCCGAATGCACACTTTCGAAAACATTATTGCTGGTCCTGGATTCCTTTTGTCTTTTTTAATTTGTCTTTGTTATTGTATATATATATATATATATATATATATATATATATATATATATTAGATCAGTTTTTACATTGTTTGTAGATCAAATTAAATTATTTGAGAACTTAATGTTGTTTTCCCTGAATGCATCGTCATCGGAAGGAAGATTTTTTTATTCAGACTGCGCTATCTCTGGACCCAAACACTGCTTAATATTGTACTGGAATTTTCTTCATCCATTTGATACAGAAAATTTGTCTGCATCATGAGATGTTCGGTGTTTTTTGCTTAAATCTTTGTGATTCAAAGAGCTATGTCTGTATTAAAGTTGTAAGTAGCGAACACTATTCTTTATAAAAATGTTGATATGACAACTATACTTTCTCTGAATGAAATTCGAAATAAGTCTAAATTTTCTTATGATTGCAGCACTATGTACGCGATTTTAATTTTAGCCGTTAAATTGCACACAAACAATTTGTAGATTATCGCAAAGCCATTTACACAGTGTTTGTTGTACAGACTTCCATTATTACGCATGAATCAACGCCTTTGTTGTCAACGTGATTACAATTAATTTATTATATTTTGTACCGTATTACCCTACATTGACAATGTGTACATTTCAATCCCCTTATCGCGTTTTCCATGCATTACCCAACTAAGACAATGTGTACATTTTATTCGCCTTATCACATTTTCCAAGTGTTCGATATGAACCACTATGATGCTTGCCGGTAAAGGTTTTTGAGGCACTTTCTTATTCTCATCTGGTTATTTCAAAATTCACGTATGAAATATGCTTTCGATTTCTTTTTTCTATATTTCAACTTTTATTCCAGATCTGTCATATTCCAGAAACACATTGTCTATCAAACTCTAAAAGTCGCTATGCTCAGTATGACATCTGTTTCTTTACTCTCTCTCTCTCTCTCTCTCTGCTTCACTGAACTTATCTCTACGAGACTTATCATAAATACAAGCGTCCTTCCTTAAGAACATGCTCAAACTTTAGCATTCGAAAGAATATATGAGTTAAATACACGACTCCCACTTCGGATTTCTTTGTTAATTAGCTGATATAAATAATGGTATTATATTTAACAACTCAGTAAAGTCTATACTTCTTGTCTTCTTCTTCTTCTTGGCATCCGTCCGTCTACGAGAGACGATGGCATAGCTCCAAAGTACGCTTTTGCTTATCCTTCTTTTTAGCTCTCTTTTCAGCTTGCTTTATTCTTCTCTTTTCCTCTGCGTTTTGAACTCCCTGCCTGACAGCTAGACGCCAGCTAGAACGGTTGTTTGCACAGCTCTCCCAGTCGTTGACATTGATGTTTGCTGTCTTCATATCCTTCTTGCAAACATCTTAGTAGCGCAGATGTGGTCGTCCAGTTGGTCGTGCACCTTCTGCTAACTCCCCATATAACAGGTCCTTGGGAATGCGACCTGGGTCCATTCTCTTGACATGGCCGAGCCAGCGAAGGCGCCTCTCGCTGAGTATGGAGAACATGCTGTTCATGTTGGCGCGTTCTAGAACCTCTGTGTTGGGTACTTTGTCCTGCCACTGGATGTGCATAATGCGCCGCAGACATCTCAGGTGGAAGCTGTTGAGTTTCCTCTCGTGTCTTGCATAGGTGGTCCATGTTTCTCTGCCGTAGAGAAGTGAGCTGAGCACGCACGCTTGGTAGACACGCAGTTTGGTCTTCTCTGTGAGGTTGGGGTTGTTCAAGACCCTCTGGTTAAGTCTGGCCATCACTGCTGCTGCCTTGGCAATCCTGCCGCCCACCTCAGAATCAATGGAGAGTGAGCTGGAGATGTTAGACCCGAGGTATGTGAAGTTCTCGACAACTTCCAAATTGTACCCATCGATGGAGACAGAGGAAGGGGAGTCTGTGTCCTGTGCCATGACATTCGTTTTCTTCAAACTGATGGTCAGTCCAAATTCCTTACATGCATGGGAGAGGCAGCATACCAGTTGCTGAAGTCCATCTTCCGTGTGTGATGTCAAGGCTGCATCGTCGGCAAAGAGCAATTCACGGATCAGTACCTCTGTGACTTTAGTCTTAGCACGGAGACGGGCGATGTCGAACAGCTTGCCGTCAGCCCTAGTATGGATGTACACTCCCTCGCTGCAGTCCTTGAATGCGTACTGGAGAAGCATGGAGAAGAAGATGGCAAAGAGCGTCGGTGCAAGGACACAGCCTTGTTTAACTCCGCTAATGACTGGGAATGCTTCAGATGTTGCGCCATTGAAGCACACTGTGCTGTGCATGTTCTCGTGGAACGACATAATGACAGCAAGCAGACGTGGGGGGCAGCCGATCTTCTGCAGGAGTCTGAAGAGTCCACTCCGACTAACCATGTCAAACGCCTTTGTCAGGTCTATGAAGGGAATGTAGAGGGGCATCCGCTGCTCGCGACACTTCTCCTGCAGCTGACGTAGTGAGAAGATCATGTTTACAGTTGACCTGCCGGCTCGAAATCCACACTGGGATTCTGGGTAGACGCGAGAGGCTTGGATCTGCAAGCGCGCCAAGGCAACACGGGCGAAGGCCTTTCTGACGATGCTGAGGAGGGAGATGCCCCGATAGTTGTTGCAGTCGCTACGGTCTCCTTTGTTTTTGTACAAAGTGACGATGTTGGCGTCACGCATGTCCTGTGGGATGTATCCCTGTTCCCAGCAAAGGCAGAGGAGTGTGTGTAGGGGCTGGAACAGTGCTGGTTTTCCGCTCTTGAGGACTTCAGGCGGAATGCCGTCGCTTCCAGGAGCCTTCCCACAGGCAAGGCAATCGATGGCTTTTCCGAGCTCTTCCAGGGTGGGCTGTGTGTCTAGCTCCTCCATGACAGGCAGGTCTGGAATGGCATCCAGGGCAGTTCTAGTGACATTGTTTTGGGTTGCATATAACTCGAGATAGTGCTCAACCCATCGCTGCAGTTGTTTCCCCTGGTCTTTGATGACTTCGCCCGTCTTGGACTTGAGGGGGGGGGGCGGTCTTGTAGCTGGGGGGGCCTGTCGCCTTTTTGATACACTCATACATTCCTCTTGTATCCCCGGTGTCAGCAGCTGTCTGTATACTGTTGCAAAGGTTCAGCCAGTAGGTGTTGCCACAGCGGCGGGCGGTCTTCTGGGCGTTATTCCTTGCAATCCTGAGGGCTTGTAGTGTTCTGGGGCTAGGTGCAGCCTTGTATGCCAGGAGGACTTTCCTCTTTGCCTCAATCACGGGCTCTATCTCCTCCCAGTTTGCCTCATACCAGTCGACATTTTTTCGCTCCCTCTTCCCGTAAGCTGTGATGGCTGAATTGTACACAGAGTCACGGATATGGGACCACTTGGAATCAATGGTGTCATCAGGTGTCACTTTGGTGAGGGCTTCAATCAGTTTGCTGATGAACTGCTGTGTTTTCTCTGGGTTGCTTGCACAGCAGGTGTTGATACGTGGGTGACCCTTCTTCTTGGCGTGGTGCAGCTTCTTGGGTAATATTCGCACCTTGCTGGCCACGAGGGAATGATCCGTGTCACAATCGGCACTGTGGCAGCTGCGGGTAAGGAGGACACTGGCCAGTTCTGCACGCCTGGTGATGACGAGGTCTAGCTGGTGCCAGTGGCGTGAACGTGGGTGTCTCCACGACACCTGGTGGATCTCCTTGCATTTGAAGAAAGAGTTGGTCACACATAGGCTATGGGAGCAGCACATCTTCAGCAGTCGCTGACCATTCTCGTTGATCTTGCCCCTTCCGTAAAAGCCGAGACAGGTGGACCAGGCCTCATGGTCAGTTCCCACTCTAGCATTGAAGTCTCCTAGTAAGTAAAGGCTTTCATTGTTGGGGATACTGGACATTGCCTGATCCAGAGCCTCATAAAACTTGTCTTTCTCCTCGTAGGTGGAGTAGAGGGTTGGGGCGTACACACTGAAAATGTTGACCGGGCCTAAGGATGTTGACAGCCGGAGGGCAAGGATTCTCTCAGTACCTGATGATGGAAGTTCAACGAAGGCGATTAGCATGTTCTTGACGGCAAAGCCTACACCATGCTGCCTAGGTTCATCCAAAGGCTTCCCCTGCTAAAAGAATGTGTAATTGGCTTCAGTGATGGTGCCGCTGTCAGCCAGTCGGGTCTCCTGGAGGCAGGCAATGTCGATGTTCAGTCGGGAGAGTTCTCTGTCAATGATGGCAGTCTTCCGTGCATCGTCGATCTGCTGTAGGTCAGTGGTCAATCCAGGACACATGGTCCTGATGTTCCAGGTTGCAAAACGAAGAGTTGGAGTCTTTCTATTTCTTCTTTTAGTCTTTCCTGGTGCAGAGTTTTGTGGCCCACTTGTCGAGATGGTTCTCTAAGCTCCACGCACCCAGTGAAGCAGGCAGGCCATGGCGGGCAGCACCTTACTGACTGGGGGCTGCCCAGCTTGAGGCGGGCAGTAGCTGTCCAGTGAGACCTGATGATCTATCCCACCGTCAGAAGTAACCCCTGGCACCAAGCTCTACGCCAATCGACCTTTGACTTAGAACCGGTAAACTGCTACTTCTCGTGTTGTGCCGACGCCGTACGACGACGCTGGAGTGTCCTCTCCAGTGGAGCTATGAAGCCTGGGCAGGGTGGTATGGAGAATCAACTGTTGCCCATGCAGCAGATCCCCCCTTTCCACGCAGCTGGTGTGCCCAAGGGAACGACGAACGCCGATACAGCTTGGCACCAACGGCGTCGCAGGAGTTGCCGGAATGACGTTGAAGTCAATGTCATACCGCCTTAGGGACTCCATCTCCGGATTTTCTGTCAGGGTTTACTCCCTTAGCCTTTCCCATGAGTGTGTATAGCCACAAGGCAGCAGAGGTTTGGAATCTTAGTTTTCCTTGTCCTAGATGAGCTACCATCCGAGTTTTACGAGTCCCATCTACCCGAAGCAACTGGTTTTAAGGCGCCACTGGGCCACCTTCACCCCTTCTCCTGTTAGTAGAAAACATGGTCTGCCGGGCTTCAAATCTAAGCCACTCGCGAAGGACAGGAGCTGGATTTTAGTTGACAGAGGCAGTAAGAGACGCAGGCCGTATGGGGCATTTTGGAGGATTTGGGCGCTTGTCTCCCATTCCCACCCCGGGCAATGTCAACCTTAGACCACAAAAGTCTATAATGCTTGCAAGTAAACGAATACCAAATTGACCGTTATAAAATATGTAAGTAAACATGACCATTATACATTAAACACATAACACCAAACTGACCTTTATAAATGAAAACTTTTGATGTGTTTTAAGTTAGCACCTAAACAGTACAGATTATAATCACTATATATATATATATATATATATATATATATATATATATATATATATATATATATATATATAATCTGTGTGTGTGTGTGTGTTGGAAGTTTAGTATCGTACTATGTTTTTACGTATACGTACGCCGTAACTCCATAGTCACTTAAACTTGTGCATAGTCTCGTATGTGTCTATGGATACATGCTTCATTGTATGTATATGCTTTTACGGCATTTTGTGCTATACAAATGCTAATTTCCTTTATTACAATATGTGTCACTCTTTGTTCTTTTAACACAATTGTACTGGAAAACATACCTACATACCTACCTACCTACATACATACATACATACATACATACATACATATGTGAACTATTATCCATTGATTCATTTATTTTATATTAAATTTTAAATCAAATGCCGATCGCCATAATCTGACAATTAAACCAGGCAAGACATAGTTAAAAGATTTATAGTTGTATAAGCGTCAATCATACGCAATCGTGGTATAAAATAATTTAATAAATGGGAAGGAAAGTTTGTAACAGTCCCACAATTTGCAACAAACAATAAACGTTTGCTCCACATGACTATTTTTTTTCCGGGTGTAAAACTTCATACGCAGATGTTCATAGTTTTGGCTTTAGAAGACTATCATTAGTAAGATTTTATGTAACCGTCACACATTCTACATTGTATGACATTTTGAGAGTTATTTAGATAACTCAAATGTGCCCAACACACAAACATATATAGTTCTTAAGTTACGTCTAACGCCAGTTTTCAGCAAATGATAAACCATACAAGGCAGCTAGTATAACTGGTGCAGGAAGAACACTGGAAAACTTATGGAAGAACCACCGACCCAAGAGAAGCACCTGGCAAAAATTCTTACGTGCCCACATTGTTTGAACCAGAGACTCGAATCCATGCAGACAGAGGTGAAACGGCAGTGATCTGTAATGATGAGCGCTTTAGATCACACGGCCACACGGGGCCCACTTAAAGAAATTAAAAATAAAAATATAACGTAATATAGTAAGGGATTGACCAGTAGCTGAAATGTTTGCGATACATATTCAACGCCATACACTGAATCATTACACACACAATCAGGAAGGTAAATTGTTCAGGTATGTTTTCCAAATCGGATGTAGTTGATATGGCCTGATCTGCTAACACGTATATTTGCTGCTATATGTGCCGCTCGTTCATCTCCGAATTACACACACACACACACACACACACACACACACACTATTTACGCATTCAGTCACTCATAACGTACACGACTGTAAAGAAGGCACTCCACACCTGTCATATATTACCATTTAAGCAACCGTACTAATTCTGAAGGGCCAATTTTTCAAAATGTTTATCTGTTGCTTCGTGTCTTCCACACCCAGGCACCATTCCAAAGATCTACATCGGTCTACTTCGGAGTGAATGCGATTTGATCGTGATTGCTTTAGTGATTGGTTCTTTCGCTGAATGAGTCTTTTCAAACATCGCTTTCAATCGCTACATTTCGGTTTAACCCGGCAAAATATGCAATAGGAATATCCGCGGTATTTTCTGTCAAGTCGTTTCGCTGTTCCGAACGTTACATGTGCTCAAGACTGTGACATTTTCCAGAAAAATATTTAACAACGTTTATTGACATGTTAATTACATATAATGTTTTCTTAGTGCTTTTTGAATAGCTATATAGGTGATCTCTCATTGTGAATGAAGAAAGTTATTTCTTTTTTAAATTGTAGACTTATTTAATTATTAGTTAAGTAATTATCCGAATTTCAACTGACATCTTATCTACATAATGTTATAGACTGCTTTGTAAACATTTATCTGTATGTTAAATAATATATATTATATATAATATATACACTGTCAAGAAAACCCATGCATTAACTTGGTTAGTTCTTATAAAGTTATTTGTCACTAATTTGCAAAACCAAACACAAAACTGAATCTCATATTGGATTTACATTGTCAAGAAAACAAAAGGATTAACTTGCTTAATCCCTGTGTAATTATATTTCGTTAGTTTACATATCCATAAACAAAATTTTATTCAAAAATGTGTCATGCTATGACCTGTAGAGATAACGGCACTTAGCATACCATGCAAGGTTGGTGATTGGATTTGGTTATGCAACAATTTACTCTTTGTCAATGAAAGTTATTATATTTTGGTAAACATCACTTGTTTACAGTGGTGTAAGTCAGGAGTGACTGAATACGTTTATTATCGGAAAATTAGATCGGATTCATAGAGGAATCAAATTGTGACAGGCGAGAGTTAGTTACCTTGTGTTATATGGTGAGTGTACACATTAGTTTCCCCAGAATCAAGTGCCTGTGGGTCAGGGGTCACAAACGAAAAAAAATGGCGTCCATAAGACCTGGACTCGATCGTTGAAAGGTTCGTTTACCGCGAAACACGAACAACCTGAAACTTCATGTTTAATACACGTGTCGTGATGTTCCCATCAAGCAACCACATTATGGAGAAACAGATTTGGTATTACATGGGGTAACACAGGCATATAATTTGTGCAAGAAACGGTGTTGACTGTAAAATGTCAAACCTTGACAAGCCTAGTGTAATATAATGATCAGCATGGTAATAGATAAAATTTAATGACAGATTTCCTACAGGCATAATAAATATGGGGTTAGCCAACTGGTAATTCAGTATAATTTGATTCAATGGCCTGCAGGTTGTCTTAGAACATGCCTATAAAGTGGTGCATTATCGAAAATAGAGAGAATCAATACGTTAAAATTCATGTAACCACAGCACAACTTCATGCTTTTGCACTGCCTATGGTCCAATGAGCTAAACATTTAACGCTAATATCTTAAAAGAAGCATCTCTAATATATGGAGATTTCACATGCATTATGGTGCACAGCTAGTTAATTCTGAGTCTTTGACACTATGAAAGTTTTCTTAATCACAACGATTGTATAAAAGTCACGTCTATTACAGCGCTTATGTTTCGACTTGTAGTAGAATGTGACTCAGTCATTTTAATAACTCTAACACTAAATTGGTTCGAGCAATTTGATTTGCTTGTTGTGTGCACTAACCAGTACTTAGCCATTTTATGTGAAGTAACCAGTACTTAGTCATTGTTATGTGCAGTAACCAGTACTTAGTCATTGTTTTGTGCACTAACCAGTACTTAGCTATTGTTTTGTACAGTAACCAGTACTTAGCCATTGTTTTGTGCAGTAACCAGTACTTAGTCATTGTTAATGGTTATCCGGACTGTTCATAGATTTTCTGCCACTTAAACTGTTATCCGTTTCCTTCAGTTCCATATATTTTAACAAAACACATTGTTATTCATAACGTTGACAAGATCGTTCGCTTATTCCTTTACTGTTTAAAACTAATTTAAGCATACATACATACACATGAACGCACGCAAGCACGTACTCATGCACACACACACACACTCACACACACACACACACACACATACATACAGTCAGTCAGTAAGTCAGTCAGCTAACTATAAAAAAAAATATTTTTCGATCATTGGCATTCACACAGCTGTCTACAAGTAGGTTACTATTTTATGCTATGCGTTTATGTCACTGTTTATTTATATCGTGACCTGAAGAAATGAACCTGTGCATTAATTACTGTTTCCTCGTATTGTGATTTAGTCTGCAGGTCGAGATCATCTGACGAATTTAACTTGCATTATACCACTTATCTTGTACTGTTGTGATACAGCCAGCACACCGAAATCATCTTGGTATTTAAAATTGAACATTGCATTACTAGTTTAGGCTGTAATATTGTCGACACAATGAACTATGATTCGTACCCGACCATATATTTTAACACCAAACAGCATCATGGGTATAACAAATGTAGAGTAATGGCGTTTAAAAGCAAAAGAAAGCTCCCGATATAAACAAGCACACAGACTGCTCAGAGTCCTTCTCTTGTTTCTAGAGTAGTCAAGTTCAGCAAAACATGTGTCGTATGCGTCTAATATTCAATGTCTAGGGTTAATATTTCTAACACGAATTGAACAATTAAATAGAGTAAAACATTTATACATGTGTTCAAAGGGATTTAGTCAAAAACTTTACTGAATTATTTACATTATAAAAAGACTGCGTGATATCACGTCTGTTGCTTGAATACATACACACGCTATGCAAGTACGGTGGACCATTTTACTAAATAAGCTCCAGTCTGAATCGAAACACCAAAACGTAGAGAGTGTCTGGAATTCCCTCGTGACAGTCAGGCTAGAACTTACAAATAAATGAAAAAATTAATAAGTTTTGCGCAATATTTATATCTCTGGAGCCTTTTGTTTTTGGAATCGGTAATGGAGAGGGTACCAAAAAATACGAGATGGTGCACAAATAATATTGGCGTGCTTTCCATTGCGTTACATACATCCCTCAAAACAGATTAGTTTGCATTATGTTGTATTGGCTGTACCGTCATGGGTTCAAGTCATGTGTTTTGGAGCTCCCAGTTTTTCATCAAATTGGATGGTAAAATGTGATTGTATTCATTGATACATGTTGTGGATATATTCTTGAAGTGATCAGTTGTATTGTGGTGTAATTACTATTGTTGGAAGTTTTCTTTCAAGTATTAATTTTGTGTTTTTAATATTTCTTAGTCATATATTCATTGAACCCATTTGTACCAGGAGTACCAGGAGTACGGACAATTATAACTCACTTATAGCTCACTTATAGTTCAGTTCTATATTTGGTTTGTTTAAGCCTTAATGGATTTAGTGATTGCAAGTAAGAGCTAATCTGGGCTAAGCACATGACTTGGTATAGGCTCTCTTGATAACTGCTAACTCATGTTCATCTAAAGAGTGTGAGCTCTTTCAGAATCTATATTGCATGAGAAAGTTAGATAAAAGTTGACAATATGGCTGAAATGAAAATATAATACCTACAATAAATAAAAACAAAATAAATAAATAAATAAATACTTGAATGTTTTGGGAGATTTTCATTAGAAAAGAACAAAAATGCTCCCTCAGCAGGATATTATAGATGATGTGGACATTGAGAGAAAGTCTCAAAATAGTTTTGATGTTGCTCAAGACATGTTAGATAATGAAAATGAGGACAACACCAATTCAAGGCCGGATTTAAACTTATCAGAGATGGATGATATGGGGAAACCGAAGGGAAATCTGAGAAACATTGAAAATGTCACTGATGCTGATACCAAAGATGATACCAATGATGATGCTCTATTTGTCTCACAGACATCGCAAGCAGAACAAGATTCAGATGTAGACGAAATTAATGAAGGCATATACATGCAAATCAAAACCAAATTTGGAACTCTTAATAGAAGTGCCTTCAAAAAAAGATTGAAATCAACACTTGATGTCAAAGGTCTCAGGGATTCTAGGCAAGCTCTCTTTGATCTAGCAAAAAGGAAGAGATATGATTGTCCTGATGGTCGATTAGTAGACGGTTTACCTTGAACAAATAGTGCTCCTGTGGAGGATAAGTTATCGGAAGATATTTATATTATATTCCATTTCATTGAAGGAGAAAATAATTACAGTGACATGAAAGCATGTATATCTAAATGGGCATTGAAACATAATTCTGAAACAAGATCATCCCAGCGTATAAACTCAATTCGCAGTGATTGTATATCACAAAGTCCGAAAGCTCCGGTCAATGATAGCGCCTTACAAAGAACTGATGAAGATGCTGATAGAATGAGCACAATATTTGCGCAGATAGCGATAATGAATGATAAGTTTGAAGAAAAATTCTCCAGATTGGAAAACCAGTTGGGTGATATTATCACACGGACAGAAAATGAGATCCTAAACTTAAAGTCAGACTTAGTGGAAACTACGAAGAAACTCAAAGAGGCGAACTCTCATATAGAACAACTGAAATTAAAGGAAGAAAAACTAATCAATGATAATAGAGGAATGTATTTCCAGATGTCATCAATGGCAACCCGGGAAAATGAGATTAAAGAATTATCTTCTCATGTACATCAACATCTAGATGTGATCATGAAAAAGATTAACTGTATTGAGGGAAAGTTAGACACAATTTGTACAAGACACAAACTTTTATTCAATCAGTCTAACAAAGGAAGTGATGGAAACGTAGACTTGCAAATGAAAGAAAATCATGGAAATCATGAACTATCACCATACAAGGAGAGTAGACATGTCATCTCTCCATCTATTGATCAAGAAAATGTAGTACATGGACAAAAGGAAATACATAAAGAGCCTGCTAGAGCTCTTCCAGCAAATTTGCCTAGCAATGGTCCCGCTATGTTTACATTGAAAGATTTCCCGCCACTTTCACGGAATGATCGGACTAACATAACGGAAAATGTGAATCATAATCAGCGCACAGAAATAACATCTCACAATGCAAGTACATCAACCTACAATCAGCAAAAGAAATTAAGATATGAAGATAGAGCTAACATAAATATAAATGAAAACATAAATAAAGATCAAATAGGGCACAACAAATCACCAAATGATCAAAGAATGCTTCCGAATGACGAGGAGAGACAAAAAAGGAAGATACATCGTATAGACATATTGAGACAATTATTACCAGACCCAATCAAAGGAATGTAGAACCGGATGTGTTTGAACCAGTTGTAAGAAACAAAATAAGACGCATTCTGCTATCAAATGTCAAATCGAGAAAAAATATAGATGTAGTAAGGACAGCTATTGCAACTCAGTGCAAGGAGGAAGGTGTGACAGTAACATTTGTCCGCCTCATAAAGGAACGACCCCATTGGGATGGATCAAATATATATACATTTCGACTAAATGTACTGGATAAAGATTTTGAACTGATGATGAATAATGAATCATTTTGGAGTTCTGGAATAAAATGTAGGGAATGGATAACAAACAGAAAATGGAGAGAAGGCTACTTACTTGATGAAACGCATGAGAATTACAAAATATATTCCTAATGAGCATAGCCATATGACTAGTAATTGCTTCTTAATTATAATTATGATCATTATTTCAACATGGAATGTACGTGGTATAATGTCTAGCACGCAGAAACTAATTGAATTGTTACCAGACACAGATATATTTGTTATCACTGAACATTGGCTTTGTACAAAGAATCTAACGTATTTAGATAAATTACATGATGATTTCAAAGTAGTTGCGCTACCTACTGAAGAGATACAACAATGCTATAGAGGCAGTGGCGGGGTTGCCGTATTTTATAGATCATCACTATGCAAAGCAAGCACCTGACAAAATGAGTTCCCAAATATTATGGCGGTGAAAATCTTAGTGAGAGACTTGGAACCTTTAATTTTGATTGCAACCTACTTTCCCTCGACAACTAGAACTGATGATGCATATGACAAATTTTGTGAAAATGTTTTTGATGTGTATGATAGGTATTCTGCTGAAACTATATGCATAATTACGGGCGACATGAATGCAGATCTTGTGTGTAAAAATCCATCTAGAAGAGATCTTGCTCTCAAAAAAAGAATAGAACAGAGAAACATAGTTGCTACGCTGGTGATAAAACCACATGAACATTACATCACGTATAGATCAAAAGACATGTCACGAACGTCCACACTTGATTATATATTAATACCTGAAATAATTAGAGGTGCTGTAAAAAGACACATAGTAAATGACAAAATTGATTTCTCAATATCGGATCACCTACCTATTACAGCGGCACTTGCAAAAGATATGCTGAAGGAAAATAAAAAGACGTGTATCTCCAAGAATGAAATGGAACTTGGCAAATCCATTAGAAATGAGCATGTATAAATCTGATGTTAGTGCATTCTTGAATTTCACCTATGAGTGTAAAAAGGTAGAAGATATAGAGAAGTATAATGAATTGATAACTAAGAGTGTAATAACTGCATCAGACCGATATATTCCAAAGTCCGAATTCAAATCGCACTTGAAACCATATTGGAAGAAAAGTGGGCTTGAAAATTTACATCAGAATATGAGAAAAGCGCGCGGAGAATGGATCAAAGCAGGAATAAATAGAAGTACAGAGTGTAGCATCAAAAGAAGATACAAGGACGCGAAAAGAAAGTTTAGAAAGAAACATAGGCAAGAGAAAAAGGTATATAAAGAGTGCATATTTGAAGAGATAGAAAAGAGTGCAGAAATGGGAATAGACGAATTCTATGCAGTCATACGGGAAAATAGAAAAGATAAATCGGACATTGGTAATATTGCATTTCGAGGAGTAGAATATAATACTTTGGATGAATGTGTCAATCTATGGAAACTATATTTTTCTGAATTAAGTGGTACAACAGATGAGGAACATAATGATTGTGTCAAAATGAAGAATATGTACGAAGAAAGCAAACTAGAGACTGATAACATAAAATGTAATAATATTACAGAGGAAGAAGTGTTGCAGCATATCAAGTCTCTAAAAACAAAAAAATCACCAGGCATTGATTGCATATCGAATGAACACTTAAAGTATGGTGGAAAATATTTAATCAGACATTTAACTGCCCTTTTTAATTACATGATCCAGTATGAGTATTTACCTAATGTAGCAGCAGAGGGGGCGAATCCGACATTTTGTCCAATCGTCATTTGGCTTAATTAATACTTTCTGCAACTCAACGATCTAGTGTCGTCAGCGCCTGGTAAAAAAAAAAAACGACGTCGTCGTCGGGGATCGTCCAATCGTCATTTGGTTTAATTAACACCTTCTGCGCGCCGATCCCCAGCGTCGTCAGCGTCCGGTAAGCACATCGACGACCGCGTCGATGTCATCGCCCCCTCTGCTGCTATGATCTTACAAACAGATTGATCACTAACTCCTCCTCCTGTAGATCAATTAGGTTATTTGACTGATCGGTAACTCTAAAATTAATTCTCGTTAAAAACCGATCATGGCATCGCATATAGACCGGATTAATCGGACTCTCAATGATTAAAAATCCCGGAGGGACTGTTGGTGAAAATGAATAAAGGATATATCCCTGTTGAGCTTGATTTGATTGCTTGGTATCCACCTGGTAACTCCCTTCGATAACATCACACACTAGATTGATTGCTATCACCGATGCGATATTTACGTTGTACGGGGCAATATGCCTACCATCATCTCCGTTATCGTGTCTGAGGATATGAGTTGATGGACTGAGAAAATCATTAAGAGACTTTCTTAGTTCTGGCGCGTTGTATCCTGGAAACCTAAAATCGGGTAAATCGGCTTCTGTGATATTATACTCGGTTAGGAATTTTTGTTTATTATCATCGCTGCTATCGGATATTGTTTTAACGATTCGTTCATTGATATATTCCATGTCTGATATAAGTTGATTTAACACCTCAACGTGTTTTTGTGCTTTTGTCTCCCGTAGCTGTTCTAGTTGTAATTGGTAATAATGATTAATCTCGATAAAATACCTATTAATATCACTTAATTTAACTGTGCCCTCGGCGGACAATTTAGGAGTTTCCTTATACGGAAATATCCATTGCATGGTATTCCTGTCTTGAAATATAAACCTACTGGGTAATAACGCGTTTTTCATAATAGACAAATCAATTTGATAAGCGGGATTAATCTCATGATACGATCGCGTATTCGTGTGCAAGTCTGCGGGGATTTCATGAGGTGGATTCTTAGGCCATCCTAGTATGGTTCTTATTGAACTGTTATAAATATCAACCATATACCCCGGTGTGCTTATTTCAATCGTCGACGATAACGTCGGTTCATGAACCGTAATAGCGATTTTTGATTCTTTTCCTGTGATCGATTTTATCCTGCGTTGAAATTCTTTATTGATTTGTTCTATTTGGTATGACCCAGTTGGTATTGTAACCTCCTCCCAGTCTGGGGTCCCATCGGGTTTATTTGTCCGTGCAAAAACCAGCGAGTTATTGGGTTGTTGTTCGTTAAATGCGTTCGCTCGAATATTAGGCCAACTGTGATATATTCGCAATTTTGCCAGCGCTATTTCTTTCACTGGAACCGGCGATGGGAAGTTCACACTAAATTCGGGTTTCGTTGACGTTATTGATATCATATTTGTTTGTACCGGAGCGGTGTTCTCCGCGATCCGCTGAAGCAACTGAAACCCTTCGGGGTTCAGCGACATTATTTTTATTCGTTGTCTTTAGTGTCTAATTTCAACAACCAGAGCCCGTTGAAGTGGTTCCGGTTTCCAGTTGAAAATCCTCGATTTTTGACATCGCGGAGCTATACAACTGGACCATCGTGGAGAATTCAACATCGGATACGAACAAATTATCAATCGATAACGAGATCAACCCGGATAATTTCGAGTACGCGTCGGATACTATTTGATGTTTTACTGTATACTCGTTGAGTTTTTTCTGAAAACACGATGATATCTTCCTAGTGATTGCGTTGGCGACTCCAGCAACTGTTGTCATTGCGGAGATAACGATTGGAACAGCGATCGGGGATGTCGTGGTTACCGTGGATAAAATAACACCGGTACCGGCTACTATACCCGACACCGAGTACACGACCGCGTCGATGGCGGTTATTTTTCGGCGGTATTTTTTTATTTTTACACGGTATTGTTCGGAAAGCGTTTTCAAGTTCGCGGAGAATTCTTTTGCGGTATCGAATCGATATTGATGTGACGTCGGTGATACCTCTGATTCAATTACCCTGGTGGTCATTTTTATTTTAAAAGAGCTAGTGTTTTTAATTACTTAGATTCGCTACAAATTCCACATACCATGTGATGTTTGCCCCGGCTAGATTTCTATCAACGGCATAAATTGTAAACAGTTCAGTCGCGTTCTTGTCTATAATTGTTGATATTATATTGTTAAACCCGGATGAACTCGACGATAATATATTAAACTGCATCATTGAAACCAGTGTCAATCGATAAATACCCTTAACAGTTGCGGTAATATTTACTGTATTCTGTGTAGGAGTCCAATCGAATGATCCATGCCGAATTGTGTATACTGTGTTGATGATGTTCTCATGAGGGGTTTTTATTTTTTCGAATTGCTCTGCTACTCTCGGTAGTCCGTCTTTAATCGCTTCAACATCAGTTTTGATTGTTCTTATTTCCTGTGCATACCCGTCTATATTAATCTTGTTCACTGTAATATCAGTTTTGATTGTTTCTATTTCCCGTGTATTCTCGGTCGTACTTTTTTTGTTCGCTGCAACATCAAGTTTGATTGTTCCTATTTCATATGTATGCACGTCTATACCTTTTTTGTTCGGTGCAACATCAGTTTTGATTAATCCTATTCCCCGCCAATACGCGTCTACATTTTTTTTGTTCGCTTCAATATCGGTTTTGATTGTTCCTATTTCCTGTGTATGCGCGTCCGCACCCTTTTTGTTCGCTTCAATATCAGTTTTGATTGTTCCTATTTCCTGTGTATGCGCGTCCATATTATTTATGATCGTTGTAACATCAGTTTTGATTGTTTCTATTTTCCGTCCATGCGAGTCTACATTATTTATGATCGTTGCAACATTAGCGCCGATTATTTCTATTTCCCGTTCATGCGCGTCTACACTCCTTTTGTTTGTTGCAACATCAGTTTTGATTGTTTCTATTTCCTGTCCATACGCAGTGATATCATTTATAGTTATTGTAATCTCATCCGGCTTGGTATTTTTTTTTACCAAAGAATTTATCAAAGTTGTCATCGATCCTGTTAACATTTTTTCGCAACGGGGGTAAATTGGCCGACAGCGCCATAAGCTCCGAAATAGCATTTTTTATCATTACAAAATTCGGTTCGGTTGCCGTCGGGGGTCCCCGAAAAAAACTGTCGACAGTGGTTTGCACATCGGTGAAATGCGTTAGCATCGCCTTGAAATGAATTTCCTGCAAGTTAAATTCACCACGTAAACTTTTTAACGAATTCGACATGGTTATATAATTGTCGCCAAGTGTACTTATTTTTCCATTTATCGTCAAGATGGATTCACCCGGTTTGAGTCGTCCGTCGCTGGTATACAACGCGATAGTGCCCTCGGCGGCATCACGCTGTCGTATTAAAACGTCATTCAGTGACACATTACCGGATTTCAATTTACCCTGGCGGTCTTGAAATACAACTATTTCGCCCGGGTCAACACTTGTTAGATTCAACGTATCAGCGATTTCATCCTCGATTAGTCTTTTTATGTTGGCGGCGGCCGTTTCCGTGGATTCTTTCGGCGCCGAAATAGGTCGGCCCCAAATATCAATCATCGTTATTGTAAAAAAAAACCAGCGTTTCTAATTAACCCGCCGGGCCTCTACGACCCCACTAGTGTATTCGTTTACAACCACATGAGGTGGTTTCCGCGATGATGAAATCGCCGCGAGTACGTTCAATACCTCACGGCCGCATATCGGCGGGTCACTTAACTGCTGTGTTGGCAGCGTGGAATAAAAAACCCGGGCTGAACACGCCCGGACATACCGCATGAACTCTTTCGGCGGGGCTAACCCGTATGAATCAAAATAGACGATTGCACGCGGATCAATCGCGTACGCAACCCAATGAGTTCCCGCTCCGGAGGACCCATCGAGGTTAATTATGCCGGTTTCAATATTCCTTGGTGCCGCCGGTAATTGATCCCTCATAAAAACACCTCTGAAGTTTTTTATCGCTAGCGCGTTTGCGGCGTCTGTTAAATCAAAATTAGACATAGGAGTCATTGACTTCTGCGTTAATAAACGGTTCCCGGTAGTCTTAGACCCTTTCCCGAGTACCATAAATACGGAGTTCCCGGTAGTCTTAGACCCTTTCCGGCCACGGGTCGTTTTTTTTTGTAGCCTTTCCCGGTTGCCTTCTTCAATGCCATTCCCGCCGCGGTACCAACGGCCCCCAACGCAGCCGCCTTAGCCACTGCTGGTGCGGCCGCGGCAATCAACGCTGGAATCGCAGCTAACAGCGGAAATATTCCACCGGTCTTTTCCATGTTTTTAATTGCTGCGGCCGAAAAATCTATTTGAACACCCTTTTTATTCTTCATCGCATCATTGAAATGTTTTATTTGACGCGCCGTCAACGATATCTTATGATTACCACCTGCCATCTGTGACGGCTTTAGCGTTATTGTGGTCCCGCATTGTTTAGCCGACTTTGATCGTAATTTCTTGACTTGACCATCAGTCAACTCTACACTGACGACACTATACGACATTTTATTGTAAACGCGTTTTGTGCTTTCAATTACATGTTTTCCACTGGCGCAACAACGATTCTCATTCGTCCACCAACACCTTCTAGCAGCATTGATTTATCGCTGAGAATGACAGCAACCGCTCTATAATTAACACCACCCGGGGCTATACGAGCTCGGAAGTGTATATCAACGACGGATTGTCTCGTTAAATCAAGATGCTCCAACGAAAAATAATAAATCGGATACAGGTTTTTAAAATCAAGTTGCGATATTTGCAAACCAGTGTCGACGTTTTGATCACGACCCATGTATGACAGCAATCGATGATACACACGTGCGATATGGTTGTCGCCGTAATTAAGCTGTATATCCTCGGATGGTTCCTGTTGTCCGTTTATTCTCAGCGAAACATCCCTGACTCCTAATTGATCAAATATCATATGGCTGCGTTCTTGACTGCCCAATCGTTCCCTATTCTGCAGCGCTATGAATATATGACGCGGGGCTGAAACACCCTGTTTTGATGCCAGGTGCCATGTAAACGTATCGGCGACGTTATCCTCTTTAGCATCAGTTGTTACCGCTAGCCAACTCAACAACGATTTTCCTCCCTGTTCCATAAATGCTAACAATCGTGCTTCCGTGGTAACTGATGGAGTCAGCACCGGCATCCACAATGCCATTTTAGTTAAAATGACTTTACCGGCAGCGACGCCAGCAGCACGCCATATTGCATTGTTATCATCGCCCCTTCGCGTCAGCGCGATTGTATGCTTAGCCCCATAGATAACTTTTCTAACATTTCTGCAGAATCCAAATATGTGATGGAGTGGAATCGCGCATGAAAACTTTCGGCGTGGTCTTTGCAACATCCCTACTCGTGTTGCGAATCCCATATTGTAATTATCGTTAAGACTTTTTATAACAGTGAAATCTGCGCCTGGTCTTGCCCTGCGGTCTGGATTGGCTGCTTCAGCCTGTGGGTCAACTGCGTTATCTCTTGCCGTCAGCACGTTGACGTACTGAAGATGATCAGCGTTATCGGTGGAGTCCTTTGCGAACATCATAGATGGGCCCGCCGATCTTGTGTAATCATCCGAGTATCTCGCTAACCCAATTATCGTCGTTGCAACATCAACCTCGCGTTCTATTGATTCAATTTCTCGCCCGTCAATAAGATATCTGGCGCTCTCAAATAACGCCATGATACCGTTGTTGACGAAGCCAACTCGAACACGATTGTCATCTGCGTATGGTGCATTATCGGCAGCATTTGTCACGAGTTCTCCCTCAATTTCGATAAACGCTTCACACGGCAGAAAGTATTTACTGGTATCTTGGACTTGAAGTTCAATTCGCGATCGTAGGTCAGGTTGCGCTGCATAATAAGAATAATATTGATAATCACGGACAGAATCATCCCTGCGCACTGGGGCGTCCATATCAAACGCGGGATCAGCGGTACGCGCAAACATTTTATTATTTATCATGTTGATGTTTTCAATTGCGATTTTTTCGTCGTAGACCACTTCCCGCTATCGCGTTCATGAGCGCATTGGTTGCCGCATCGGCGGATGGCGAAGTCGCCAACGACTCTAGTTTTTCTTCCACGGCGTTATTTATTACTTTACTGACATTTGCAGGCATCACTGTCGTTGATGGCATCTGTTTTTTTCTCCTCACCAACGACATTAGTTTGTCCCGCGCGGCTGAAAGCGCCTTTCCGGCAACATCTCCAATGGCACTAATACCCTTATCACGAATAACATCAATAGCCTTCATTCCTAATTGTTTGGCTAACGGCGCTACTTTTGGAGCCATTCTAGTAAATAACCCCGCAATGGTGCTACCGAGACCATCTCCATAATACGCGCGGTAAACAGGCAATCGCGAGTTTACCACGTAGACGAGTACTGGTTTATCGTGGTTGTAGTGTATGATCATCCTTATTATAAAAACAACAGTTTTCCAATTAGTGATTGTGATCACCAGTGATTGATCACCCCCCCCCCCACCACCGAATCAAAAACCGGAATAAATTTTATCAAAATTTCCTTGGTTTTTTGCCCTCGATAAAAATCTGGTTTTTTTCTGGTTTTTTCTTGATTTTTAGTCATTTTTGGTCGTTTTTTGTTGCCTATAGTCGTTTTTTTCTCGATTTTTCAGAAAAACATCGATTTTCTCTAAATGATTTCCTTGGGTTTTTGCCCTCAAAAAATGGCCAAAAACAGTCAAAAAATGGCCAAAAACAGTCAAAAAACGGTCAAAAATTAACAAAAACGATAATTTTATAATTTTATAATTTTATAATTTGTTTAATCATCCACGAGTTCGTCTATGAGCGTTCGATATGCATTAATGTCCATAATACCGCCTGCAAATAACCGCTTGCAAATATCAGCGGCCTCATTGATTATTTCCGGAGAGTTATTTCCGGCTCGTTTTCCTCCAATTAGTACCTCTAGCCGTGATATATCACTGAGAACACTACCAGGACAGGTAACGCCGTAGGATTCTTTACCAACAGAGTATCCTTTTCCTTTTTTTAGTCTTCTGTCTTCAACTTTCTTGTGGAATGCATCGTAATCGGGATCACCACGATGTGGTAATGCATCTTTATGTTTACTCGCTAAATACACTATTCTTGTCCAGTCCTTTAACGACTTTATATTTTTCTCGTAACCGCTATTGATATGCTTCTTATCTCGTGTTTTCTTAGCAAAATTGTTGGCAGCAAAATTAATTAATTCTTCATCGCTGAAGGCCCTGATTTGATCTATTGCGGACTTTCTAAGCACATTACGGGGTATATTCCCATCTTTCTCTTTTTCTTCCGGTATTTCTTCTTCTGGTATTTCTTCTTCTGGTTCTCTTGCGGTGGCGCCTAGTTCTTCTTCATCGGCCATTGTAACATAAGGTTCTTGTGGTTCGGTTATAGCGAGTGGTGGTGGCCTCCGTGTTGTAGCAGCCGCTATTTTCGCAGGGAGTGTTTCTAAAGACCTTTTTGTTTGTTTTGTCTCTGCCGCTATCTTTTCAAGCGCATCGAGGACGGGCACAGTTGCCGCCGTAACATCTTTGGTCGCTTTAGTTACCGGGGCAAAGAGTTGTTCTCTTCCAACAGCAAAATCAGTTTGTAGTTGTTGCCGCGTTTGAAGTTGTTCTCGGACCCTGTCTCGTAACGGTATGAACTTTTTAAGCGCTGCTAGCCGCTCTCTGGCTAGCCGAGTAGTGAGTGATTCACCTACCATTATTGCAATTGCTCCGCAATTTCTAATTTCTCGCCGAGTGTGTCATCGGAGGCTCCGTCTATAATCCTTCTAATGTTTTTGATCTTACTAGAAATCTCCCGGCGTCGTTCATAAACACGTCCAAGTTTTTTTCGTATTATTTCAACGGCAGTAAATAGTCCAATGAATGCATTTGCGTCATTGTGGTACAGGTTCTCATTAATCGTATGTTGTAATCGTTTTATAAAAAAGTACTCGCGGGCCAGGGTGAAACGCCCCCGTTTTGATTGTTCGTTAATAATCTCATAATCGGATAATATTTTTTCACTGTCGAGACCATCAGATAATTCAATTCCTTGATCTTTTAATTTTAAAATCTCGGCTAATATATTATTGATGTCTTCGATATTCATTATTCTTATAAAACATCTTGTTTTTAAATAAAAAAAAATAAACCCCGTGTATCAATCCCGAGGTGTTCAACAACACTGAATACTTTGTTTTCTTCCGGAACAGACGATTTGTTGTAGCGTTCGCACTGTCATGGCGACTTCGTCAGCGCCATAGGCGCCGGTGGCCTTGTCACGGTGACTTCGTATCTATATATGAAAATCGAATTCTGTGCCCAGTCTTTTTTGAGATCGCTGAATTCTGTATTCCTTCTGCAACAAATCGTACTGAGGTTATACAAATGTCGAAATATTTTCCTGCCGCATTCATGGAGTGAAATGTTTTTTCTTCGTGCGTTGTTGTATCAAACGATTTGACACCCTTTGCTTTCTTTGGGTATTTACCAGTTTGGCCTTTTTTGGCATTCTGACTTTGCGAGATAGCTTGCAAGTTTATAAGAGAATTATCAGTCTTATTATTATTAATATGATCAATCACAAGTCCATTCTCGATTAATCCGTTGAATACCTCAAATACCGCCCTATGAACATAGTACTTCTTCTTTCCGGCACCAAACATCAAATACCCCTGATTATTTTTCCATCCAACCGGCTTCTTCAGTCTACAGTTTCTAACAACGCCGTCGCGAGATGCCTCGTAATTGACGAGCAAGGGGTGAGGTCTGAACTCTTGGTCCATTTGTATAATAATACTATTTGTCTAATTTATTATTTGGTTTAATTATAAACCTTTCAACATAGTCTTGGGGGGTTTTGATGACGAAGTCGGCGGTGGGGTCAATGACGGCGTTTTTAATTCGCTTGTCATAATAGCGTTTTAGTTCCCTGTTCCCTGTATCGCTTTCCGCCACAATTAATACACAACTGCGATTTTCCTCTTACACCGACGTGGCAAACCAAGCACGGGAGGGGGCCAAGAGAACCATTACGAACGCTTTGTAAATGATACCCGCAGAATTCACCTCTACATGATTTATTGCACGGGGTTGTCGACCCAATCATCAACCATTTGCATTTATTCATTATACTATATTCTTTTATTTAAATACTTGTTTTAATTATATGGATGAGTTTGAGAGATTAGCAGCAATTAAGCCCTGGAAAAATATTAGGTTTAATATCGATAGAGTCCTCAAGGACGTACCAAAAGCGTTAATAAACGATAGAACCCTGTTAAATAAAATACGCGATTGTATCAATGAATTCAAGCGTGATGGTGCATCTCATAGTTGGTCAACATTTCGAATTGATGGCGTTGTTGATGCTACCATGAACGACAACCGCGCAGCAACGATAATATCACAACTTGACGGTAAAAGGTATTTCTTCAGAGTAAAATTTATTGTCCGGGTGGAATCAGGTAATTGGATCATACGTGATAAATTTGAACCAGTTCTCAGCGACAAGAAAACAGTCACTGTTAGCCGCGACTCCAAGCCAGGGCTGTTAACCGGAATTGACAGACCATACTATGAACGAGCGTATCCTGAAACAGCAGTTGTTTATGGAATATACCCGCTAAATAAGAAACCTGATATCCGAAAACTGAAACCAATGAAACAGTCAACTGGGATAAATTGTGTAGCAGAACGAATAATAGAGCATTTTACAAATGCGTGTCGAGGAAACAAATTGACTGATTTACGACGTAGCAAAATCAACCAGTGGGAACTAACCGTAAAAGAGCGTGGAGCAACCATCAGCGACATAGCGAGATTAGAAACATCGCTGAGATTTCCAATAACCGTTACAACGATAACCGGTGAAGTATTATACGAATCGAAGTATAAATCAAATGGGGCCCCAATCAAAATTATTGATCATAACGAACACGCGTGGACGTCCGCGATCACAGTATTTCCACGGGATAGAACAGTAAAGTATATCCCGGGGGAATTTTTGGGAGAGGACGGTTTTCTCGCGGAGAGGAAACTATTTGATGCTATTGCTTGTTTGTGTAAAAACGACCCTGTATCAATGTGGTTACTTCGCAGCGCTGAAAACGATGCGAATACCTTTGATCAGTTTGTAAGACCAAACGGTGAATTATATCGCACTGAAGCATTTCACAACAGGATGAAAAAACCGCCATGGAATTTGAAGAGCATGATGAACAACTGCTAACAAATTGTTTTACGATTCCATCGGTTGTAGCTCATGTTGCAGCGAGAAAAAATGCGTGGAGACCAACGCGCAAGGAATTTCTGCCGGATGTACAATCCAGTTGTTTGGAGTATTATCACGGTGGACTATGGAACACTGAATACAACCGCGACGCTATGATCTCGGTTGATATGGTTGCCTGTTATCCAGCGAGTTTTCTCGGGTATGGATCCGCCGCTAAGTACTTTAGACGATTTGGACATCCCAGACATGAAATGACTCGTGTTGCTATTAATGGACCACTGCCTGATTTTGATTTAACCGGATTCGCTCGCATAGTATCATTTGAATTCGCAGCAGGACTTCATCGCTGTTGTTATATTTGGATCGGTAGACACATGGCTGAAAAGAAGTGGCTGCCAATAGCGCTGCTACGGTATATGATTGATTGTAAAATGCTAATTTCGTTGATTGTCAGTGACGCGATTATATCATACCGGGCGCAGACTGAAGTCTGGTTACCAGAACCGGAGCGTCTAGATAGCATAATTGACGAGTCCAAAAAACACATTGATGCCGACGAGGAATATATCGTCGAATGGTCCAAAAAGATATTTAACCAACGAAACAGAGAGGCAAAAGATCTCGGTAGAAGAATAATCGGTAAGTTCACACAAGGTGGAAAAAACTACGACTACAAACGATATTGCTCGCTGCTGATTATAGATGACGCAGAATATGATTTTGTAATCAAGGATGCAGTGGCGAAAAATAAATACGTGAACTGTAAAACAGCTTTCTTGTCCAATGGAACAAGGTTGGGTACAGTTGTTACCTACAGCGATGGAGACAGCCCAGCATATCCACATTTGAGGGCGTCTATGCTGGGTTATGCCGCTATCAATTTATTCTCGATGATAAATAGATTCCCCGATACCGCGGTTAGAGTAGCCGTTGATTCGTTTTATGTTGACGTAAAGTACAAGGAAAACGTAGCCGAGTTTACTAGTCCGGACGAGAGTTGGGGTACATGGAGAATTAAAAATGAAATACGACGCGATTATTCCCCGTCAGCAGATGTCACCGTTGAGAACAATTACTTACGCGGTGATAAATTATCAGAATGGTCTAATGCACCACCGTGTTCTGATCCAATTTGTAGACACAAAACAGTTTATTTAAGCGGCTGTGGCGGGTCAGGAAAGACGACCCGGGCAATTGAATTATTTCGAACGCGGGCAAGTATAATCGTGCTTACACCGACCCATAGACTAGCGCGAGAAATAAAACAACGAAATGTTGACGCCGTTACTTATCACAGCTTTTTTCGATACAGCGGTGGTGAGTGGACTCCTGATCGAATGGGTGAAAAATTTATTCCTGAGGTTATCATCTGGGATGAGATATGTACTGTTTCGTTAGACGTTTTACAAATGTTTCTTGAGTGGTTGCTGCTCGCGAATACAGCGGTGATCATGTGTGGCGACCATGGCCAACCACCACCATTTGTCGGCGAGGGTCCACATGATTGGTTAAGGGGTTTTGTGGACTATTATGAAGAAACCGATACTGATTACCGGGCACTTGATGAACAACTGCGCGAGGTTAAAAAATTAATCAGATTACAGCCGGATAGAATTCAATGTGAAATAATTCGCGAGGTGATTCCGGAAACGCCGTTAAATGAATTCTGGGAAACATGGAGACCAAACGATTTGATTGTAGCGAGTAGAAAGATAGTCAGGGACACACTTCAGCGGAGGTTGTTTACGTTGCATAAGGAAAAGTTTCCAACGCGTCCAGTGCCGTTATGTTATAGACCCGCGGATACACGGCGGCAGAACATTGAAGTTGAAATCCCGGGCCCGACGGCGTCAGGGACAAAAAAACAAATTCTCGTGCTGAATGATATTGTGCTCGTTGATATCAGCGTCGTCGAGGACGCGCTACGTGCTGATAAATCCCCGTGGACGCTAGGATACGCAACAACAATACATTCCTCGCAGGGACTAACCATCACGGACACAATTGTTTGGATGGTTGATAATCGCATCGAATGGTCGAATCTAGTCTATCTTGCAGTGTCCCGAGTACGGAGAATAAATCAGCTTCGAAGAATTGTTGTTGACGAAGTCAGTGACGAAGCCAGTGACGGAGTCAGTGACGGAGTCACCATCGATGCAAGCGCCATTGATAGAAAACTCTCGGGTTACCGCCAACAGGATAAAAAAAAACAGCGGCGTTTTGATATTGATGCCGAATTAATAATTGCGTTACGACAACAACAGAATAATCACTGCGCGAGTTGTAATTGTGTAATGCGTTGGCGTTATTCGGATAAAGACGCTCGCCAATTTACCGTGGACAGGATCGATAACAGTCTCGGTCATGTCAAAAACAATGTGAGGTTGACCTGTCTTGAGTGTAATAGACGCAACGACGCTAGTTAAGACCACGCGGGGGTAATTGAGTATCGTTAGGTATCACTTGTAGTTGCTCGCGTGTAAATCCGCGCTGAGGAGCAGTTGAATCCAGTCTATAGATCGGTGGTCTACCAGTTGATCGTGTTATCGTTGATATGTTATGTGTGGTAACACTCCAAATAGGATCAGTAGCTCTTTTTTTACCGCCTTCAAGCTCTCCTGGTTCATATAGATATCTCACGGTAACATCGCCGAGAATCGGCTTGGAAACGCTATTTATTTTTGATCTTCCGGGTATATACTCGTATTTAATCGCGTCGCTGGGCTTCATGTTGATTGCTCGGGTAATCTCGTTATTTAACGCTGCAATTACGCCTGGCAACCTTTTGACCCATTCACGAGATCGTTTTTCTTGGATGAATTCCTTCGCGTATTGATATCCAAATAACCGTTCAGCAACAGTCCGATTGAATCGTTCAACAATTGCCTGATCACGATGTAGCGCAGTATGACCTCGTCGTATCGCGACGCTATGATGTTTCAGCGTTGATAGAACAGCGCCGCGAAATTCACTACCGGGATCAACTTGTAATAGATTTGGCCAGCGCAGAGGACCTCTTCGATAAATCCGCTCAAACGCATCGGCTACTTCAGTTGCTGACTTTGTTTTTAACGGCTCCGCTTGTTTGTATCGACTCGCAACATCAACTACAGTTAGCGCGTATTTGTAACCGTTGTCATGCGGCAGAAATAGTATATCAGCTTGATGAACTCCATTAGGTACGCTGACATCAAAGCGCGAGAAGTTGATTTGTTTAGGCGGTGGTAGATAGATTTGCCATATAGCCTGTTTGGATAACCAATTAGCCGCAGTGGCCTTTGTTACCTTTGCAGCGCTTGCAAGCTTACCAATTGCGGCCTTCCCCTTCCAGTATCCTCTCGGAGAATAATAGATGGATTCCATATTGTTATTAATTACCAGCGCCCATCATTAATTTACCTTTCATAGCCGATTTTACCAACCATGAGGCCAATTTTTCTTTGACGGATTTATCAGGAATAGCATTTAACGCGTGAATTAATTTTACGTCCGCGATATGACGCTGTTGCAAATCGCTACTTTTGTAAGCAACATCATGAGCATGACACGCCTTATCGATAGCGTTTATTGGGTACTCACCGGGTTTGGGCTGATTTTGATCATCGAGTCTGATATCTAATCGTGTTCCGGGGCCACAGTAGCTATATCCTGGGAGGTGCTTTTCTCCTGGATACTTTGCCCACGGGGTTCCGGGAAGTTTTGATAACCTGGCTGCGACGTCACCTCCTCGCTTTTTTTTAAAACATCCCCGGGTTTAATAGAAATAAATCTAAATTTCTTTGTACCGCATTGTACACACTTGCCAGTAAGGGCCGATCTGTTATTTCTTGTTGTAGCGGTTGTCATATCATTTGTGCCAGTACGTACTCTACACTTCACACAATATAGATCCATAATTTATGTATAGAGATATGAATATAATTGATTTTTCGGCGACTAAAACAAGAGAACCAGTTAAGCATGTTGCAGCGTTACCAAACTCGATCCGGATGATTATCATCGGACCATCTGGATCCGGCAAGACGCAATTGTTACTCAATTTAATAATGAGATGGATGAAGTGGGATAAGTTGTATTTGGTTGCTTCTAGCGTAGATGATCAACGATGCTACGAGGTGTTGAAAGATTTCAACGAGAATGCATCAGCGATCGCTAAAAAAAATGTCATCGAGTTTATTACAGATATCAATGATGCACCAGGTATCGATGATATTGATGGCGACGTTAACAATCTAGTCGTGTACGATGATGTTATGTTAGACAATCAAAAAAACCCAGCTAGAATATTTTCCAGAGGCAGGCATAAAAACACTGACGTGATATATGTCACTCAACGGTATACTCAGATTCCAAAAGTAATCAGAGATAACTGTAATATTCTTGCTGTATTCAACGGCGTTGATACACACACGCTACGAAATATTTGGCAGACATGGTGCGGCGGTGACATGGACTTTAATGTTTTTCGAAACTTTTTTAGTCATGCTCAGTCGACCCCACATGGATTCATAACGATAAATTTACATGATCCTCGGACACGATATCGTATCGGACTTGACCAAATATTCGGTTAGTTGTAAATAATTTTCATTGTAAGCAGCAGAGGGGGCGATGACATCGACGCGGTCGTCGATGTGCTTACCGGACGCTGACGACGCTGGGGATCGGCGCGCAGAAGGTGTTAATTAAACCAAATGACGATTGGACGATCCCCCGACGACGACGTCGTTTTTTTTTTATCAGGCGCTGACGACACTAGATCGTTGAGTTGCAGAAAGTATTAATTAAGCCAAATGACGATTGGACAAAATGTCGGATTCGCCCCCTCTGCTGCTAATGTATATAGATGTGGGATGATTATACCTATATACAAACAAAATGGTAAAGATAAAAAGGATCCAGTGAATTATCGTGGTATAACATTGACATCTTGTCTGGGAAAATTGTTTGAAAAAATATTGATGACTAGAATTCAAAAGTATTTAGACAAAATAAGCTTTCCACATCCTTATCAATTTGGATTTCGTAAGGAGGCTGGATCTATCTCCGCTGCTTTTACTCTTCAAGAATGTTTGATGTACTTTAATAATCATAACTCTAATGTATATGCTGTTTTTCTGGATAACGAAAAGGCATTCGATAGACTGTGGCACTGTGGACTATTAAAAAAACTGAAAATATTAGGAATTAATGCAAAAATATGGAGAATAATCGCCCATTCCTACACACAGTCAAGTGCCTGTGTAGCGTGTAGAGGATGTATATCTAACACATTTCCATTACGGAGAGGCGTTGGTCAAGGGCGTGTAATGTCGGCTTTTTTATTTCTCGTGTACATAAATGACCTATTGGATGAGCTAGTAATGACTAATTGCGGGATAACAGTGAATCAGATGAACATACCTGGCATGCTTTTGGCAGACGACACTACTCTACTAAGCTCTACGCTGAATGGATTGCAAATACTCGTGAATACAGCTTATCAGTATGCACAGAAGTGGAAATTGAAATATAACTCTAACAAGAGTAATTGGATGATATTTAGTAAAAGAAAGGAAGTGTACTCATCAAATGGAATTACTCTGGGATCACAGAATATTCCTAGAGCAAAAAAAGTGAAATATGCAGGAGTTACCTTTTCGCAATCAGTGAAAACTAATGATCGTATAATCTATTCCTACGATAAAGCTAAACGTGTAACAAACTCACTATACTCAATTGGATTAAATGCAAATGGAATGAATCCTATAGTCTCTGTGAAAGTCTGGGAAAGAGTTATATTGCCATCTGCTTTGTATGGCTCAGAACTCTGGTTTAATATGTCATATCAGGGCATTGAATCAATGGAGAAAATACAACGATATTTCGCCCGGAGAGTACAAGGTTTCCCTCAAAGATCGCCTATTGGATCTACGACATCGTGCTTGGGGATGATATCAATGGAAGCTCGCATAGATAAGCAAAAACTCGTATTCCTTGGTCGCATGTGTAGAACATCAGCAAATTTAACGGCTAAAAAGGTTTTCCTCTGGGCTGTTGGAACTTTTATTTTTGACCCCCAACATAGCTACAACTCTTTTATATATGATGTAAATACTGTACTAAAAAAGTATGATTTAGAAGACTATCTCAACGACTTTATTTTCACTGGAAAATTTCCAGACAAAATAACATGGAAAAACTTAATTGGGACAAGAATACAGATATTAGAGGAGAGAAAACATGAAATGAGTATCAGAAATCCATCAGAGGGATTTGGTAGATTTTTAAAAATTAATCCAGGATTAAAAATGCATCATCTATGGAAAATAGCTTACACTGACTCAAGCAGAAAAATGGAATATGGGACATTAATTCGTATTGGAGGAATGCAAGCAAGACCTGGACTGTGTCCCCTATGTGGCAAAATGAGTCATGACCGTATTTTGCACATTTCGATGAATTGTGCCTTAACCTCAGACGACAGAAACCACTTGATGGAAAGTCGATTTTCGTATATGCCTCCAGTGATTTACCGTGATTTCTGTGATCAGATCGATGATGTTATACTGATTATACTACTTGATGGTTTAAATGATATATCAGAACGTTTAGAATTTGAGGCATGGATAAATATGATCAGACTATCTACCAAGTATTTCATTAAGATAAAGGACATTATATATTCGATTCAATAGAGAACTCACTCAAAATATAAGGAAAGAAATATTTGTACTGGATTGCAAAGAGAGTAGGAAACTATTTTTGTTGTGAGGATACATTTTCAAATGTTTTATCGTATATATATCTCTATCTAGATTAGTAATGATTTTAATTTATTTATTCGTTTGCTATTGGAAATAATTCAATAAGTAACGAATCTACTATTTTTGTGATTCTATGTATTTAAATGCATTTCTTTTTTGTCTTAAAATCTTCAGAAAATGGAGGAATACAAGAATATCATCATCATCATCTCTCTCTCTCTCTCTCTCGTTAAAACATTGTGTATATTAACATCCAGTCATTAACACGTTCTGAAGTGACACCTGGAAAATGGCGGTCTTAACACAGGTATAGTGTGACAGAATAACTAGACAGAAATAAACCGAAACCATTTTTAAAAAGCAATTTTATAAATGTATAGGTACATTAGTTGTGCGTGCCACCTTAATGAAAGACATGAAAGTTTACAAAATCCATTCTACAATGACAAGCTAGGATGTAATTAGTTGGCTTGGCCACGTACATCATTCGCAGACAGCTTTTTAACGAATAACACTATCTTCATATTAGCGCCTTCCTCTCTGTTGTTCAACAGCTCGTCTGCTTCCAAGAAGTTTTTGCATAGGTTCCATCCAGTTTTTTCGGATCCATGACATCTTAAAAGTCATGATTTTCTTTACCGCTCGGGTCTGTCCTCCAATTAACAGAGTGCTTGAGACAAGAAATCTGTTCCTGACAGCAGACAATTCGTAGAATTCGTTGCTGTAGTCTCCACACATTTCATCATCTTGGAAGAAGACCTTATTAGTGAGGACGTCTGGAGAGAAGAGGTAACACAGTGTAATGAGTGTGTTCACCTCCTCTGTCGTCAAGAAAGGGTAATTCCTGTAGTTTTTCAGTTTTAGGAGTGTGGCGTTATTACCATCGTCAGCTTTTAGAGCTGTACACACGCACTGCAGGTAGTACATCAGCCTTGCTTTTGGATTTTCAGGGACACTGGCCACGACTCCAATTTTCTTCAAGCCTATCCTTGTTTGCCCCAAGTAAGCCATACTGAATGCAATATTCTCCTTAAAGTTTGCAGTTTGCCAGTCAAGACATATATTGTTGTAATTGCAGTGCCATACGATTAAAGTATACCCCTTTCAAGGTCGATTTATTGATTATGGTGTATACGTTTCCAGGAAATTTTAACAAAATGCTTGTGACGTTAAGGCTTGAAATATCATGTGATAAGTTTGTTTGTTCACTGCATGGTGATTATTTGATTTAGTGTCACAAGTAATTTCGATATAACTTGTACGTATATCTTATAGCTGATATATTGTACTTCCTCTTAACGAATTTGGCAACATTGAGGAAAGTGGTGTTTATTACGCTTGCCAATATTTAAAATAGAACAGATTATAAAAGGTCATTCCTAAATAATGATGTGCGAATCCATCAACACTAATATGTTTTAACATTGTCATACCCTCAGTTTATTAATTGAATACAAACAGTTTCGTATACTCCAAGCCTATCTCTTTAACTGAATATAATGGTTTCCGTCGACATCAATCATATCTCATTGATTAAACATGTTGGTTTCAGTAGACATCACGCTTATTTCTTTATCTTGATATGTTCTCTTACCTATATATTTATGTTATATTGGTTGTCGCAGAATAGAAACTGAGTGGGTTTTTGGATTAAATGAATAATACAAACACAATGTGAGAAAGATGGACATTTATGAAATGAATTAATAAAGAAAAATATATGTTGTAAAAATAGAATGAATCTCTCACGCTCTCAACATACGATAGACCCAATCACTCTACACAGCATTCACACATTGAAAATAAACCAAAAATATGAAAACTATATGAAGTACAGATCCAAGAAACCTCATGGACTCCAGATACGTTTCGAACAGTATTATACCAACAAGAGAGATTCGCATAATCTCAAATATGTACTCCGATTAAGATTCAAATTAATTTTATGAACAAAACTAAGATTCAAAATAATCTTATGAATACAACTAAGATTCAAATAAAAAATCTTATGAACACAACTAAGATTTAAAATAATTTTATGAACATAAAAATGCAATTGGAACAATAATTGAACCAAACGTATGCTTCTAGACCCCTTGTACAGTCGAACAATTCCTAGGGTTGGCTCGCACTCTTATCGGCCGCTCGCACCTTTTATGGATCCACCACATGTACAGTCATACGTATACACGTATATACAGCATACAGCTCCCTTTTGAATTTGCTACGTCTACGTCTGTGGCAAAGACATACGTACATACATACATACGTATCGACAGCACTCAGCCTTAAATACTCTGGAAACTCCAGACAGCACTAAACAGCTTCAGATATCTCTAGACATCTCTAGCAAACTGTACTCAGCTCTAGTCATAGTCACAGTCACAATCCCAGTGACAGTCACAATCAGAGCGACAGTCACAATCAGCTACAATAAAACCAAATTGGTCATAATAATAGTTTCTGTAAAACTCTAGATATATGCTAATACATTAACCTCTAATAGTGACTTGTAATTCAAAGTTCAAATCTGCGTTGTAATACATGCATTATTACGCGATAAGACATTACAAACCGAATAAGCTTCGCATATCAATGAAATGTAAATTTAACACTTACTCCTATGGTTGGATAACAATGGAGAGCGTATATTCCTTGACGTTATCCAAAACGACCAGTGTCTGTTTAGAAATCGATCTTAGTTAAATCCATAGGAGAGTGAGCAAAGGTCAAGGAAAATACCCGCGCATATCTTCTTATTAATGTCTCTTCGTCGCAATTATTTACCGGCGAGGTACATGTTAATACAGTAGCTGTATTAACACTTAACACTTCTTCACCCTAGATAACGTTGTACGCATGAACAACGAGAAATATTCAGAGTTCTAAGGCAAAACCAAGTTTTGTTTTTATTTTCCTAATTCTGTGACATTGGTAACTTAAATGCATTTACATGACAGACTTTCATTGTTTACAATGTAACATATTTGTTAATGATTACTATTGTGATAATTTGCCACCTGGCACAATACTTCCAAATAATGCTGTTATGTCTTGTTCATTAGGTTTCACCAATTTAGGTTTAAAATTAATATAATATATGCAATAAGTTATTTTTTCTTCAGATAAAAGCAATACATTTATTTGCAATCTATTTGGAGGCAGGAAATGTTTTAAAAAGTTCCATCCATTTTCATCTGGTCCCGAAAATAATATAGTCAGTCCCGGCCTACCATTACGACCGTGCGATAGAAAATGTCACTTTGGTCATGTCTTCTGCAAATTCTTCAAGAGATGCCATTTAGAGGACCTATTTTACAATGTAGTATATGGTAAGATATTTTTTCTTCTTATTTGTCTGATACTTTGCCTGTTATAACAATTTAGAATAATTGAACTGTTTTGCCTGTTTTGCATTTTTGATAGTATGCTCTTAAGGGACCGACAGATTTCGGAACTGCCAAAACAGAAATTATCCTTTGGCACCCCTAAAATGGAAAAACACATTCTAGACGTCAAATGAAGGGCAGATGGATTTTCTAGGTGTGTTTCCAAACTTGGCAATGTGTATATTTGATCGATATTGGACATATATGCTACAATAAGGTTTTTATTCCGAAACTAGGGTTTCCAGGGAAAGGTTTTCTAAGCTCTTATAACATCCGTCGTTGACTGTACCCCCATGACTGGGTCAAGTATGTGCATAATTAAAATTGATAAATATTCTTGTATCATTTATGAGTTAACTGTGTCATGGGGGTAGAGGCTAGTGCGTGTGTCAAGAACACAAAGGAGTCATAACAGGGAAAAGCCCCATTTTCATACTGTTATATGTGTGTGTCTGTGAGGGTGTACATTGTTATTTTTTACATAGTTGATGTCTATATTGGTGTGATACCATGTATATATTATGTAAATAGTTTGGGCATTCAATTATGTTCATAAAAATGGATTCATCTATGCAAGAATGCCAAATTAAATGGATGAATGAATGACATATATAGTAAACTACATCAAACTTAATCACTAGTGTTAGTGCCATTCGTATATACTGATACAGTTTCAAACATTCACTTATGTTCATAAAATAAAACTTTCTTAGACTCTCCTCCTCTTTCTATTTCAAAATCCACTAGCAGCTCTCTCTCTCTCTCTCTCTCTCTCTCTCTCTCTCTTGGCTCTGGCTCACTTGTCGGTTCTGGATCACGTGTCGGCGTGTATCGATGGCCGGGTTCGGCCCAAATGTCGTGGATCAATGATGTAATTGATCTTTGCTCACTATGGTTGGACTCACTGTGGTTTTCTTATTAGAGATGTGTTTACAGTAAGGTAAAAATGTCTCTTTCGTGTTATCAATGTCATGTAGCTAAGCTGGGCTTGAACGATATGAGTCATGAATCAAAGTTGAAATTAAGTGAGAAAGAGTCTCATATGTGGTTGAAGCGTGCGACTTAGTTGATAGCTTACGCGAATAAGGATCTAAAGTATGAGCCAGAGATGATTTATTGTGAGGAGGAGGAGGCGGAGGAGTGGATGAAACGTAGTCATTGTCATCAGCGTCCAATGCAACGGTACATTCAGCAGCATTGCATACGAAATAAGCTGAAACGTTTTCAAACGACAGAGCCCCAGTGAAACGACTTAGAATTTTTGTTGAATAATGTGACTCGAGTACTCTTGATGGATCGTGCAAAATTTATCCAGTTTGAATATGTGTTTAAACGTAGTTTAAGCATAATTTTGAGAAGATGGGTCTGGTCGAGCATGCGGAAAATCTCGGTGGAACAGTGCGATAAGATTATTTAGGAGGCGTTGTCAAGCTAGTCAGATATGCGGAGGGAATCCAAGAGTTGAATTGTTCAGAATAGCCAAAATAGTTGACTATTGATAGTTTTATCTAGAGTGGAAATGACGTTTTCAACTCAGAATATGTCCTGCTCTGTCTTTTGTAATTCATCACGTAAAATGAACTTTGGATGCTTTTATCGAGGAGGCTTCGATGGTCGGTGTGATTGGAGCGATAGACGAAGTCAGGAATAAAATCTAAGTATTGGTTGGTATTATCACTGGTGAATCTCTACCACATGCGACTTTTGAGAGTTTGGTTAAAGTGTTTGATGACAGACGCCTTGAGAGGATTATGAATGATGTTCAAGGTGATATTATTTTTTGAAGCGAGACAAGGACGGATTTGTTATAAAATTCGTTACCATGATCTGCCCGAGTGTTTGGGGTTTTCGTTTGTCCGTGCTTTTATTCAGCGCCTGCACAATAAAACTCCTTTCTTGTTTTTGAGAGGAATGACCGTTGTACGTTCTGCAATATCTCATGTAGACGAGGTTGCTGCAGTTCCACTACGACTTCATCAATCATACGTACGGAAACAAAGAGACGTTGCTCATGACCGATATCGACTCGCTCGTGTACGAATTTCACACCAACGATGTCTACGCAGACCTATATCAACATCGAAAACTCTTCGACCTCAGCGATTATCCACTAGGCTATCCCATCCACTGCGAAGACAATAAAAAGGTGATAGGAAAGTTTAAAATGAAACATGTGGAGTACCCATCAGGAAATTCATAGGATTTCACTCCAAAGTGTGATGCGTCTTTAAGCGACGTGGACATAAACTGAAACGAATCACTGAATCGGAAAGGTTCAATGGTGATAGACATGTACGTTTCGACATTGTTGGGGTTACATATATATTTGATCTTATTTGTCACTTCGGCGAGAATCTTTTTGATGTGTGGATGATTGAGACCTACCACGATGAAATTCTCATCATACCCACGTAGATTATGAGCAATGACCTTTAATGAAGTGTGGGTCTTTTCAGTCGGCGTGAGCAGTTCCTCGATAGTGGCCAGCAATATGGCAGTGGTCTCTCACTTTGCTGACATGGTGTTTAAAGTGTTCCTCGCAGATGTGGCACTGCATATCTGTCTTATTGTGCCGTAACGATGGCGATCTGAGTGATGTGATTTATACTGGATTTTTTTGTACCTCTTTAATGTGTTTCAGCTCAGAAGCGAATTGCTCAAAGAACAAGGCCATGCAATCCTCACCACGACGCTGACAATATTCCGACGACAAGGATTCGTCGACGGAACAGCATACCTTAAACCCAAACAAATGATACGAGCTGGAATAGAGCATGGGAGGTGTGTATGTTCCGTCTGAGTGAAAGAATGGTTAATATCTGTTGAAGGTCCTTCTACTTTTTCCAGTGTGGCTTAACAGCCGAAGACGACCTAAAACGTGTGAGTGTAATTTTTGGTGGTCTGTACTCATCATCAAACAACAACTGATACACATCCGTTGCGATAAGAACAATTTCCGCCATGCTTTATATGAGTTCATCGGGAGTAAAATCTAAAAATAACTCAAGCCTGGATGAGTACGCTCAGTTGTGAGTGCCGTAAACTTAAACTTGGAGTATTTCATGTACGTACTTGAGGCTGAAAAGAACAATTCGAGCATGATATATCCTATCCCAGCTGTACCTGTGCATAAGACATCGTAGGTAGTATCTGGTTTAACACCATCTAGTCTCCACGTGAGAATTCTTTCATCGCCACTATTTGTTCCTTGGACCCTAAATTTCCATATAGACACGACTTCAGTCAATTGAATCTGCAGCCAAAAATTAGAGGTAACCCCGTTAGTCACCCACTCTTTGCCAGTGCCAGTGACTGCTGCCAGAAGGTTGAAAAGACCATGTAGGCCTTGAAGGCTGCCGAGTATTCGGATGATGCTGAAACGATAATGCTACATGAATTATCCTTGTTTCCATAGAGAATGGGAACGTATCCAACGTTGTTGTTTTTTTACATGGAGCGTATCCACGTACATTTTTGTGGCTGCTTCGTTAGTTGGCTACTGTTGGATAATCCGTCATCACCAGTTTAGCTTCAGACGCCATAGTAAGTCATTCAGCAAGGGTTCCACCGAAAGTTGATAATTTAGTTCCTCCAAACGAGTTGACTTGTCCATACGAAATTTCTTGGCTTGTATCGGTTATTAGCCATATGATAGGACTGCCATATAACTATTGATTGTGCAATGTGGTCCTTCGGTGCAAATCAATTTGGGTATTATTGACCTCTGAAACAAATATTTGTAACTTGAGTTCGTAATGCAAAATCCTTCCACGGTTTGAATGGTAATGGGAGTATAATTACCACTAGAATCTCTTTCCATCCAGATGGAGCGGTCGATCATTCCGAAATGGCAAGTCATAGTCGCTCTTGTAATGAGTCCAGTAACGGCTTCAACACGTCTTGAATTTTAAGATGTGGTTCCCGATGTGGGTGAGGACGTGAGATCGCTTGTGACCTGACTTTCCACGGACAACGTTCCAGTCATATCGACATTGCCGCTGTTTGCCCCTCCCGTTTCATCCTATTTGGTCAGCAGCGCCACATCCAGATCGGAGGCTTTACAGCTTCAGAGGACACTGCTGTTGCCGATGCAAGCCTATACAAAATTAAGGCCACCTATGTTGATATTGCCTGTCATTGTTTCGCTCGAGAGCTATATGTTCGTTTCTGCAAGATTAATCACTTGAGACCTGTGCGCGGCATTAGCGTCATGGGGAGAATAGCTCACATCTTCACCATTGGTCAGACTATGCCCATTCATGCTGAAGTGACCCATCATCGAATCCCCATAATGGTTGACCTTTTTGACTAGTTCGGCACCATAGTCGCCCGATGAGAAATTGCTTCCAGAGCCGATCAACGTTCCAAAGGTGACACGTTCAAATTATATAAACCATGAACATCATTAACTTCGACACGAAGGAAAAATCCCTAGAGAATCCACATAATGTTTGATCGTTGGTACGTCAGATCGTGGCAAGACCAACCTACTCATGAACATGCTTCTCAACGAAATGCTCAAGTACGACCGTGTATTTCTTTACATTCCCAATCCTCATCAGGACGAATACTATATGCTGCACACATTTGGTGATGCAGTCGGCAACGATGTTGAAGGAGACTCGATAGACGGTGTCGCCCGCATACGTCTTCACGATCATGGATAAAGACGAGATTCAGCCGGTGGAAGACCTACACAAAATAATCATGTTTGACGACATCAAAATCAACCACGAGAACATGAGTAAAATCTCGACTTCTTTTCGTTGTCGATACAAAAACGGTGCAACAGTATTTATCTCACTCAGTCGTACTATGACGTCCACAAATACATCCGACGAAACATGGGATGCTTTGTACAGTTTCAGGATTTGGGTAATCGAGACGTTCATGCGATGGCGAATATCCATTGCAAGGGCATCGCCACCAGACAGTTCAATAACTGCTTCGCCGAAGCTACGTCGTCGTCCAAGCCAAAATTTCGAGACGTTTCTTCGCGATGCTGAAATGATTCCTGAACGTTATCGCAAGAGCTATGACGAATTTCACTTGCCTGATTATTATATGTGGTTTAAAAAAACTTCGCCCATGTCGTTCAATAAAAGTCACCACACATCGACAACGCGATAATGTCCTCATAATTTTATAGAACAGCGGTTAGTTTTAAGGCAACGTGTGCTCGAATGAAAAAGAGGTCAGCAGTCCTTTAAGTGTGATGTGGATGGAGAATTGTTTAAAATACTCATCTGTACATTAAAAGAGCTCAAGACGACGTCCGATGATATGCAGGATAAGATGTTGGACACATCCATAACGACTCAGCGCCAGCAACAACATTTGTTGGATGAGTTAGCACCTTCACTAGCAACTCAGAAACAACCTAAGGTAAATACTGCTGATACAAAATTAGCTCCATCTCAATCAAAAATTTCAAATAAGGTAAAAGCTCCAAAACGACCTGCAGCAACTTGCAAAAAAGGCAGTAACTACGCAAGTAACAGGAAAATTCACACTGAAAAAGATAGAAGAAGACGAAAAGAAGCCAGACTTGAAAACGTTATTAAATAGGAAGACGTTTGACAGAATAATATAAAAGAAGACGAGGAACGTGCGAATTCAAATTTAGAAGAGGTGCGAAAGAAGGAGGACGAGAGATAGGATACCCCAGAAAAGCTGAAGAGGAAGAAAAAGTCACTACACAAAGTGATTCTAAGCACTAAAAATTGATGTGTCCAAAAAAAAAAACTGATCAAGGAAATAAGTTATTCAGAACCCGAATCGAGCTTAGAATGGCTAGTTTATTTTAATTATAAAAACGTACCAGTCATGAGATAATATTTAAATAGGAAATAAGTATTTTTGGATGAAAGTTATTTCGACGTTGAAGCAGCACGTGACATATTAATTGAAATAAACAAAAACTATGGTTCACTGGTTAGGGGTGTCAGAGACAAGAGTGAGGATGAATGTATTAATATAAGTAAAATTAAAGGTAGGTTAACGAATGTAAACAATGATCTTAAAGGCGATACTGATAGGGGAGAAATAAGTATATATATTACTTAGAACAAGAGTGAATAAAAAAAAGTCCGAACAATAAGCGCAGCAGTCAGGAATAAATATCAGGCTGAACTCATTGCTTTCAGGACCAATAGGAATTGAGGGTGAAAGAAAAGGAAGTGGCATCCGCTACTTTCATGCTTCTGCCGAGATAGTCTCTTGTCTTAAGTAACTGATTCCTTCTAAACAAAGGGAAATGTCGGTGTAGAGGTCGACAACGAGATGGTGTAAATTCTCAATAATCTTTTGGATCTACAGCTGGTGACGTCGAATCAGTATCCCATTTAGTACGAGGACTTGATATAAAGAATGTTTCTCACCGATACTACGCTGCTGTTTGACTAGAAACCGTTAACGTCCACGGTAAAGTATAATCCGCCGCTGAAGCTCGACCAACAATCGTCGTACAAAATCTCTCTCATCTCCGCCGAAATCATCAACAGCTTATTCTATATCACCGCGAGCAAGAATTGGTTTTCGTCACAACAAAAACCCTTCACGATCTCTCCAGGCGGATCAAATATCACCGACATCTCCACTGAAATCTCACAACACTTCAGCGAACATTAAAATGGAACCAAACTCTGCCCCTCTGCGAATTCGCATCACTCTCTCGGGAATTTACATTGAAAGATTTGACACTGCAAACTCTATTAGATCCATCATGGGGGTTTAACGCGGGTACGACCAGGACCCATACTGGAGTGTACGAAGGAGATCTGCCCGTCAATACCACTGTCGTGAACAGCCTCCTTATCAACTGTTCGATCGCCCTAGGATCCTTGTCTTCTGTGGGCTCTGCCTCCAACGTCATTTATTCCACCACGATTGATATCCAGCCAGGACCTTTCCTGCAACGTCGTCCCAATCCGTTAATTTATTATCCCATCACGACCACTTACGCAATCTTGGAAATTACCACGTGGCTCACCGATCAGTCTTGCAATGCAGACAATAACAACGACAAAAGAATCACCTATTATCGGCATGTGCGTCGTGAAGTCTAATAGAGACCCACGACGTTGTAGACACGTCTAAAAACGTTCGTTATTAAAATAAAGCAACGATGAGAACTTCACTTGCTCAGCGACGTAAAATTGTATCCTCGCTGTTTTCTTCCGTACGTGCAGCTCTTCCAGGCATTGCTGCAAAAAATTCACAAATCGCTCTCAAGGGTTCAAAACCATGCCCAGTCCTCTGTGTTGGCAGCAGCACCCTCTTCGATAGCAGAGATGCCCGTGTCCAGTAAGGTAAAGGAGGCTCTTAGAAAAACGTCTAGGGGCCTTAGCATTCGATCCGAAATTGTTTTACAGGACTTGGAAAAATGGTCAGTATGACAAGCTCACAAGGTTCCACTCTTAGCGCGATCATGTCCGGATATGGCTATAAACGATTATGTTTATTTTTTTTATCACGTTATATTTCTTATTACAATCACATAGCATATCATAATGTATTCGAGATTTACTCCCGATTATATGCGTCTCAACGACGATACTCCCATGGACGATTCCACTACCGAGTATGAGTATGTGGAGTATCAAGACACCAACATCACCAATCTCAAGGAGAGCACCCATCGAAATATAGAGACGCGCATTTTGGAGGTCGGCGGAAAATACAAACGAACGACAACCCTCTCGATGACCATGATGCCGGCGTTCAAATTACGCTCCAAAATAATGGATTGTCGTTATTCACGTATGCTCAAAATCAACTGACCCCACCAGAAGACTCATCTATCACACCAGATGGCGTTCATGATCAAAATCAACAGGTCTCAGACGTTTTAGTTTTTACAGCCAAATTCAAAGCACGTCACCTCGTGAAAATCAATAGACAAAACATCAGGTTCGAAAAAGGATACATTTCTAACTGGACGGAGGAAGTCTTCGTTATCGATACCATTCTGGAAACCATTCCCATTACCTACACCCTCAACGATTCGTCAGAAAACTCCATCCAAAGGTACTTTTACGATCATGAATTACCAAAGACAGACCAGGACGTGTTCCGAATAGAAAAAGTAATTTCATCCCAAGGTACAAAATCACTCGTCAAATGGTTTAGATACCCTGAACTTTTCAACTCGTGGATTCCCACTGCTTCTCTGACTAGCTTGACAACTCCTCCAAAGTAATGTCCTTGTACTGCTCCAGCATGTTTTTACCAGAGAAAACTTTACATTTCATCGCATGCTCGTGAAGACCCATCTTCTAAAAGACACATTTAAAAACATGCTCAAATTTGATAAATTCTGCACGATCTGCTAACAACACTCGAGTCACTTTATTTAGCCAGTAATCAAACTCATTTTGCTGAGCCTCTGACAAGTGAAAATGCTTCAGCTTATTGTGGATGTGATACCGCTGATTGTAGTGTTGCACTTGACGATGATGATTGTGGTTACGTCTCGGCTACATTACCTGATTACAATATGTGATAAAAGATAATATACATCATCGCTCACAGAAATTCGACTTGCGATCTAAACGAAGTTGATATATTTTCTTCCAACCAACTTGTAGATTTGTATTTGTTTATTTACATCATTGCTAACAGAAATTCGACCTGCGATCTAAACGCAGTTAATATATTTTCTTCCCACCAACTTGTAGATTTGTGTTTACAAAAAAGATTGTGTCTACTTCAGGTCCGTCAACGTAAAACTAGCGATGTGTAGATCATTTAACCTATATTCCTCTTTTGTATCATCACTCAACAATCCTTATTTGTGTTTTACCACAGAAGAACTGGTTACCATGAAAGGGGCCTAAACTGTCATAATCAGGGTGTCACTTCTAAGTCCTAACCAGTTCTATGTGCTGGGATGGGGCTAAGGAGTGTCAACAATAAACTGTCATATTTGTCTGTTTTATCACACAATAACTGTTACCATGTAAGAGACCTAAACTTGGGTGTTTCAGGAAATGCATATGAGATTGCAACAACGAAATTATATATATATATATATATATATATATATATATATATATATATATATATATATATATATATATATATTAATACTGATGTCAATTATTTATTTTATGATTTGTAATATATGGGTCAGTATAGAAAGCTAATAAAAAAATTAGCGAATCAAGACAAAACGTCATCCCAACAATTATACACAAGGATACCGAAATAAAAGCAATAGTATGGATACATGAATTTAAATAAACCTAATACGTGGATTCAACTTCTGCTTAAAAGGGTTAACTGTTCAATATTACATTAATTGTGACCCTGAAAGTCTTTACGCTCTCTCCCTTTCTCTATCTCTCTCTCTCTCTCTCTTTCTGGCACACACATACACACAAACACACGCACTCACACAGAGCAGTAGTGTATATCACAAACCCTTTAATACCCGTCTCTCACTATATATATCTCTCTCTCTAACACTTCAGTAACAAGTAACGAATTTATTTTAAATGTTAAATTATATTCTTAAATATAATGCCAAGGGCCCACACGAAGAATTTAATATTTTTGAATTATAAACAATTTAGCAATAATGCTTTAACTTCTTCAGCAGCATAGCCATAAACAACACACAAAAGAAATGTGCTGTCTTACTAGATCCTTGGTCTGCAGTAAGCGGGATATGTTTGGACCCCTCTTGTTATTACGGTGCAACTTTATTGAATTTATACGAATGTACAAGGGGCTGGATTACATTTCGTAAATGTCAACTTGAAGTTTGTATTAATACCACAGTAACAAACACATACACACACTTTCTTTTAATGAAAGAAAGTTACTGGATTCATTTATTAGATACTCTGTATCCCAGTAGTCTTAATAACAAGGCATTCTATAATACTGTATACAATTTTAATAGAATAATTGATATGTGTTATATATATATATATATATATATATATATATATATATATATATATATATATATGACTTTGTTGAACCTTACAAACCACCATTTCAAATGTATGTTTTCAAATTTAACACAAACAGTACGGATTGTTATGCTACGCATTACATAATATTGGTGCAAAGTAAATATGTACCGAATCATAGAAGCCACCTTCCTGACAAGGTTTTGGATTGGTTGGCTTTGGTCTTCCATTGGGGTGATGGGTCCAGCCATTAAAACTCATTGCCATGGGGCTGAACTATTTAGGCTTTGGGAGTAAATTGTTAAAATCTTTATAAAGGCGCTACGTCTTTTGTTTCAACACCTGTATACCGCTCTGGTGGCCTAAGTGGTTAGATGTCCGCCTCTGATGTGGGAAGTCGCGAGTCCGAACATCGGCCGAGTCATATCAAAAGACGTATCGGTCTGCAACTCGACCTGGACTCAAAATAAGACCCTTCGGCCCATCTTGAAAGATAATTAAGCCCAAATTAACAATATTATTGTGAAAATAGTTTTAACAAGTATGTTGGGGCAAAAATTAGGTACATACTCCGTACGATATATATATATATGTGTGTGTGTGTTGATTGATTCGGATAAAATTTGAGACAATTTTTATATGATTTGTATATTACCGTAATGTTCAGAATTCTAGCTTTCGGTAACAGTACTATATAGAGTTATGATTAGTTGGGTATTTTTTTGTCTTTTGAGTTATAATGCGTGTAATATATGAAACAAAGGATGTCACCTTTTCTTTTCTAGCATTGATTTTGTTCTTCAAGGGGAGAATACATATCAATAATATACAATATAATTTGTTCCAAGGTAACCGTGTGCACTAGCTTGAGAATGCCGTCTCAGGTTTCTTTTTATTTGATTGTAAAATAGAATAGGCTTTAGAAAACAGTTAACACATTTAAAACAAACTAAGCTATCTTGACATATTAAATTTAATGTATGCAGACTGTTTTCTTCAGTAAGATTGATTCTGATAAATCATTAATTAACTGTCATGCAAGCACACAGATCTGTAAATGAGTAAGTCCGATTATGTAGGATTCTCCTCTTTCATTAAATCCAGAAATTGTTAGAACTACATGCTCGGTAAAATAAAATGATTGTGTGTGTTACTGTGGCATTAATGAATATTGTCTCAATTTCTTGGTCCATAGATAATTCCACAGTTACTAATGGTATTATCTGTATGCTGCCTCCAAATCCTAAAACGTTTTCCTTGCACGGCATTGACCTAGTGACGTTGGTGTCTTCTATGTTTGCCTTCAGATACCATCTTCATTTTGTGCCTGTCTATAAAGTAGAGTCAGCATCATGTAGAACTTGAGGTTAATATTCCGCCCTTTGCGGTTCAAACAATGGATACACGGGTATTTCATTGTCTGAACTTGCAAGAAAGAGACACGCACAATAACACTATAACTCTTAAATCCCAAAATTATTAAACGAAATATGAACGACAAAACAAGTAAGCGATAAGTATGTACAAAAGAAGGACCTGACTAAAAGAAAAATCAGAAATAATTCGGTGTGTTCTGTGGTTATATAGACCTACGCTCGACATTAATAAAGAAAAAAGAATTTGAATTAATAAAAACAATTTGAAGGAAATATCAATTGGAAGATGGAAAACAATTCCCATAGCTTCTGTGAACCACTTCCATGGAAGTCTTAATGAAACACATATGATGGGTATATGGGTGTGGGTTATCTACTCTTGTCACCAATTAACAAAGTTACAGATACTCTAATTGATTCTAAAAAGGAAACAAAAACAAGAAAACATTTATTAAAAGGTAACAACATGAAAGTCTTTTGAAGTATCCCTATCGAATTCCCATTAGTGTGCTAAGTCTTATGCCCCGCCCATACACTTGTCGCTAATTTGCAGCAAATACCTTGTTTATATTTTATCAAGCCAAGTGTGTTTAATGTACAGTACTATTACAATCGACTGTGTTTAATGTGCAGTACTGTTACAATCGACTGTGTGTAATAGGCAGTACTGCTACAATCGACTGTGTTTAATGGGCAGTACTGTTACACTCGACTGTGTTTAATGGGCAGCACTGTAAGAATCGACTGTGTTTAATGGACAGTACTGTTACAATCGACTGTGTTTAATGTGCATTACTCTTACAACCGACTGTGTGTAATAGGCAGTACTGTTACAATCGATTGTGTTTAATGTGCAGCAGTATGTATAGGTATTATGTAGAATATTGTACAAGTCTATTTGAGTATCTACGCATATTAAATAGTATTGTTTCAGAAATCAATATGGATAATTTGAAAGAAGGATTAAACTTAGAATGTCGTTTTGAGGGTGCTTATTGCCGTTGCATAATTTTTAAGTACCTAGAAGAAAATCTCAGATCAAGCATGAAAGGTATTCTATTATCTTTTGAGCTTAACATTAGCTGGCACCATATAACCAATATTGTGCTGAGATGCAATACATACTACTACATACGCGTTGCATTTTGTGTTTCTTCTTCTTCATTCTTTTTCCCGTTATCATTTTGGCATCTTTTCATCATTGTCTATTACAATTATTTTTTTCGTCTCTTTGATCAACATAATCCCGTTTTGATAATTTAGTTTTAAAATTTAATTTCTTCATACGGCTCAGAGTCTTCTTAGGGTTTCGGTTTAAGAAATTAAATGTAAGCATTACTTTACTTGAGATTAGGATTAAGAGTCCACACTGACTACTGGAAACACACCTGACTGACCCAGTATGTTGTATACAGATTCAAATTATTTTTCAATTACTTTTCTTGAAATTTCTATTGAATTCGAATTGTTATTAAATTGTTATTACATACAATTTCCACCTTTTTGTATATTTAACCATTTAACCGTCGGCATTGCGGACTGGGGGCTCAGAGCTTTACATCTTTCTTTCGCTAATTTAACTTCCAGCCAAAATCAAGTGTGGTGGGACTCTATAATAGTTTGAAAAATATTGCCAGCACTCCACCCCAACCATAACAATCCCTGCACTCGTGTATAATTTGAGTCCAACTGCAAACTGCACGGAACCAAATCAGCCTTCCCACAATGCGCAAGAAGATATTGGTCTACGAAGCTTGTTAATATGATTCAGTAGAACAAAAATATGGAATCTGCCGGCACATGCTGTAATGGCAGGTCATAGTCTATGTTGTTCTTAATTGGAGTAAACTTGTAAGCGAGTACATACAGCAACTTACACTGAGTGTGTGTCGTTATAAAATACTTGGATTTTATATGATGTGCTAATAAGTAGGACGAGGAAATATCTGATCAGGTCATAGGTCAGATATTCATTATTAGGGATTTCTTGTGACTGTTTTGTTTTGGGTTATGAAATCATTCCTGTTTATCACAATATATATATAATTTACTTTCATAACATTGAAATAGCATGTTTACCTCAAATAGAAGACAACAATCATACAAGAGAAAACTATTAGAATATGTAGGAGCTATTCTATTTTGTTAATTCCTTCTGAATCTAGATTTAAAAATACATGCATAGAAAATTAATGATCACACTAGATTTCTCTTTGTTGTTTTGGGTTTCTTTTGTAATACCTTGAGTGGTTTTGTGCAATCATGCAAGTGACCTTGTTAAGATGGACAGACAAATTCATAATGCTCCTGCAGCAATCTATGGGGGTATAAACGTGTACGACTTGTACAAATTTCTGACATCAAAACATTTTACATAGACACAGTTGGATATCAATATGTTTGACAGCCATACATAGACATTTGCAAATTTATGTCAAAAATTAAATAATACAATGTTTTACACAGAAATATAATGTAGAAAATTGGAATATTATATATGGGTATCTAAACGGAAAATGCAATGTTTTAGACACAGCTATAAAAAGTAGGAAACTGGAATATAATATCTGGGCATCTAAAGGTAAAGAATAAAATATCTGAGACACAGATGCATGATGTAGAAAAAATGGAACATTGCATATGGGTATCAAAGGGGAAAATCCAATGTTTTATTCACAGCTACCTATAACAGATTGACGCTTCTACGGAATATTGTTTAATCAAAATATGAATCATTATTTCCATTATTCCGAAAGAAAACCAAAGAAGCACTGATTTTAATGTACATATATCCTATTCTAGTTGATATTATTGTTCTTGTGTTATGTATGTTCTGAATAAATTAAACAATAGTGTAGAAGTGAGGGCCAAACCAATCACGTTGTTTGCATTTTTGAAATTCTAAAGTGGATACAATAGCAGTAAAAATGGTGGTTGAAAATCAGTAGACCAGCATCACTTTAACATATTTGCAACATCATAATAACACTATCAGAAAAACATTACAGTGTCATTTGTTTATATTTATCGAAGTAAATAAATGTCGCATATTCATTTTAGGTCTCGGGTACTGACCATAATAGCCAGTACGATAGTTCATTTATGACATCCATTAATTACAGATTAGTTGCTTCTTTGGTGCATATAAGCATTATGTTCAAAAGTAAATATTTTACTAGATGTCTGATTTGAACCATCAGCTAGACTGTACTGAATCATAAATTAATGGTAACAAGAACATTACATAAGGAAACTAGAAATTTCAAAAAGTGATAACCACATCATTGTTTACAGTCTGTCTCAATTAAGATGAACTCTGTGATTATGAAAGTGGTAAAACCAAGCAAGAAAACAGCAATGCTATAAATTTGGCTTGTGCATTATCTATTCTCTAAATAAAAGATATAAGCTCACTTAAATTTTTAATATAAAGTTAAAGAAAAAATCATTTATTGTCTGGTGACACATAAGACATGTGGCATAACTATATTTCTACAGAAAATATTACCCACCCGTGTCGTTGTAAATGGTGCAGTTTCTATATAAAACTCCCCAGGGAGGAAAACTATTGGCACTAAGGTTGGCATTTTGCAAACATGTATAAGAATAGTCTTCAGTTAAGTAGCTGTAACTACAAAAAATAAATAAAAATGTTAAAATATATGTTAACATTTTTTCTATTAAATAAATTAAAAAGATAAAGTCACAGTTAATATCGTTTCCAGCAAGACCAAAATTGTGAGGTATGAATAATCAAATTTAAACAGACTTATCAACAAAAGTTCCATAAATGTTTCGATGATATTGAACAATAAATGGAAATAATCATTTGATTCTACTATTTGATTCTGTAGAAGTTAAGCTTTATTTAAAAGTCAGACTATGAGAACAACCCATATAAGAGATAGGGCGAGTAGAGTATCTACGTTTGTACTAAAGATACATGTTTGTCGATATTTTGAGCAGAAATTAAAACTTTAATGTCACTGAAATTCTATTTGACATTTTACATACCAAATCTGGACAGAAAATAGGCAAATGTAAATAATAAATCTTTGATACTATTGAGTATTTAACATTGCACCTAAATGGATGCCAACCACACAGTGGAAGCTCATGCATAGATTTACCACAATGTTATGATAACAACACAGCTTATACGAGTGCAAAACGTAAAGAGGGTATGGGTTTCTCGTATACTTTAGAAACTATTCAAAACACCGATATTAATGGAAACAGACCAACAACACAGTTTTGATCGACTCAGTCATAACAAAATATGAGAAATATGTTATTCGCAGCATAAACGTAATGTTTCACATACAGTTAGGTTTAAAGTGAGAAATTATATACAGAGTTATCTGGTTTGTACAACGAATCTGTTTTAAATCCAACACTGAACCAAATATAAGATTTTAAACAAAGTAACAATTGTGGTTGAAAAATTGAACTATTGAACATGGCTAATTTCGACATGGAAGATCTGTTGAATAGTATTGTCCCATCTATTTCCACCACCACCACCACCACCACCCCCCGACATTATTTTGTTGCAATAAGCTACTCATGTAATGTGTAATAATGTTAAAAATACGCTTAATGGGAAGAAGCTACTCATGTAATGTGTAATAATGTTAAAAATACGCTTAATCAGAAGAAGCTACTCATGTAATGTGAAATAATGTTGGAATGTTCTTAATGGCAAGGAGCTACTCATGTAATGTGAGGTAATGTTAGAACTGTGGATAATGGGAAGCAGCCATTTCTGTAATGTGAAATAATGTTAGAATGGTGCTTAATGGTAAGGAGCTACTTACGTAATGTGAAATAATGTTAGAATTGTGATAAATGGTACGTGGCTATATATGTAGTTAGAAATAACGTTAGAATTGTGATTAATGGCAAGGAGCTACTTACGTAATGTGAAATAATGTTATAATTGTGATAAATGTTACGTGACTATATATGTTGTTAGAAATAATGTTAGAATTGTGATTACTGAGAAGGAGCTACTCATACAATAAGGAATAATGTTAGAAAAGTGCTTAATGGCAAGGAGATACTCATTTAATGTGAAATAAAGTTAGAATTGTGATTAATGACAGGTAGCTACTCCTGTAATGTGAAATAAGATACTAATTTTACTCAATGGCAAGCAGCCATTCCTGTAATGTAACATAGTGTTATGCTTAATGGCAAGGAGCTACTTACGTAATGTGAAATAATGTTAGAATTGTTCTACTGGCAAGTAGCTGCTCCTGTAACGTGAAATATTGTTATAATTATACTTAATGGAAAGCATCTACTCCTGTAATGTTAAATAATGTTAGAATTGTAATTAACCTCAAACAACTAATTGTGATGTGAACTAACGTTAGAATTGTGCTTAATGGCAAGGAGCTGCTCATCTAATGTGAAATAATGTTAGAATTATGATTACTGGCAAGTAGTTACTTACGTAATGTTATATAATGTTAGAATTGTTATTAATGGTAAAGAGCTACTCATATAATGTGACATAATGTTAGAATGGTGCTTAATGTCAAGGTGCTACTTACGTAATGTGAAATAATGTTAGAATTGTACTTAACTGCAAGTAGCTACTTACGTAATGTGAAATAATGTTAGAATTGTACTTAATGGCAAGTAGGTACTTACGGAATGTGAAACAATGTTAGAAATGTTATAAATGGTACGTAGCTACATATGTAGTTAGAAATAACGTTAGAATTGTGATAAATGCAAGGAGCTATTCATGTAATGTCGAATAATGTTAGAATTGTGATTAATGGTAATGAGTTGCTTCATGTAATGTGAAATAATGTTGGAATTGTGAATAATGGCAAAGGGTAAATCATGTAATGTGAACAAATGTTAAAATTGCGATTAATGGTAAGGAGTTGCTCATATAATGTGAAATAATGTTGGAATTCTGATTAATGGCAAGGGGTGACTCATGTAATGTGAAATAATGTTAGAGTTTTGATTAATGGCAGGCAGCTACTCATGTAGTGTGACATAATGTTAGAAATGTGATTAATGGCAGGTAGCTGCATACGTAATATGAAATAACGATATAATTCTGCTTAATGACAAACTACTACTCCTGTAACGTATAATAATGTTAGAATTGTGATTAATGGCCAGGAGCTACTTACGTAAAGTGAAAATAATGTTAGAATTGTACTTAATGGCTAGGAACTACTTACATAATACAAAATAATGTTGGAATGGTGAGTAATGGAAAGGGTCTTCTCATATAATGTCAAATAAAGTTAGAATTGTGCTTAATGTCAAGGAGCTGCTCACGGACTTGACAAGAATCAACTAAGGATGGCTTGACAACGTGCTGTCACCAACTGAAGGTTTTCTTGGCAACAATATTCCATCAAGATGGGCATGTAAAAAATAGTACACAACCTTCAGTGTACAGTAACACATGTCTGGATAGACTACTGCTATGAAACTATCTGTTTTAAGAGCCCAGGACCTCCATGCACAGATTGTATTGAGTGTCAAGACATGTTATGAGAGAACACATGTCTTGAGAGAAAATTTGTTTTAGGCAGAAGGGGTGGTTTGTCAAGACAGATTCGACTGTATCATCAGCAAACTCTTCTGGGATCTTGTACATGTTATAGAACACACATTTATGCAATGATATATACCTGAGGTCTTGTATCTAAAGGTGGGGTCTGAGCGTGAGATAGGCAATTTGCAACAAAGCAACTATAGTATAATATATATAATTTATTGACTCAAAACCAAAATCTCCCAGAGTAAATATATTCCAAATTCACATATATATATATGTCACAGTAATATTTAGTAAAATGTTCACTTTCCAAAGATCAGAGTAATGCAGACATTAAGAACATGTACATCACACGAAAGCCTTAGTGGACAAGAATGTGACTTTGTGTAAGGTCAATAGAAGAGATGTCGATCTACCGGTACAAATAAGAACTTTACATTAACCAATGTCTCCACATAGTGGTAAAAAAACGTAGCCAATCAGATGCAAAATCACATTACAAGTATGCATGGATCATTATCATTATTACGTCTGTATGAGAGTTGATGATTTAATCCTATATTCCAAAGTTTGATTCAAACATCATCAAAAAGGGCGGATTAATCCACATTGGAAACAAGCAATTGTTGACAGTCGCACAATTCCCTACCTGCATAGCATAAGCTAGATTGTCATTAAGGCTTTTTAACCACACACTTTATGTCATGACCTGATAATCTAGTCAAGTTGTCTACATATCAATATAAACATGCTCGCAAGATTTAATTCATTAATGTTGACTGTTCTTTGCACAGCGTTGCTAGCAATTTTCTCAGAATGGATGGATGTATGGATGCACATGACCAAACCAAGATGCTGATGCAGCAAGGATAAATTAAGGCTAAACCAACCTCCAAAGTTCTGTATCATGATAAATCCTATCATATTGTGTACATCTGGTATTTATTTATTTTATACTCGGTCCTTAATCGTGTCATGATACGTTCTAGCATATTATATACACATGGTATTTATTTACATTCTACTTTTTGCTCATGTTTCATGACTTCTTTAGTAACAGCTAGCAGGCTTCATAGATGGATATCACTCGTCTCCTTTGCTTGTCTAACTCTAAGCTATTTTCCTGTTTACTAATTACAGCTTCAGTGTCATCAAGGGCAGCTCTAATCTTATTCAAGCAAACCTCAAAATATTGCTGGTTAATCGTTCCATCTTTGGAATGTCCACTGATAATATTCCTATATAAACGGATTCGCTCGACACTGGCTCCTAAAGATCTGTCCCTTGGTTGATCTACTGGACCAACACCCCAGCCTGATGCTGGAGCGGGAACAGTGCTGACACTTCTGATCAGAATATACAATAAGGAAATGTCAAACCGGTCCACTGTTCCCACATACCGACACAGGGGGTCTGGGAAGACCACATTAATTTGTTGCTGGTTAAGAGCTGGTCTGCAGCGTCTCCTACTGATTAAGTTGCTTTCATTGTCCAGGATTGCCTCGTAAATGTTGATGTAATTTTTAGGAACATTGGTGAGTAGGATATCCCTCATGGCATTTCGACAAATAGTTACAAGAGCAATGCCGAGGCGAGCATAGTTTACGTGATCATTTGTTATGGAGGAATTAGAGTCCTGTCCCTAAAGAAAGACGGAAACTAAAATTACTATAACAATCTTTTGCATCAGTAACCTAACATAAAGGTCAAGGACAAATTATAATTCAGATATCAATATACAAATGTAAACAAGTGTAATAAAGACTATTTTCTTCCATTTCATTGGCACTGGAGAACAAACAAATACAAGTGCACCTGACCCACAGAAATGTGTGCAAAATTAGGCTGGAATTCAATATTTTTCATCAGTGCCATGTCAGTAGCATTGGGACTCTTCATGGGACTCTTTGTGTTAAAATCCAAGGAGAAAGCTGTCTAGGCAAAATGAAAAATACCCACTATTACTTTGACATACATGCCATAATTCAAAAGATAATCTACTCCATGAATATTATTTATGTTAATATATTCCAGCTAGTGGTACCAATACAAGTCTTATTAAACACACATACACACAAAACAATAGCACTGGACACCATTATGCTGAACGGCTAGTTACCTGAGCATCTAATATATTTTAAAACCCTTGAAGAGGACCATCTTAACTGCCTTTTTATTTCAAACGACTGAAAACTGAAACAATCTCAGAAAATCTTGATAAAACTACAACATGCAAAATTTTGTTGAATAAACTTGCATGTTCATTATATATGCAGTAAAATTACTCAGACCTTATGACCTTGAACCTGATGTCATTGAGAGTTAAAACACTGAACTATTACTGGATACTGTCAATGTACACCAACCTATTTAGTCTGTGTACTATTCTTAATATTGTTTGAATTGTTGTACAGACAGACCATTATTAATCCAGATCTCAAATTAAATATGACCAATGAGTTTGCATTCTTCAAGGTATTCTTCATTACAAAACAAAACAGAAGAAACAAAACAAAATAGAACATAACTCGCATCCCGGCTAGATAAAAATACAACTTTTTCTATTTGTTATATGATGCAAAAATGAGCATTTAAATATAAAATATGGAGTGATGAGCATTCACCTCTTGATCGACTTTAAATAGAAAATAAGGAGTGATGAGCACTTACGTCTTGATCAACTTTAAATATAAAATATGTAGTGATGACCACTCAACTCTTAATCAAATTTAAATATAAAATATGGAGAGATGACCACTCACCTCTTAATCACCTTTAAATATAAAATATTTAGTGATGACCACTCAACTCTTAATCAACTTTAAATATAAAATATGGAGTGATGACCACATACCTCTTAATCAACTTTAAATATAAAATTTGGAGCGAGGAGCACTCACCTCTTGATCAACTTTTAATATAAAATAAGGTGTGATGAGCACTCATATGCTGATCAGTTTCAGATATAAAATATGGTGTGATGATAACACCTCGTAATCAATTTTAAATATAAAATATTGAGTGATGATCACTCACTTCGTAACCACTATCAGAATGCTTACCTTTAATTTCTTTTCTGAAATGCAGCTAAGTATAAAACTCAAAGCATTGACATGACCTCAAGGTTAAAGAGAACTGCATGTTTATCAAATTAGTTCAAATCAGTGCATGCTATCTTGGTAATCTGCACTATTTTCAATCTGAATTAGGAATATAACAAGATGTGATTTAGCGAAAGCATACGTCAGTGCAAATATCCATTCAAAAGAAGTCATGACATTTCTGAGTATGCAGTGCTAACTAAAAGTTAAATTAAAAGACATTTGAAGAAGAAAAGATTGCAACATAAACTTTTTATATCGGACATGCCTCCCCTAAAATGATGACTTTGTGGAGTCTTCATTCAACATATTTTACCAAATATTTGGCATATAATTCAATGTCATAAAATAAGTTATGTCAATATTTCCAGAAATACTCAACACAATATAAAACTGGTGCTCATGTCATTTACAGCTTATAGTATATAACACCGATATCGATTTAACTGAATAAATGATTATATCATATAAACTCATGACGCTAGAGATACCACTGCTATCAAATTTATTTAATGATTATATCATATAAAGTCAACACGACAGAGATAACACTTTTCTTTAATTTTTTTATTGATTATATCATTTACATTCAACACAAAATATAAATTGCTGATATCAATTTATTTAAAGATTAAGCAATCTGCAATCAACAATAGAGAGATACAACATTGATATATATTTAATTGATCAAATAGATTAAAAATCTAAAATCATCAAGCAACATGTTAGGGCTATTCAAAAGGTTGTATCAGCATCATTACAATATAGGAATAACTAGATATTAAAAATAAATATATCTATTTTGTTTTGACCATTCACAGAGAAGTGGCTATTAAGTAATTGTTCAAATTCTGCAAGGTCAGATTGGTATCAGTTTCATTCAGGAGAGGTATTGATAATACGGCTTACAATGTGGTTACCATCAGCATACTATCTTGGACCAGCCATGCATCACAGGAAGGTCAAGTATTGTGCTTGAAGGTCTATATGACTATGATTATTCAGTCTGCAGCAGTTATAACATCATTTCTAAGATTTCAGTTGTACATAACGTCCAGCTTTTACAGCAAGATTTTGAAGATGGATGCGTGCAATTCATAATGAAGGTACAACCTGGGCCATTTTCATTTTCTACCAGCTAGACTTTGGGATGAATTAGTTTCTAAAGTTTCATTGGAATCCGCTAAACCGCTTTGGAGGAATAGGGGAAACAATTTGAACAACACTTATTATAGAAAAGCTAAACAGGCAAACAATCTAAATATCACATAAAAGTTAACCACACCATGTTTTATGAAAATGAGGAATGTAGTGTTAACTGCAGACATTTAACAAAAAAAATAGTTTAAAAAAAATAAAAAACATTAAGCACCAATAAGGTCTAAAATTAAGGATGCTTATGAATTATATTCAAATAAAATAAATGAAAAACTTTCAATAAAATGTATGCTTTTAATTCATTAAGGCCAGGGGCATACTTTCATTTTCACTTTGGATGGCAGCAGAAGAGAATGTCTTTATTATTTTTTCCAATGGAATCCAAGCATGTGGGTTTCAGAGGGAATTTTGTGTCGAATGGTGCTTTGATATATATGAATAGTTGTTTAGCTTTGACCATCAAGTTCACACGTGAGCAAATGACTGAAAATTATATTCTTTTATTTTCCTTATTGGAACCATGAATATTACCGCTTGTTCCATTTTACCCAAATCGCAATGTTTAGGATTTATCCATCCATGTGGAATTTGATCAGGTGTACGTTAGGCTACGAAGAGGAAGTCCACATTTCAGACAAAACCTTTGGCCTTTGAACTGCCAAATGTTTTAATAAAGAAACTCTGGTCTCAAAACTGCCGTTTTTACAGCTGTTTTGTTTTAATGTATATATAACGTATACAATAGTTGAATCAGTGTAATAGTACATCCTTGTTCTTTCTCTAATAACACCCTTTTGCTTCTATTGTAAACTATAAGAAGGATGCTACCACAAGATGCAAACTTGTGTTTTTCAGTCTTAAGAGGCTAATATAAAATCAATATCACAAATCCTAGTAGGGCAGAATTATTACAGAATTTAGAGATGGATACATTAATGAAAGTGTGTGTACTTCAGTCTTTGAAGAACATCTGTTGAGAAACGCCAATCCTTTTTTCATATACCAGCGAAGGGTAAATGATAAAACTAGGATATAGCTGGAGTTTCATATTTTTATTTATTTCATTCAAATTTCTTTACTTAAATAGAAACATGTTGTAAATGTCAGCTGTATCTTGAATGAACACAGTATGGAATGGATATATATATATATATATATATATATATATATATATATATATATATATATATATATATATATATATATATTCCATCATTTTCTTCAAATGTGCATTTTACAGTTAAAAAATTTTAAAGTAAAATTATATTTTTCATTATTTGTCCTATCAAAGTATATTATATATAACAGCTTTACTGCAAAGTATCTTCAAATCATGGTGATTGAATTGTTTTAAATTATCGCAGGACACATTCCCAGGTTAAATGAATTGTTTTGAATTATTGCATGATAAATTCCATTTTCAGATTGAATAACGACATGAAATTATATTTAGTAAATATGCAGCAATAAGATAATTTTATAAATGATACAGTTATCATTTCATAACTACAGGAATCTATTTTAGGTAAACACAGTCATGGAGTGGATCACATTATAACTTCAATAGATCATATGGCCTAATTACAGGAATTTTATTTCAGATGAATACATTCGTTCAGTCGACGATATGATAAAAGTCAATTTCAGATGGCCTTGCTACTGGAAAATAGGTTAGGACAGGGGACATTAATTAGATCAAACGATTACTTTTAATGTTCAGATCATGGAACAGCAACAATTTATTTCATGAAACTACATATTTCCTTTGGGATCTATTTTCAGTCATTGCACATGTAAAGACAAAGCACAATACTGGCGTGCTTTGTGTCCGGGAGTCTTGTTCAGCAGGTATATCTTTTCCAGGAGATTCTTGACGAAGCATACAAGGAGTAAGGATATAGTTCTGAGCCTGAAAATAATATATATATATATATATATATATATATATATATATATATATATATATATATATATATATATATATATATATATATATATACACAAACACATCAACTTATTACTTGTCAATTTTTTGTGCATGTGTTATGCATATGTATATTGCCTGCAACGACGGCTTTCATTTTTTTCTTGTATGACTTGTACAAGGTATTTTTTAAAATAATATCTGTATGCACTAATGTTGTGAAACCCACCTGTAAGTAAATTCTACTTAACTTTACATGCCATAATTTAATTTAATTTAATTTAATTTAATTTAATGTATTAACTGTTATTAAACCATAATTTATTCTTCATGTTCAGCAGTAATTTAATTTGCTTTTACTTGGGTGTTATTTAGCCCCTTATTTAGTTATGATGAAACAGGAATCAGATAAAAATTAGTATAGTATGTGTGAGGCCTCTGGAGAGCACCTTCTATAGATTTATCATTATTTAGTTATGATGAAACAGAAATCAGACAAAAATTAGTACAGTATGTGTGAGTCCTCTGGAGAGCACCATTTATAGATTTATCATTAATTTTGTTATGATGCAATAGGAATCAGATGAAAATTAGTACAGTATATGTGAAGCCTCTGGAGAGCACCTTTTATAGATTTATCATTATTTAGTTATGATGAAACAGGAATCAGATGAAAATTGCTATAGTATGTGTGAGGCCTCTCGAGAGAACCTTACTATTTTGTAATTTATTTAATAGAACATAATTTAAATATATATTTTAACATTTTTATTTAGTTTGATTGTTTACAGTTACTTAACCGAATACTATTATTAAAGTTCTTTATAAAATGCCCACCTGAGTGCCAATATAATTCCATCTGGGGAATTTTATATAGAAACTGTACCACTTGCAACCATTGAGGAGGCCACATTTTCTGTCGAAATATATGCCACACGTCTTATCTGTCACCAGACAATACATGTTTTTTAGCCTTACATGCAACTTTTAAGTGAGCTTATACCTTTTACCTAGAGACAATATGATGCAGTTCCTTTGTGCCAGGCACAAGGCAAATTTATAGCATTGTTGTTTTCATGCTTGGTTTTACCACTTTCATAATCACAGAGATTACCTTAATTGAGACAGATAGTAAACAATGATGTGGTTCTCAGTTATTGAAATATCTAGTATCCCTATGTAATGTTCTTGTCACCATTAATTTTTCAATGGTATGTGAGCAATTTAAATATGTAACTTTGGCATGTCTTTAAAATCATTAAAGTCCTTTTTAAGATTGTTTAAACACAGGAAATTACATTTTGCACTTTTATCATTTGTTTTATAGATACAAAACACAAAATATCTAGCATAAAATGAAAGGGTAATATATGCAGACTTATATACCTACTAAGGCTTCTTGAGACTTTCTTTCAAATCAAAGCTGCAATAATTGCATTTCATTTAGGAAGATTTATAATCACCTGCCCAGAAAAAATAATGTCTTATGTTTGACTTTGTGCACACTGTTTTGGAATAGTCGAGAAAAGTATTGGTCTGAATCTACATTTTAAACTAAAACACTAGTACAGTCTAGCTAATGATTCAAATCAGACATCTAGTAAAATCTTTGTGAAAATAATGCTTATATGCACCAAAGAAGCAGCTAATCTGTAATTAATGGATGTCATAAAAGAAATATCGTACTGGCTATTCTGATCAGTACCCAAGACCTAAAATGAATATGCAGCATTTATTTACTTCGATAAATATAAACAACTGACACTGTATTGTATTTCTGATTGTGTCATTATGATGTTGCAAATATGTTAAAGTGATGCTGGTCTAGTGATTTTCAACCACCATTTTTACTGCTATTGTATCAACTTTAGAATTTCAAAAATGCAAACAACATGATTGATCTGGCCCTCACTTCTACACTATTGTTTAATTTATTCAGAACATACATAACACAAGAACAATAATATCAACTAGAATAGGATATATGTACTTTTAAATCAGTGCTTCCACGCAAGAGATTAAACAGTGTATCACTGTGACCCATCATGAAACAAGAAGGGTTGTATTGATGATTTTCTTTCAGAATACGGGACACAATGATTCATGTTTTGATTAAACAAAATCACGTATATGCGTTAATCTGTTATAGGTAGCTGTGTCTGAAACATTGGATTTTCCCCTTTGATACCCATATGCAATGTTCCATTTTTCTACATCATGTATTAGTGTCTCAAGTTTTTATTTGTTACCTTTATATACCCAGACATAATGTTCCAGTTTCCAACATCTTATAGCTGTGTCTAAATCATTGCATTATTCCGTTTAGATGCCCAGACATAATGTTCCAGTTTCCAATATCTTATAGCTGTGTCTAAAACATTGCATTATTCCGTTTAGATGCCCAGACATAATGTTCCAGTTTCCAACATCTTATAGCTGTGTCTACAACATTGCATTATTCCGTTTAGATGCCCAGACATAATGTTCCAGTTTCCAACATCTTATAGCTATGTCTAAAACATTGCATTATTCCATTTAGATACCCAGATATAATATTCCAATTTTCTACATCATATTTCTCTATGTAAAAGATTGTATTTTTAAAAATAACTTTCGACATAAATTTGCAGGTGTCTTTATATGGCTGGAGAACACATGCGATACCCAACTGTGTCTATGTAAAATGCTTTGGTGCCAGAAACCTGTACAAGTCCTACACGTTTATGCACCCATAGCTTGCTGCAGGAGTATTCTGAATTTTGTCCTGTCCATCTGAACAAAATTGGCTGTATCTAGGTAGAAGAATAAAAAAACAACAAAAAAAAAAGAGAAAAAAAAAACACACACACACCCCAACACAACATACATCTAGTTAGATTATTACTTTTCTATGGATGCATTGTTAAGTCTAGATTAAGGGGGAATTAGCAAAATAAAATAGCTTCTTCAAATTCTGATAGTTTCCTTTGTGTGATTGTTGTCTTCCATTTAAGGTAAACATACTATTTCAATCTAGTCTATGTTTTTGTGCCTACAGAATATAGTCTATGTTTTTGTTTGAGTGATTCCTAATAACAAGCTCCATAGACCCAGATGTTCTTGCACATTGTGCGATGGTCTGTGCAGTTTGCAGTTGGACTCAAATTATAAGTTCCGAGTGGCCGAGTGGTCTAAAGCGCTCTCCGTCACAGATAACTGCCATCTCACCTCTGTCTGCGTGGGTTCGAGTCTCGGGCTCGGCCAATGTGGATATGTGAGAAAGCTTGCCGGTAGCTTCTCGTGGGTCGGTGGTTCTTTCAGGGGATTACGGGTTCTTCCTCCACTGTTAATACTGGCCGCCATGTATAGCCTATCTTCTGCTGAAAAATGGAATTAAACCCCATAACAACAACAACAACAACAAACTATAAGCGAGTATATACGGTAGTCTATATTTTGTAGTGCAGTATATAAATTTCAAGAAAAATAGCTGAAAAATGTTTATGCTATGAGGATTTGAATCTGTATACAACACACTGTCAGTCTGATGGGCTACAAATATTAAGCCTGATTGTCCAACAAGTTGCTAGTGAATACAGTAAAATGGGTGATTAAGCTTGAATGTACGTATCAATCAAATATGCTCGAACATCTGCAGCGATAGTATTGGTGGCCATATTTAGGTTTGAGTGACATGTCATTATGTTAATGTATCCGAGCTGAGCGGGTGATAAAGGGAAGTAACCCATATCTCAGTACCAACAGGAATTATGCAGAGCAAACCTTTTGGTTTTGGTTGGATTGGTGCTTTACGACACAACAACACAAGTAGGTTATTTAGTGCTAATGCATTTGAAGGAAAGATTCTTTCCCAAGGATACACAAAGTTAGCTTACCTGTTTAATAGCAGAAACAATAAAACAAATATTAACATACTTCAATGCTTCGCACCTGTTGGAAATATACTAATGATAGTAGTAATGACAGTCACATCTCTTGGAAATCTACTCATGATATCCATGATAGGAGTAATGACAGTCACATCTGTTGGAAATCTACTCATGATATCCATGATAGGAGTAATGACAGTCACATCTGTTGGAAATCTACTCATGATATCCATGATAGGAGTAATGACAGTTAACACATGTAGCATGATGTCCACCCAGTCACATTATCCTGACAACAGACCGACCGGTCCTAACACTAATATCTTAATGCTGAGCACCAAGCGAGGCAGCTGCTAGTACCTTTTTTAAAAGTCGAACCAGCGACCTCCAGTGGCGGACAATCTAACCATTTAGGCCACCGGAGCGGTCTACATGTGTGGAAACAAAAGATATATCCCTTTTATAAAGATCTTAAAATATTACTCCCAAATCCTAAACAATTCAGCCTATGGATTTGACCGTTAATGTATGGATCCATCATTCCAACAGCTGGCCTGCCAACCATAACAAAACCTGTTCAGAGTAGTTGTCTATTTTGTTCTGTACATCTCTACATTACACCAATTTTATGTAAGATGTAGCAAAACAATCTCAGCTGCTTTTGTTACCTTGGAAGACAATGAATTTGAAGTGGTGGTTTGTAAGGTGCAATGAGACACAAAGTACTGCTTTTGTTGCCTTGCAAAACGTAATTTTGAAAACTTTAGAACTCTGATCTGATTCAGCAATGAAAACATTTGTTTCAACAAGATATTTCATAAGCACATTTACAACTGAAAACAAAACCAAATACAAACGCCCATAACTGTTGGGAACTCGTTTCGTATTTACTGTATGCTTCGTCAGGCACAACATATTTTGAAAGAAACAGATGATGTCTTTATATTTTAAAAGCTATTATCACATAGTCGGTACAATTTGCCTATAGTGTGTGCAGTTTCATATTTGTGATGTTATAACATATGAACATATCATTTAATGTGATTCTGACTGGTCCAAATAAGCCCATGAAATTAGTGTGTATTAATCTCTTTACTGATTGGCTGCGATCGTGGGAAAACTTTATTTTAACCCCGCCTTCTGGAATGCTTTGTTCTCAATAAACATTTTTGCGGCCGTTATTTAATTCGATTCACGAAAGGAATTGGGGGGAAAATGGTCTCATCTCTCTGAATATAGCAAATGTATCACGGCAGTGACTTGTTATGTCATGTATAACATATCATAATATGACAAACGGGTAAAACCCCAAGACAAGAACAACAAGAACAACAAGTAAAACTAGGGGTATAGCTCATTTCATAGCGACCGTGTAAGTTGGCGTTGGAGGGGTGCGGTAAAACTGAAGCATGGAATATATACAGGCGTGGTTTAAATATTAACTAACAGAAGTAAAAAAAACTCTGTTCACAGTAGAACATTGATATAAACCGGTCTGCAATCTGACAGAAATTTATCCAACCACTGCATATTTACGCGGTAAATATGTGATGCAATTCTGACTCAGAATGAAAGTTGTTTAACTTACATATTCAGTAGTCTGTTTTTCCAAGTCAAATGGTGCAAATATCCGGTCACATTACAGTAAATATGGGAATTTCTGCATCCTGAAAACCTTCTTTCAAATGAATATTGCAACAATGCAATGTCATTTTATATTGTGAAAGTGACATGCTAAGTTTCGAAAACATGACCGTTTACTGCATTCTAACTGGTACTGCATCAAACAATATGACATCACGAGCATTGGACATTCTGTGTTGAAAAATGATTTTGTCTGTGTAAAATATTATGTTTGCTCGGAAGGCCGCTTGTTCTTTGACGTATAGATTATAAGAAAAGTATAATCTACTTATAAAGGTCAATACTAGTTCAAATGTGTTTGGGACTATTTTTTTTTACTCACAACAAATGCAAGGTGCAACGTCTGTCTAAATGAAAGAAATTATTTGTTCTTCATTCTATCTAAACAATTTCCACTGAAATAAAAAGTATGTAATAAAAAGAATCTCAAATGGGTAATGATTTAATATTAAATGTATGAAACGCGCCAAGGCTCGCAAAAGCTGGACATTATTCAACTCGCATCATAAATTCAATATTAAATAATTACCCATCTGAGATCCTCTATTTACGTCACTGACTTAACGTCATAAATGATATGCATCATGAAACAAATTTCATATGTATAACAGGATCAGGAAGATACGCAAATCTTTAACGAAAACTGGAACAGCGAAATAATAAGGCAGATACAAACAGCCATACATACAATCTTATATGTATAAAGGATATATATATATATATATATATATATATATATATATATATATTATTGTTATTTAGGCCATTCGGATACAAAGTATCTAATCTATGAATCTAGTAACTTTCTTCAATTAGTCTATTCATCTCTCGATTCGCAATATCGATTGACTTGAAATAAAGTCAAATAAAGAGTGATTATTTGTACTAAAATATATTTAAACATTAGAAAAGAACTTGTGATACATATTATTTTTATAGAAAAGCGAAGAGTATTCATATTCTTAGAATCCTTTTGAAGTGTTTGTCCATCATATTGCAGGTTACATTTTTTTTACAGGTTATCAAATAAATTAAATCAGTTGATATGCAGCCAGTGTTATAACATAGTCAAAACTTATTTAATTTTATATATGTATTGTAGTGGTTTTGCATATAGTTTAATGGTTTTGACTGTATGGTACTTTTTTTTTCTCCGACACCTTATTAACACAACACACCCAGACACTACTGGTTATTTCTTTGTTTAAAACACCCTATGTAGTAAACTGGATCAAAAGTAGATCAGAGTTTGACATTTATTTTCATGGTACATTTATTCAGGATGCCATTTTACAGTAAAATATAAACCAATAAATCAAATAATCAGCAATCGTCTAGATTCACATGAAAATGTCATGGTGGTGGAAATGTGAACTTTGACGTCGAATCTGACATTCGGGTATTTGCCTTGTAGGTCGATTTTAGACTTGCTCTCAGTCGTTGATGTTACCAACATTCTGTATCTGTGTGACTCGAGTCCTACTCAGCTTATCTTTCCTTAGCATGAGGATGTGGATAATGGGGGTGGGTGTTTATACTATTGAGAGGATTCTATTTATTCATATAATTGACACCTTGGAAGACGATGAATTTATTACTTTAAATTATTCCTGAAAATTCTAATTTGTGTTACTAGGATTTAAAATATATTAGGGAGAAATCTTATCCAGTGATTGTTTACAATACAAGTAGAGTTATGTCCCTTGAAAGGAGTCCTAAAAGCCTGATAATTGTAATCTCTAGAAGAAATTTGTGTTCGCCCAATGAATGCACATAGGTTAATCTGACTGAGAGTTTCTGTCTAAGAAATACTGACATTCGAAGAGAAATATAAGCCCTCAATGTTCACACATACATTTATAGAATTTAACGTGTGTGTGTGTGTGTGTGTGTGTGTGTGTGTGAGTGTGTGTGTGTGTGTGTGTGATATAAGATGCGAAATATTCTCATCCAAGGACCACACAATTTGTTCTACTGTATTTGTGCGTGTGTGTGATTTAGAATTTTAAGATACCTTGTAAAATCTTTAGTTGTATCGCTAATATTTCTGCCTTGTGGCAGTTTATAGTGATGCCGAGGACATGTAGCATCACGTCCCACCCATTCACATTATCCCAACACTAAGGTCTTACCCAGTCACATTATCCTGACACAAGGCCAACCAGTCCGAACACTAACCTCTTACCTACTCACATTATCCGGACACCAGGCCGACCAGTCCTAACACTAACCTCTTACCCAGTTACATTATCCTGACACCAGGCCGATCAGTCCTAACACTAACCTCTTACCCAGTGACATTTTCTGACACCAGGCCTACCAATCCTAACACTAACCTCTTACCCAGTCACGTTATCCTGACACCAGGCCAACCAGTCCTAACACTTACCTCTTACCCAGTCACATTATTCTGACACCAGACCAACCAGTCCTAACAGTAACCACTTACCCAGTCACATTATCCTGACACCAGACCAACCGGTCCTAGCACTAACCTCTTACCCAGTCACATTATCCTGACACCAGGCCTACCAGTCCTAACAGTAACCTCTTACCCAGTCACATTATCCTGACACAGGTTGATCAGTCCTAACACTAACCTCTTACCCAGTCACATTATCCTGACACCAGACCAACTGGTCCTAACACTAACCTCTTACCCAGTCACATTATCCTGACACCAGGCCAACCTGTCCTAACACTAACCTCTTACCCAGTCACATTATCCTGACAACAGGCCTACCAGTCCTAACACTAACCTCTTACCCAGTCACATTATCCTGACAACAGGCCTACCAGTCCTAACACTAACCTCTTACCCAATCACATTATCCTGACACCAGGCCTACCAGTCCTAAGACTAACCTCTTACCCAGTCACATTATCCTGACACCAGACCAACAGGTCCTAGCACTAACCTATTACCCAGTCACATTATCCTGACACCAGGCAAACCAGTCATAACACTAACCTCTTACCCAATCACATTATCCGGACACCAGGCCGACCAGTCCTAACACTAACCTCTTACCCAGTCACATTATCCTGACAAAATGCCAACCAGTCCTAACACTAACGGAAAGAACAGTATCTCTAAACATCATTCTTAGGAATAAAAACCACAGTTAATTATCTCAAATGTATTCTCAAGTGCGAATGATAACAACAACGGCAACGTTAAACAATCCGGTGAGATGAGCATGATTAACGTCATAAATATCAAACGTCATTACATAGGTAACGGCGACGTCCTCAGTTACCACTGTCATTTACTGCGTTATTCACATATAACAGATATATCCGTTTGGTTATGATACAAATTTCCGATTTTATTGAACATACTTCACAAATGAATAAAATTCTTTATCGAATATCGCACCAGTCTGCTATGAGAGAGCTAGGTATGATTATTTAAGCTCGTTGTAATATCTACATAAATTGTTGAGAAATAAAAATGTTATAAATATGCTAACGTATCGTAATAGTTGTTTGTGCATGTCAGGGAATAACTTTAGTAAAGGTAAATATCTATACATAGGGTACACATAGCCCATCAGCACAATACTGGTCATGTTGCGCCAATTAAATTTTAAGTTCCAAACAGTCATCGATATAGAATTGCAACAGAACTTTAGGCAGATAAACCCTTCACATTTAAAGGCAAATATCCAATACAACGAGATAAAACAGAAGGTAAACATGCTAAAATTATAAAATGCAAAATAAATTTCTTAAAATACAGGGTGTTAATATAAGTTAAACATGAAATTAGGTACAAAAGCTTCAAGTAATCATTTACGAAATGCAATGCTAACTGTCTTGTACATTCGTATAAATTCACTAATGTAATACAGTAATAATCACAGGTCCAAAAATATTTCGTTTATTGCAAACCTAGGATCTAGTAAGTGAGAGGGTCTTCCGTTCATTGTTTTGATGAACAGTCTGCTGATGAAGTAAAAAAATATTATTGCTAAATTATGTATATATCAAACTTATTGGGAGCTGCGTGTAGACCCTTTGTGTAGACCCTTCGTGTGGACCCTTTTCAACACATCTAAGAATGTAATTTAATATTTAATATTTTTTCGTAACTTGTTTACTGAAATGTGTGTGTGTGAGTGTGTGTGTGTGTGTGTGTGTGAGAGAGAGAGAGAGAGATTAAGAGATTATGTGGAAAGACTTTCGAGATCACTGTTGATATAATATTGATCAGTTATTATAAAGTCATGACAATTCATTCATAACATTGTTTTTATCTGGGTATCCATGTTTATACTTCTTAAGAGGACGTTTTTGTCTTGAATAGAGAGGGTTTGCTTAGCTTTCTTTACTTGTCCATAAAGTACAAATCATAGGTCAGGAGTAATACAGAATTAAATTAATTTCGTCATTTTAAGCGCAAATGCATCTCTTGAAACATCAAGTTTAGGCCCCTTACATGGTAACCAATTTTTGTGTGGTAAAACAAATACATAAGGATTGTTGAAATATAATACCTAAAGATGTAAATAATCTAAATGGTCTACATGGAGATATCATACTTTGACGGACATGAAGGAAACCCAATACTTCATATTAGACTGTTCGCAAACACAAATCTACAAGTTGATGGGAAGATGATATACTAAGTTAGTTTGAATCTCAGGTCGAATGTCGGAGACGATGATGTAAATTACCGTCTATCATATTTTAGGCAGGTAATGTAGAAAAGAGGCGTGACTTCTTTGGGACTATACATTTCTTTCCACTTTCTAAATTGTTCTCTGACATGTATTAGAGAGAGATCTATACATTGGTCCCAGTCGTGGGTGTTGTGGGGGAAAGCTGTGATGTCATCTATCCCTGCATGGAGCAGAAAATCATACTAATAGAACATTTATCAATGTTACTCTAAATTCAGACAAACAAATGTACTCTACATCGTAAGTGATGGTTTGGTTTCTCTGTGTTGACATATCTTAATGATTGAGAGATATATTTGTATATTTTAACCGTATATATATATATATATATATATATGTGTGTGTGTGTGTGTGTGTGTGTGTGTGTGTACCCTCAACATGAAGCAGGTCATGGTGATTTTACATACAGGTCCCTGAATTAATAATCTCCAGTATGAATCTCTACAGAGCTAAAGAACTTCAACACATTTGCATTTTTGCAAGCAGTATTATCTGCAAGGTTTAATACGTGTGAGACGTGGGAACGGCACTCTTGCCTCATAATACAAAAGTTTGTAACATAGTTAACAGGATCCTCAAAAATCTCATACCTGATCTCTGTTTAACAAGATATTGCAGTGTGAATGTTTCATTACTGTTCATTCCACGTGAAGGAGTACAATTACATGAAACAGGTTGTTTTAATACCGAACACATAAAAGAGTTTGTTTAACCGCATGACTGTCCCTACTAGGAATATTACAAGACAACTCATAAATAAATTTATATAGCTTTAGCCACTACCTAATTCCTCTGTGACTCAGTAATTTTGTGTGCCGGACTCGCAACTAGAAGAGTGTTTGTTCAACTCCTACCCAGGTCACCATGATGTGTATATGTTCTAGACACTTTATTACAGAAGCCTTGATACAATATCAGCTTTCATGTGTTGGTTTACTGTTATCCTTTAAAACTAAACCAGATCATCACAGATGTTTGGCTAAAATCATGATGCTGTTACGTGTTCGACAAGCCATGCCGGACGTAGGTTAAAATCATCATTCTTTTACGAGTTCAACCAGTGCAATACAAGACAGAGATTCGTATTGAATACATGTGGAAAAATCTTTTTGATCACGTTTCTTATTCACATAAAATATTTCGTAAATCGATAATTCGACAATTAAAATTCAATAGATGGATAAAATCCTAAAAAGTAAAATATTGAAAATTGAAACAATGTTTGTATTGTCATAGGAGAATAACATTATAATGCATTGGTTTTCGTTATAATCTCTACCTTATATGTATTCCGCAGGACGAACTTAAATTGGGGGTGGGGGATTACAATGGAAAACCTTTGCAGTCACAATTATTCTTATTCAAAACGAGCATAAAGCTTGATGCAAACAATTAATTTTGAAATAACGCTTATTTAACAAAAGGCCATCTTGAAAATTAGAAATGAATTGTACATAATGCGTTAGATTTTACAACTAGCATTTTAGAACGTGCGCCCAACAAGTTTAGAAGATAAATCTAACGCGATATATTAGTCTGTAAGCGTGTTAGAGTTGGCTTCTCACTTGCCGTGAAATCCTAAGGCATTAGAAGTACAGTTTCTCTATTAGAAATAATTTGAGTGCGTAACCCGCCAATATCAAACACAATAGAATGCAATATTAAAGTCAAATCCAATCCTAACAGATTTTAAACCCTGACAGATTGATGCATCCAGATTACATATTACTGTCACCATCATCTGTCGTTAATATTGACAAGTATTTGGCTGTACCTTACTTGACTTTCACTGTCTAATTGCTGGACTGAATTGTCCCTCCACGCAGAGTCAGAGTTTAAATTACATCTTAAAAGGGATTAAACGCTTGCAGAATGTGTACTGACTCTAATAATTGTTTTCCTATAATGTTTGCCATTTTATGCAAACTTTGTGACTTGTTGGACAGTATAATTTTCATACAAGTACTGATCGTTTGATGCCTAATGCGTGCCCCAGTGTGTGTGTGTATGTGTGTGTGTGTGTGTGTGTGTGTGAATGAAGTGTCCATTCCTCACTCAGTTACCACCATGCATCAAAATAACTACTTAAAAGATTCCACGTCCTTCCAGCAGCGCATTCTATAACCCCCAACTCATTCAGTCCTCTGTCCACAAATCCATATATGCATGCAACCCGTATAATGCAAATTAATGCATGCACATATACACATGAAAATGTATATTATCTTTTAGCCTAGAATAACGCAAACTCATGATTTGTAGGAAGGTCCCCGTTAACACGCTTGGTGCTTGTTCGCGTTTTTGGTGTGTATCATTCTTCCCAAGCTGGAGATACACACGCCCGAATCCATGTCATCGATTGCCCGGTGGTTGCTTCTAGAGAGAGATCTCCGCTATCAAATTACACATTTAGACCCAAGCATCAAATACCAAGAAAAAAATTTGGTGCATAGAACAGTCCCTGGTATTTTTAAAAATATTTCATGCATGTGAGACAATAGTGTTGGGAAACTAACGATACATTCATACCATACACGTCCAAAAGAAGCAAATAAATCTACGACATGTACGAAAGAAGAAAATCAAAATGCTATTGGAAATACGCATGAATTCATAGCAGAGTTGTACCGAAACTGCTAAATTATCCAACCCAGCTGTACAGTTAAAACGTCCTGTTTGCCGTGAGATTTTACGCACGTAAAGATATTGAAAAGACATCCTTGATATGCAAAATTTATTTATGATTATTAAATGACTTATGTCCGCCCCTATTTCATCATTTGCCTATTTAGTATTAAACAGGAGAGAACAGATGTGAATCAAGTGAAAAATCCCGCTAAGGTGAGATCGAATTATCACTAACCGAATTTGGAAGTTACAAGCACAGAACTTCAGTAAATATATAGAAAGATAAATATATTGTATAGAGGTCAAACAATTATCATCAAGATGACCAGTCCCAAAATGAACCATTTAATTACAGCAAAATGTTTTTCATTATCGCGCTCTTAAGAACTGCGACTTCACGTGCAAGCAATCATAAACTGCTAAATGCATTACATGTTCTTTTAAATGTATATACTTGCTTCAGATGGTGATTTGATGACTTTGTTTAACATATCATGAATTATATTTGTATCGATAGTTCTGTTGTAATCGAAGTCTTATTAAAACAACACACAAAGTGTATACACAAGGGCTCAATCTATATTATTTTCTCAAATTAAAAGAGGTTTTTATCTCATTTAGTCTCTTTTCAGTATGTTTTACACAGAATACAACGCGAAAAATAAGAAAAACTGTTTAAAACTTCCAATCAGCGATACAAAGCACCTTTACAAGGTACTTTGAATTAGCAAATGTATGAACTGAATGATTTGGAAGGTGAACCGTGAAAATGCCAGAGAGAGAGAGAGAGAGAGAGAGAGATTCGTACGCGTATTATGCAACGAAGATATTACTGTTTTTTATCAAAAAGCAAATAGTCATTGCCGATAAGGCGAGTTTCCTGCCATAAATGCTCAAATCCAGCCAAATGGTATTGTTACAAGCCAGGGGTATTTGCTTGACCGAGCGGTGTCAAACCCTGGCGCAATTCCGCTAGAAGTCATTAAGTTTACCCCAAATTTCCAAAGACTTCTATACAACTTTAGTTGCAAATTAGAGAGCCCGACGTGTCCATTTTATACATAAATTTTTCGCTAATCAGTGCAAGACCACGGATCTCACAACTTGCCAAATATCAATCAACCGCACATCTGCATGGTTTACCTTCATCAACTTTCCGTACCGTCAACAGTTCATGCCGTAGAAACTATACAAATATCCCCTAACACAGGGAATTATTTTTACTACGCCACCTTAGGCCAGTCAATTTCGGTTTTCAAGGCACATTTCGTCAGTTCAACTGCATCACATTTGCCACCATGACAACATAAAAAGTATCTGTCGAGTCCCTTTTTGCTTATTCCTTTGTGTAATTTACCGGTTTCCTACTGTAAATACTGCCAATGCAGTCACACCACCAATGTACACCACTAGGTTTTAATAGGGAATATGGTACTCCAGAAACACTCGGTCACTTTTGACCTGGATTCACTAAAGGACAACAATGTCATCATGGAAACTCACTAACACTTCATTCCGTGACGTTTGCTGCTATTAGTTGGCTAATTATTTCGGGCCAAGGAATATTTCCATTGCACCGAGTTCCAATGAACAAACAAGTAATCACACAAATCTAAGAATTCCTTACAAGGGGAAACTACAACCAAATGCGCATGCTCCACATTTATTACAGTATGATCTCCAAAGCGGTGGATCAATCCTACTAAAGTCTAATTGCAGGACAACTAGTCAGTCAATAAATTCATCAGTCAGTCAATAACAACAAGATATATATTCAAATAATAAAGTAATTGCACGAAAGAACAGTTGTAGACGAAACCGTTATGGAGGTTACAGTTACTTAATACTAGTATGTGATTTGGATTTGATTTTAACATAGCTTTAACAATCTTTCAGTCATATCGCTACGATGTCTGCAGTGTGGCAGTTTATCAAGATGTCGAGCACTGGTGCATCACGCCGCAGACATGTTGCATGATGTCCCACGCAGTCACATTATTTTGACACCAGGCCAACTAGTCCTAACACTAACCTCTTAATGCCGAGAGCCTAGCGAGGCAGCTGTTAGTACCATTTTTATGTCTTTGTTATGACTCGGCCTTGGTTCGAACCCGCAACCTACCGCATCCGAGCGGATGCTCTAACCACTAGGCCACCTGAGCGGTCGTATTTGTTGTTAAGACTGGTCTATATATGCAAACATTTCCTCGTTGGTCATAATGTACCAATGTCCACGGTCTCCCTGATTTTATCAAATAGTGTGCGTCCTTAGTTTGCATGGATTGCACAGAATGTTTGTATAAGCGTGTGCGTCCTCTCTTGCATTGATAAATTTCATATTTCTTAAAATTGATAATACAGTTCTCTCCTTGATACATCACCATTTGCTATTAATTTAATGCCTCAAACTGTATTTCTTTTCGCTCTAACTTCGCCAGAATAAATGTCCTCGATACGCGGTTCCATACTCGAGTCCTCGATACAACCAAATACAAGAATGTGTGTGTGTGTGAGTGTGTGTCTGTATGTCTGTGTGTGTGTGTGTGTGTGTGTGTGTGTTAGCTTTTGTTTGTACCAAAATTGCATAATGAACATTACATACAAAGACATAGTAACCACTGACTTGAACCGTTTAATTTCTCCGTGTAGGTGTATGTCATCGTTCTCAATTTTTTCTGTAAGTCCATTTGGGGCTACCAGGTTGTAAAACATAATACTCATGAGGTACCAAACGAATTTCTTTCTTCACTGCTCTTGTTGATTCTGTCATACTATCAGATTTACCACCGTTTTTTCTCTCTCAACCTCTCAGTCTCTTTCTGTTTTGGATGTAGATAATGTTGAATATGAGGTAATCATATCCTCTTCAAGATCGCTAGCACAAACTTCTACTAAGACATTTGGAAAGTATTGCCTGACACGGATCGCTATTGTCGCTTGATGTCTGCTTTCTCCTTAAAAAGGTGTCATCGTTTCATCTTGATTGTAAACTTTAATTTGATTAAGTTTTACACACTACTTGAACTCTTTACATTTCACAGTGTAGGTGTAAGCCTTCGTTTTCAATTTTCTGTAAGTGCGTTTTTGGACCTCTCAAATGTGGCAATAATTTTAGGGAGACGAACTCATTTTTTTGGGGCTGAATCAATACTCTCATGGTTTTGTGACAGAAGTGGATGACATTGATATAGGCTCACTCATGTCATCTTCGGAATCACTGACATAGATTTGAGCTAACAGTTCGACTCGCGTGTAGGGTGATGGATGATATAAATGGTGTGATGAATATTATATTTTGTAATATAAGGGATAGTATAATTTGTGAGATCTTATCTCCTTCTCGTACATTGTAAGCTAAAAGAGGGCGTTTAGATATTGAGTATGATATAATGGATGGTATAGTAGATGTAATGGATAGTATTTTTGTGGTGTAAGGGATAGTCTATTTTGTGAAATTGCATCTTTTCATTTGCATTCTAAGCTAACACAGGACGTTTGGAGTGTGTGTGTGTGTGTATGTGTGTGTGTGTGTTGGTCTTTGTTTGTCCCTATACACCTCCATTTGTCCCTATCAAAGTCATTTCACCAACCTACAGCAGCGCGTATTCACGTCAGCCACTTGCAACACTGTTTCCATTTTCCGCCTACTGTCCAGTCCAGTGACGTCATTGAAGCTATATATTTTGAGGCTATAAATATAGACTTGGGTTTTCCATAGGACTTTCCACAGGTTGTAGCTATAAATAGATATTAGGTTTTTTAAACAGGATCGTCACACAAGTTATAAATATATACTGGGTTTTTTACATAAGGGTTTCCTACAGTTTATGACTATAAATAGACACTAGCTTTTTTCCACATAGCAGATTTGGTAGTGCAAGAGATAGTCTATTTTGTGAGATTTTATCTCCTTCTTTTACATTTTAAGATAACACAAGACGTTTGGACAGTGCGTATGATTTAACAGATGGTATATGTGTGTAATGGATAGTATTTTGTGGTGTAAAGGATATATATTTGTGAGATTTCATCTTCTTCATCTTCTTCTCTTACATTCTAAGCGAACACAAGGCATTTTGGATAGTGAGTATGATATGTTGGACACTATAACGGTGGGATACTATTTTTATGGTGTAAAGGGTAGTCTTTTTTGTGAGATTTCGTCTTCTTTGTTTATATTCTGAGATAATAAAAAAAAGTTGGGATAGTGTGTTAAGGGGAGTGTTAAATGGTATAATTAATGTGATGAATATTATTTTTGTGGTGTAAGGGATAGTCTATTTTGTGAAATTTCATCTTCTTCGTTTACATTCGAGGCTAACACATATCGTTTTGGAGTGTGTGTGTGTGTGTATGTGTGTGTGTGTTGGTCTTTGTTTGTCACTATAAAACTCCATTTGTCCCTATCAAATTCATTTTACCTATAAAGACAAAAAATATACATTCAAATCCAATGGATATAAAATGTAGCTAACTAATCAAATTTATAATTAACCCATCTATAAATAACTAAGAGATCTCATGTCCGGTTCAGCTAAATCTCGGAGCCGTTCGAACAGATCTCTTCATCTTAATTGCTTACCGACACCTTAGCGACTCTATACAGACAAAAAAGGGACATAAAAAAGGAACATTAGAGAGACATTTAGTGACATTGCAGGGACATTTAAGCTACGCAACAATTTTAATCCGCACAGCTATAGCGTACGTAATCATATGTCCCTAAATACACAAATATTCTAAAACATAACGGATCACATGACTACTTAAATCTATAAATAACTTATGTGTAATTAACTACCAGATCTCCTGCTTGGTTCAGCTGAAGCTCGGAATATTTGTGTGTGTCTGTGTGTGTGTGTTTGCTTTTGTGTTTGTTTTTGTGTGTGTTTGTGTGCGCGCGTACGTTTGTGTGTGTGTTTGTTTTTTCCTTAACAAAAAACTTATCCCTTAACAAAAAAGTGTTTGTATGTGTGTGTGTGTGTGTGTGTGTGTGTGTGTGTGTGTGTGTGTGTTTGTATGTATGTGTTTGTGTGCGGTCGCATACGTTTGTATGTGTTTGTGTGTTTGGTTCTTTCCCTTAACGAAAAACTTATCCCTTAACAAAAAAGTGTGTATGTATGTGTTTTTGTATGCACGCGTTCGTTTGTGTGTGTGTGTGTATGTGTGTATTTTGTTTGTGTGCGAGCGTACTTTTGTATGTGTTTGTGTGTTTGTTTCTTTCCCTTATCAAAAATCCATTGTCCCTGCTCAATGTGTTTGTTTTGTGTGAATGTGGAGTAGTGTGACTATAACCACTAAGTCTCTTGCTGAAGTGATTGTAGGTAATGGTGTGTTTTGTAGATAAAAAATATCTTCTCAACGACCTATTGATAGTAGATAATGTGATAATGTGTTGCTCTGAATAAAAATTTATTTTAGATTAGCACTCTCATCACCATGGATTGTTTGGTCGGTGGTTCTATGTCTATAAAGTTATATGTTCCGCCCCGCCAGGCGATGTTTTTGTTTTATGTACGAACGGCACGGGTTCCCGCCCCGCCAGGCGATGTTTGTGGTTGTGTTATATTTGTGTATTTGTTTATTTATCTATGTCTATCAAGTTATATGTCCTGCCCCGCCAAGCGTTATATCAAGTTATATATCCCGCCCCGCCAAGCGTTATAGCTTTTTTGTGTGTTCCGCTGTCACTGTTTCGCCTGATTAAGGTCAGCCACTTGCAACATTGTTGCCAATGTCCAGTACCGTGACGTCACCCCACCTGTTCCATTCCTATTGTCCCGCTAAACAGACAGGATATTTTTTGTCGCTAGACAGGCCCAATATTTGTTGTTGCTCGATAGGCCCAATATTTCCCCATGTTAAATTTCCACTGTCGCCAGTGTTGCCCACAACCTTTTTAACAGTGAAGTTACTTTGAGGCTAAATCGCTTATATTCAGCCTAGACACTCCCAATCACTTGATGCTAGACAGTCCCAATCCCTTGACGCTAGACAATCCCAATTCATTGAGCCGGTATAGTCCCACCCATATTAAATGTCCCCATGTTAAATTCGCATTGTCGTCAGAGTTGCCCACGACCTTTTAGACTGGGATTTCCATTGAGGCTAAAATCGCTTAAATTGGGCCTAGACAGCCCCAATCCCTTGACGCTAGACCGTTCCAATACCTTGAGCCGCTATAGTCCCACCCATGTTAAATTTCCCCATGTCAAATTCCCTTGACGCCAAAGTGGCCCAGGGCCTTTTTGGGAGCTAAGAACCGATCCACCTCTACCTGGTGATGGATATAATCACAGGTATGACTGTCTTATTGGAGTCAAGTCAAGTTTGGTGATTTTCTATAACCTTGTTGTTAAAAGAAGATGTGCATTTCTCTAGAAATAATACGTAGTTGAATCAATACTTTTTGCGTCAGAAATTTTTCAGGTCGTTTCCTATTGACTATGCTTTTCATATTTTATGTACACATCTGTTTTCCTAGTTGATCAATGCCTAGTGACATTTGGACATGGATTAAGATATGTGTGTTCTTAGTTGATCAATGCCTCCTGACACGTGGACATGGATTAAGATATGTGTGTTCTTAGTTGATCAATGCCTACTGACACGTGGACATGGATGAAGATATGTGTGTTCTTAGTTGATCAATGCCTACTGACACGTGGACATGGATTAAGATATCTGTGTTCCTAGCTAATCAATGCCTACTGACACGTGGACATGGATTAAGATATCTGTGTTCCTAGTTGACCAATGCCTACTGACACGTGGACATGGATTAAGATATGTGTGTTCTTAGTTGATCAATGCCTTCTGACACGTGGACAAGGATTAATATGTGGATATTGTAATTAAGTAAATATTTAAATAGCTTAATGCAAATATTTGAATATTTAGGATTTCTCTGAATAAACTTTGTATCTGAACATCCTTAATTACGTATTATATTTCGATTATAAAAGCTACTTTCAGAAAATGTCTTCAGGTAAGGAAAGCCTTAAAGACATCCCATGAGTAAACTAATTTAAAGCACTTGAACTTTAAAATATACAAGCCTTTCAAATACACAAAACATTTGGATTAATCCAAGACTTTCGGACAAGTGTATCAGAGGGTCAAAGTCTGATCATTCTTGTCGGCTGTGTTTGATATTTTATGTGTACTTATAATATTAGTGCTTTCAACCTGTTGATAAAGGAATGTAAGTATCGAGAGGAAAAGAAAAAAAAAACCTGCATAATAAAGTGAATCTTTAAAATTCTAATTTCACTAATAGCAGTAGTTCTTTAATTGTTAGTAATTAAAAAGGTCAATTTCAAAAGCGATAGCTGCATAAGTGAGTATCATGAATTTTTGTCAATATAAAATGGATAAGAAAAGCAATTAATTTATATATCTGATGTACAATGCTTTAATTCATTTCATACAAAATGTGAAAGGAAACAAAACACTATGTACTGCTTGTATTGTCTTGGAAAACATGGATTTGAAAAGATCTGTAATGTACAACAAAACACTTTGTGCTGTTTTTGTTGCCATGGAAACTATGCATTTGAAAACTTCAGACTTGATTGATTGATTACTTGGAATTACATCGCGTGCGCCCAGAAGGGCATGTACGACGGGCTTATTCCCGCACAGCGGGATGCTAAATATTCCTGGGAGGAGGGGGAGGAATTAGTGCCACATACCCCAGGCGTTTATGTGCTCAAGGAGCACTGCTAATTTAGCCGTCAGGTCGTAGGACTATATGTCCCTAGCGACTTGAATGAAGGGCTTTCACGAGTGGGAATGGGCCCAGCACACACCCATGTTAACAAAGAGTTGATTTCAGTCAGTTATTGACTGTTTAGGTGTCGACCCAAGAAGTATATAGCGCCCATTGCGATTGGTCGCAACGATGACGTCACATCGGTACACCTAGCTTTAGGCGGGTGGAAATTGTTCCACATATCCGCCGTTATACCATGTCGGAGAGAGGCAAGAGGGCAAGAACTCAGCAAGAAAGCCATGGATGTTGTGCACTCCCAAGAACGCCAGCCCGTACTTAGTAAAATTTAGTCTAGTTGTACTAATGTACAATAAAAAATGCCAATAATGTGTTAGCCACATGTGCAATTGGGTCAAATCTAAACAAGTTGTAAAATTTAACTTCGTCATAACAATCGTCAATATTCACGTACTTTGTAGATACATCATCATAACAATCTCATATGTTGAACAGGATCAGAAAGATACGCGAGTTTCTACTGAAAACTGATTTAATTATATAGAGACAAACAGTTATGAATAAAATTACATACTAATAAAGGATATATATATAATAAAAAATATCAGCATCTTTTATTAATATTTTATACAATTGTATACAATGCTTTGGTATTAAGGCCATTGGGATGCAAATTATCTAACCTATGAATTCAGTGACTTTCTTTAATCAGTCTATTCATCTCTCCATGCACAATATCGATTAGCATGAAAGAAAAATTGCGTATAGAGTGATTATTTATATTAAAATATATTGAATTGATGATTCACACACATTTTTACAGGAAAGCGATCAGTGTTCATTCTCTTAGAAACGTCTTCAAAAACTTGCCCAACATAGTTCATTTTAATTTTCATTTTTTTACAGATTATCAAATAAATTAAATCAGTTGATATGCAGTTAGTGTTATACAGTAAACACTGTTTTAATTGTATATATGTATTGTAATGGTATATGGATATATATTTCAATGGATTTGCTCGTATGAATCTTTTTTTCTTACACCATTTAAATACAACAACCTCAGACACTACTGATACCTTGTTTGCTAAAAACACCCGATGTTTTACGACAGCTAAACCATTGTATCCATAATATGCACATTTATTAAAGATGAAAAATTATAATAAAATATACAGCAATAAATCAAATAATCAGCCATTGTCTGGATACACGGGAATAGTTCATGGTGGCCATTGGTTCTCGGCGCCGATGTTACTTCGTTTATGGCACATATTTTTGTTCCTAGCTAATATGTGCACTGCTTGACCCTACTCGTAGCCTTCGTAGGTCCCTACAGTCATGTTTAAAAGTCAGTACAGCAAGACTTGGGTTTCTACATTAATTTAGATTTCACTTACTTCTATAATTTATTAAATGTTTAGTTTGGAATTATTTTAACGTATCAAAAATTTCGTTAGTTAACGAATTTTAAGATACATATATCTAATCTGAACTGTAACTTCAGTATTAAAATATAGTACCTCAATTTCTCGTAGTATTCTAACATTAGTCGTTTCTTTACTTTTATATTTTATGTCTGATCCTTTTTCACGAGTTTGAGAAGATTTGTACGTAACTCCCAGCTGTATAAATGCAAACGAGTTCACATTGACGTCGGGATACATCGCAGTTATACAACTTCGTTTAGGGCATCCCTTGGTTGACGTTTTCTCGCAACATATCGTCTCTTTGTTATTAATTTATGACTGGTCATCGAATGTGTCTATTTTCTCTTCACATTCCACGTTTTTACTAATACTAATTGAGTATGCTCATTGAACGAGTATATTTACATATCATATTTCTTTTACTAATACAAGTTGTGTGGTCAATTTATCAGAATATCTCTCCCTATATCACACCTATTCCTTTATATAAAATATAACACACAGACACATTGGGCGTGTACAGACGAATTCAGATAATGTTTTTGACCCATGGGTCTATTCGTATCCTGGGAACTCTGCGTCAGTGTTATAACAGAGCTACGCAATTTACAAATGTACACTCTTACTACATATGAAAATATAAATTCAGATGCGCAAATAGCATTTACCATGTCTCTATTCTTGCTGATTTTGGGCCTTAATGTTAGGGCACGGTTGAAGGGTGGGTGCGGAACAAAGTGGGGAAGTTACGACGTATCTTTACGACAAACACTCTAATTTTAGATGCGTTTTGTGCATTGATGAACAGCCATAGATAAAAAGTCCATACTGTGTTCAGATTGCTGAGAAAAAATGCTAGCCCTCGATATTCTTTAAAAATGCATGGATACTACTACTACTACTACTACTACTACTACTATTAATAATAAATATTATTATTATTATTATTATTATTATTATTGTGTTGTTAATGTTGCTGCCAAAGATGATATATTTGGCAGTGGCAAAAAATTATAAAGAATTGAAGTTTGTGATAAGTGCATCTTACCATTCTTTGTTTTTGATACTGCAAATATATTATCCTTGCTATAATTTTTCTTTGTTGAAGTATTATTAATAACTATTCTCTGTAAATTTCTTCTTTCATTTTCTTCTTCTTTCTTTAAGAATAGAAACCACAGATAACTGTCAAGTATGAGTGACAGAAAGAATAGTAAATCTAAACATCATCATTAAAATTAAAAATCCTGTGTTCCCAAGTATGAGTGACAGAAAGAACAGAAACACTAAATAATCAATATACATGATTAACGACATAAACGTCAATCGTCACGACGTAGTTAAAGGCGACGTTCTCAGTTGTCATTATCATTTCCTATTCACGGCTGATAGGCCTATCTTTTTAGCTCTGATAACATGTGCCAATTTTTTTGAACATACTTCACAAATGGATGCTATCCTAGTAACAAAAATGCACCAGGCTGCCGGGAGAGACAAGTGTAAATTTTCTTAAGTTCGTTTCAAAATCTACTGAAAATATTGAGAATGAAAATTGTTATATTGATACCAAGTGCAGAGTATCAATTCAAAAGTGTTCCCCATGATACAGCAGTGTTAGAGACCAGTTTCGCACTGCTAAAAGAGACTGGTGTAAAGCTGAGAGGCTTTGGCTTTCCATCAAACTCACTATTCTTAAGCAAATATATGAAGCCGCTAAGAAGAATGTCACAAATATAGTCCATGCAGCTAAATCAGCCCATTACACTACTAAAATCATGGAAAGTTCCAGCTGCAAAGAGCTCTTCGAGATTACTAACAAGCTATTGTCAAGGAACAAATCTACACCACTTCCAACTACCTTCTCTCCAGTCGACCTTCCGGACATGTTTACAAATTTCTTCCGTGACAAAGTACAAACCATTAGAGATAAGCTTGACACCATAATTTCAGTTGACTCGTCGTCACCATACAGTTGGGATAGAGAATTTGAGCGGTAACCATTAGCAGCATTCTGATCACAACACAAAGATTTTCTCATTCTCATCCTCTACCTCAGACAATAAATATCAGCAACACCAACATTAAATTTACACAATCAGTACGAAACCTAGGTGTTATTCTGAACAGTACTCTCACATTGCACGAACATGTCAGGAACATATGCAAGGCTGCATATCTTGAGCTTAGACGCATCAGCTCCATTCGCAAATATCTTTCAGTTGATGCCACTAAAACACTTGTGTGTTCATTAGTACTTTCAAGACTGACTAGTGTAACTCAATTATGTCTTGTTCATCTCAGTATCTGCTCCAGAAACTTCAAAAAGTTCAAAACACAGCTGCTCAGATGATACTTAGAGTACCACGATCACAGCACCCCACCCCCACCCCACTATTCTGTACCCTACACTGGCTATTCATTCGATCCAGAATCAAATACAAAATTTGTTCTCTATGCTACATTTCAGTGTCGGACTCAAGTCCAACATAATTATCCGACCTAACTCATGTGTACACACCAGCAAGACACTTACGCTCCTCTTCTGACAATCGTATAATCATTATTCCCACTATGAAAACAAAAACATATGGACAGCGTTTTTTTGCATACCAGGGCCCAGCAACGTGGAATGAATTGTCCACTGAACCACTGAACTTAGACACAAAGGCACAGTGATTACATTCAAGAGGGCTTTCAAAACTCACTTATTTCGACTGCTAGAACAAACTTAAAGACCTAATAGTGTTTCCTACCTTAAACATTCTCAGCATGTTTTTTTAATGTTTTCTAATTTCATGGTGTTTGTTTTTGTAATCATATCATTATATATGTTTTTTATCTTATTGGTGTTGTCTAATGTTGTAAAGCGCTTAGAGCATCTAAAGATTAGGCGCAAAACAAAGTCCTCATTATTGTTATTATTATTACTATTATTAATGGTGGGACAGGATTCTACGTGTCTGCGTCATGATGCCCAAAGCTTGGTTATCAAGTTATCATTTACAAAATTCAATCACAAACCCTCTCTATACATTCGTATACATTCAATAATGTTACAATGTAATAATAGGAGTTTATAACATCTTCCATTATTGCAGAACGAGGAGCGAGAAAGTGAGAAAGCACGTTGAGTTATTTGTTTTGTTGTTGTCGAAGTAAAAATATTATTGTTAAATTATTTACATAACATAACTATTAGGACCTATTTTCCCTTGGCCCTTTTCATCATATTTAAGAATAAAAATTATTTTAATATTTAAAATATATTCATTACTTGTTTAGTAAACATTATCATTATCAAATAAATGGGGTAAGTCCGAGTAGCAGAATGAACATTACAAATAATCATTAACAATATAATCCACAGATAACTGCAGTACGTCCGAGTCACAGAAAGAACAGTAACATATTATGAATAAGAACCACCGATGACTTTGTTAAGTGTGAGTGATAGAAAGAATAGTGACCCTAAACATCGTAATTAAGAATATAAAAACAACCGATCATTTGATTAATGTCTTTCCAAGTACGAGTGTTAGAAAGAACAGTAACGGTAAAGATTACGTTACATTGAGCACGATTAACATCATAAACATAAAACGTCATGACGTTGCTAAAGGCGACGTCCCTGACTACCGTTTTCATGTTATATGTGTAACTCATCAGTGAACAGACGTAACGTTTTAAGTCTCAATATTTTTGTTGGGATCACCAGTTATATCAGTAGTGACAAAAATATACCAATGAATCGGCAAACATATCGTGAAATTCGTTCTACGTTCCACGAGTGATAGGTGATACACCACTGAATGTTTGAAATATCATGGGCGCCAATGCAACGAACTATCTTGTTACAGATCACTTTAAGCAGGTGAGGTTATTGCTGAAATTACGTCTGTGTTTATGTGTCGACCTCTTCAAAATATTATCGCGGAATTTATTTGGTGTTCAAGCATCACATCATCGTACACACAACGATTATTCCGACTTGAATCAAGGTCGTCAATAGTAGGAGCTTCATCAATTGTGGAACAAAAAAAAAAAAAGAACAGTGAACGCTTGGCACGCTTACTTAAAATCCCTGACAAGTTCATAACACAGCTGAGCTTCAACCGACGGTGCAACCACATACAATTGATCTCATGCACGAACCGAGTTTAGAAAAACAGAACTTCCAGTTTCGTCTGACTTAAGCTTTACTGGTTTAGGCGTTGCTTGCGCGGAAAAGTCAAAACATGTTCAAATATTTTTTTATTTTCTTGATGCCATGTTAAAATTATTGTATATTAAACAATTATGTATTCGTAACGTGTGCAATGTCGAATGAAAACTAATACTGCAAATCCAGCTGAATTTAAACACTTAGTAATCGAAATGCAGTTAATGGAACTTGTGTTTGAAGTGGAGAATTTATTTTATGTTTATTAAAAGTCGCAGACTGTAATGTCGTTGCTACATTAAACAAATTACCAGGAACACCGTAAATCAAGTACTGTCTGATGAGAAGCGCATTCCTGGAGATAGTTATTGTAGGTCTGGAACATGACTTGATTTACGACTTCATTCTAACAACTAACCAAAGCCTAGCGAATCATGTATATGCAATTAATCCTACACGTGGAGAACGAATCGCTAAACGATCACTAAAGATGGCATGCAGCCCAAGATTGGAGACAATGAGATGTAATATATTGATACATGGTACAAACAACCGTGGTTTCTGAGTTGCCTTTATCCAAAATATGTTACAGTATTTTCCGTTATTAGAATTGATAGTATGCTGCTGCAAATGTTGGTTAAACAAGCATTGTGGCAAATATATCTGCCTGTACTAAGAAAGATTTAACGTGGATGGATTGATGTCCAAACACATAACGTAATTCATCAGGCTGATCTTCTATTTCTTCCACATGATCGTGTATGTGATCCGCTTAGGTCGTTTAGTTACAACGAAATATGAGCTAACTATCGTAGATGTTGCCAGCAGATGCAAAGTATCTACACCATTAGCATCTGAAGATTCAGCAACTGTCTATAATGCTATTAAACGTATTTATGCATGCGGACCGTTAAACATAGTCATGGGTATCACAAGTCAATCCAGATAAAGAGTTTCCTTGACCTGTTACTGCGCCGTTAACAAAACACAAAGTACTCGTTCGTGTTAGACATGTACAATTGCCGAACAATCATTCGGACATCAATATGAATAAGAATTGTTATTTAGACCGTATATTGCCCAATCAAGACAATCAGCAGGATCAAGAATTGCTAAAGAGATCTCATAGTGAGCGATGACAAGAATGGGAAAAGACGACTTCCATCAGATGCTACACTACTGAATAATGAAATAACACGCATGACTGGTTTAAACCTGGTGATGAAATTCGACGAACAACTGTCATTTTACATATAAAAGTAACATCACAAACACCGCCATTACAAATACTCGCAAATGATTTTTTCGGTATGTGTATGCACCAGACGATTAAGAAGGCGGGCAACGTCTCGCTACTGACCCAGTATGGTCCATCGACATATTTACAATTTCAGACCGGATTGATTTTTCAGTACAACCAGTACATTATCTTTCACCGTATTTTAACAAACAATCAGACAAATCACCAAGCAGGGCATTTGTGTCATAGGAAATACTGTTTGTTCTAGGGAATATAGAACTACCACCAAGATCTAATTTAATGCATTAATGTATAAACATCGCATCAATGAATTACACAATCACATGATATCCAAAACAGGTAAGTAATCATATCATCATAGACTATCCATCGCTTGGCGTAAAGCGGTGACAAACTCACTTTATTGCACCGGTATACAAGCATGGCAGTGTAGATTGGAATTAATAATGCTAGACGTATTGATGTTGGTTTGGACTGTAGCTTTATAGAATTGGGTGAAAGTGTCGAAATTTTCTAGAAAAGGACGGAAGGACAGGAACAATTGGTCCTAAATTTTCACCTCTGTCGTCACTTGCTGTACCGCCCAAAGCATCTGCAAAACCGGAGATGTCATAGACGGCGGAGGAAAAGCCGCAAGCTTTTTCTATTTCTCCAGATGTAACTGTAGCAGTAGGTAAAGTACTTCATATCTTTATTTGGAGAGTAGCATCCAATTGCGTGTCTCACCAGGCAGGCCAAGACTCAGTGTGAGAGTGAATGCTCAGAACATCAGTACTCTCGGTCTTTGATTTTCCACGTTCCTTTATGTTCCTTTCTGTTTATTTGCAGTCATGATGTTGATATTTATAACCTTTTCGAAATATAGTAACTTCCGGAACAAAACCTAGTGTTTAGGGACTCTTATACTCGCTTCATATGATCTCACTGAACTCTACAACACGTATAGTGAGTATCTCAAGTGAACAAGTCTCCAAAACACAATTCAGAGCTCTAAATCAAGTGTGCTCAGTAGCTCCCCGTACTCATTTGTGGAGAAGGGGTGAGAAATGATTTCATGGGACATATTGGTGTTGATTGCATTAGATGGCGGTTACCTGAAATGAGCATATTTGGACATACAAAATTCGTTTAGACCTAAACACTTATAATGTCATAATATGTACCAACCAGAACCTATCTCCGACCATTCATTAGGAATAATACTAGTAATAATACGGACAACGAAAACTAGAACATTAAATAAATACTTTCCCAGTAACTATTACCTGCGACCATTGCTTATACACTATAAAATGCACAATAACAATGATAATAATAATAATAATAATAATAATGATAAGGAGGAGGTAGAAGAATATTTTTCCTTCTTCCTTCTCGTCAGGAACCTAGTGAAATAAGGTTTATCAGGAAATATTGGTCTTAAAGGCTTTGCCAGAACCGTCTCTCAAAACTTAGCCGAAAAATTGCGGGGGAATCACTAAATGTAGTTATGTATATTTTTAATTTTTAACGTAGCTTTAACAATTTAGCCATATCGTTACGATGTCTGCAGTACTGCGGTTTATAGTGATGTCTAGCACTGAGGCATTATGCCAAAGATATGTAGCATGATGTCCAAATCAGTCACATTATCCTGACTCCAGGAGCAGCAGAGAGGGCGAACCCTACAAGCTTATAGAGGGTTCCAAATGTTAAAATAAGGCCTCCATCGAATCGAGAAAAGAAGTCAATTAGAGGGTAACGATAATTACCGGGGGAAGGCCCCAGTGTTGCTATCGCTGCGTTCTAAACGATTTTTGTTTGTTTCGATGGAGGTTTTAGTTTACGCGACGAACCCAACTCGTTGTCGTCGCCCTCTCTGCTGCTCTCTATAAAACCAGTTTATCCAAAAATTTTATCTAACCCGACACGATACCGTGTTCGAGGATCATGTAAATTTATTGTTATAAATCCGTGCGGGGTTGATTGAGCATGACTAAATAAATTTCTAAACTTAATTATGTCCATGTCACCGTTGCACTAAGTCTGATGTATATTTCGTAACGTGTGTGTATCAACTCCGTTAAACACAGCAAGAATATTACAGTTATCCCTGATTACTTTAGGAATTTGAGTATATCGTTGGGTTACATAAATCACATCAGTGTTTTCATGCCTGCCGCGTGAAAATATCCTTGCAGGATTTGATTGTTTATCCAACATCACATCATCATACACAACTAAATTATTAATAAATCCATCAATATCTTCTACAGATGGTGCTTCATTAATGTCAGTTATAAATTCAACAACATCATCACCGTTTTCATTTAGCGATTTTGCACTTTCATTAAAATCTTTTAACACTTCGTAGCATCGTTGATCGTCCACAGATGGAGCTACCAGATACAACTTGTCCCACTTCATCCACCTCATTATTAAATTAAGTAACAACTGCGTCTTACCACTCCCAGATGGACCAATTATAAACATACGAACAGAGTTTGGTAGTGCTGCGTGATGCTTAACTGGTTCTCGTTTCCTTGTAGCAGAAAAGTCAGTGATCTCCATTAGATATATTATAAAAGAATATGGATTTATATTGTGTGAAATGTAGAGCACGTACTCCAACTGCAGACATAACAACCACTACAACAAAAAACAAGCGCTTACAGGCAAGTGTGAACGATGTGGTACAAAAAAATTTAAATTTATCTCCCCGACTCCCTACTGCTAAAAACTGGTTATCCAAACAGGCAATATGGCAAATTTACCAACCACCGTCTAAACAAATTCACTTTGCACATTTTAATGTTAGTTTTCCAAATGAAGTTCATCAGTCTGATATATTATTTCTGCCACATGATACCATTCGTCGCAAAACATACAAGTACGCGTTAACTGTAGTTGTTATTGCAAGTAGATACAAAGATGCGGAAACGTTAACGACTAAAACAGCATCTGAGGTTGCTTCTGCGTTTGAACGAATTTATCAACGAGGTGGTCTGCGATGGCCAAATCTATTACAAGTTGACCCTGGTAAAGAATTTCAAGGCGCAGTATCATCGCTGATGAAGCAACATAACGTCACCATCAGGCGAGGACATACTGCAATTCACCGTGATCAGGCAATTGTTGAGCGATTTAATCGAACACTTGCTGAGCGGTTATTTGGATATCAGTATGCGAAGGAATTCATACAGGACAAGAGACCTCGTGAATGGGTCGCAAGATTACCAAGCGTGATAGCTGCATTAAATAACGAGATTACTCGAACAACCAACATGAAACCTATTAACGCAATTACCAAAAAACATGTACCTGTACAACGACGTGGTTTTTCAGCACAGCCAATACTGGGTGATGTCACCGTGAGATATTTATATGAACCAGGTGAACTTTAAGGTGGTAAAAAAAGAGCGACTGATCCTATCTGGAGCATCACCGCACACAAGATATCTAACATAACTAGATCTACTGGTAGACCAGCAATCTACAGGCTGGATTCAACTGCTCGTCAACGTGGATTCACACGTGATCAATTACAAGTAATTCCCGAGGACACACAATTACCGCCCAAATCACTTAACTAGCACCCCGACGCCGATTACACTCAAGACAGGTCAGCATCACATTATCGCGTGTATGACCGCGACTGTTATCTTTTCTGTCTACGGTGAATTGTCTTGGATTTTTATTACACCACACCATTATACAATTACAGCTCGCACAGTGATTATTCTGCTGTTGTTTCAACGCCATGATAAATTCAACATCAAGGTCGAAATAGCGATTATTTTTTTGTCACTCTGTTTTTTTCTTATTATATTACTGTCGTTTTCATTATTATCAGCCATTGACTCTTCCAAGACAATTCTTCGCAGCTGAGATATTCTTCTGACTCTGAACACAGCCAAGTAAACTAAATTTGACCACTCGATTCGATCATCAACAATCCAGACAGTTGTATCACTGATAGTCAGTCCTTGAGATGAATGTATCGTCATTGCGTATCCTAGCGTCCACGGTGGATTTGTTCATTTTTAGTGCATCTTCAACAACATTGATATCAACTACAACAACATCATTTAATACTAAATTCTGTTTCTCGGTCTGTCCTGGTATATCAACGTCGATATTCTGTAACCGCGTATCGGCTGGTCTATAACGCAATGGCACTGGCAACATTGGAAACCTTTTTCGTTGCAGTTGAAATAACTGCTGTTGAAGTGTGTCTCTGACTATCTTTCTACTTGATCAAATCGTCTGGTCTCCACGTTTTCCAAAAGTCGCTCATTGAATTCTCTGAAATCACCCCGCGCATGATTTCACATTGAATTTTATTCTGTTGTAATCTGATTAATGTTTTAAATTCCTTCAGCGTTGTATCAAGTGCCTTATGATCATCAGACACTTCTTCATAATAATCAACAAGATCTTTCAACCACAAATGCGGAGATGGACCAACAAAAGGTGGTGGCTGACCGTGATCACCGCATATTATCACAGTTGCATTTTTTGTTAGCAGCCAATCCAGGAACAATTTTAATATATCTAACGACATTGTGCCTATATCATCCCAAATAATATTCCGCGGAATGTATTTTGTTCCCATTCGATCTGGAGTCCATACACCACCGCTGTATTTGAAAAGCTGTGATAAGTACAAGAATTGACTCCTCGTTGTTTCATCTCCCTGGCAAGTCTGTGTGTAGGTGTTAGCACAATCATATCTGAATTTCGAAATAATTCAATCGCTCGAGTTCTCTTACCAGACCAACCCGGTCCGTTCAAAAAAAACGGTTTTGTGTCTGGTGATTGGATCATACACAGATGGTGCATTCGACATTTCTGATGATTCTGATTTGCAATAATTATCCTTAATTTCAACATCAGCGGATTCACAATATCCATGTAACATTTCCTTTTTTATTCTCCACGAACTCCATGATTCATCATTGTTTACAGCCAATGATTCTGAATATCTTTTATTGATATAAAATGAATCCGTTGCAACTCTAACTGCAGTGTCGGGAAATTGATTTATCATTGATAGCAAATTTATAGAAACATAAGCCAGCATCGAAGATCTTAAATGTGTGTATTGAGGTGATTCTCCATTAATATAACTTACAATTGTGCCCAACCGTGTTCCGTCGGACAAGAAAGCGTCCTCCCAATTACAAAATATATTTCTCGCAGCGACATCAGCAATTATAAAATTTAATTCAGCATCATCCATAATAATCGTGAATGATGTCGTTTATGATCATATGCACCACCTTGAGTAAATTTACCGATTATTCTTCTCTCGAGATCCTTTGCTGTTTTTTCACTATTTCTAAGTTTAATCTTAAGAACTTGAGGAGCAACTTTAATAATGACATCCATGGGAGTATTTGGACTCTCGTGTGCATACTCTTCAATGACTTCATCGAGACTGATACGCTCCGGTGTTGGTAACCAAACCGAAGTCTGCGGTCGATATGATATAATTGCTTCACTGACAGTCAACGAGACCAGTATTCGACTGTCAAGCATATATCGCAACAACACTATTGGTGCCCAACGCTTTTCACTAAAGTGTCTGCCAAGCCAAACATAACAGCACGGATGAAGCTCTTTAGCGAATTCAAACGACGTTACACCAGCAAATCCTGTCAGGGAAAAAGCAGGTAAAGGACCGTTTATAGCAACTCGTGTCATCGATGTCTAAATCTTTTAAAGTATTCGCTACACTCGCCCATCCCAAGAAACTTCCCGGATAACACGCAATCATATCCACGGGTATCATCTCGCTGGTATTATACTTGGTATTCCACAAACCGCCGTGTCCATACTCGAGACAACTCAATTGTATATCCTCAAGAAACTCACTTCGGGTTGGTCTCCACGAATTTATTTCTCTAGCGGCGTCAGGGGCAGCTGATGAAACTGTAAAACAATTAGTTAATAACTGCTCAGTGTTTTCTGAATATTTCTCTACGAGTTTTTTCATTTGTTGTTGCAGAGATTTCGTCTGGTATAATTCACCGTTAGATCTTACAAATTGATCATACTCGCCATCTTCGGAACTTTTAAACAGCCACATCGACACAGGGTCGTTTTTGCTTATCTGTTTAATAAAATCAAATATATTTCCCGAATAATATTTCACAACACGATCCCGCGGAAATATCGTAACTGCGTTAGTCCAAGCGTGAGCGTTATGGTCAATGATATTTATTGGAGTTCCGTTTTGATTATATTTCGATTTGTATAATACTTCTTCTGTTATCGTTGTTACGGTTATGGGAAATCTTAATGCTTTTTCTAGCTCGGCGACATCATTTATTGATGCTCCTGTATCCTTGACTCGCTCCGCCCACGTTGCTATCTTGGAACGTCTTAGATCATTTAGACCGTTTCCGGGCATTGCATTTTTGAAATGTTGCATTAGTCGCTCGGCTAGACAAATCAGCCTTGACAATCTCATCGGGGTGAGTTTATTGAATTTTTTTGTATCGGATAGATTCGATAAATGACCGCGGTCACAGGATACACTCCAGCATATATGGTTTATCAATCCCAGTCAACATTCCGGGTTTGGAATCTTTATTTAACATAATGGTTTTTTCATTAGCAAGGACAGGGTCATTTTTGTCACGGATAATCCACGTATCGGAATCTGCTTGCACAATAAATTTTATTCTGAAAAAATATTTCTGATTATCAAAGAGATAATCAATAATTGTTTTCGCTCGTGCATCATTCATTGTAGCGTCCTTGACACAGTCAGTCTCGCGTATAATTTTAAATGTGGACCATACGTGAGATGTACCCTAGTTACGAAATTCTTTTTTGGCATTCCTGATAATATCAAGCAGATCAGTCAGGGCCCATCTCCGCGAGTCAGGGGTTAGTCTGTCAAGATCGAATCTAGAAGCTTTCCCGGTGCCAATGGCAGATAATCTTTCAAACTCTTCCATATTATATTTAAGACAAACATTTAAATAAGAAATATTATATATATAATGAATCAGTACAAGTGGCTTCAAGTTTGATCTGTAACTGCTTGTAATAAATCCTGCAGAAAAGAATTCTGCGGGAAACATTCCCAAAGCGTCCGAAGGGGGAGTTTAGGGCCAATACCCTGCCTGCGATGTGGTGTTGGGGTCAGGAGTAAAACACAGTTATGTGCAAGTGGCGGTGGAAAAAGATACCGTGAACTTAAGCGATATTATAACAAAAAAAAAAAAATAACGATGTTGCGCTAAAATGTGAGCATGATTATTTAACGAAGTTTTCAGACAAATTATAAATTAGACAAATATATTATATATATATATATATATATATATATATATATATATATATATATATATATATATATATATATATATATATATATATATATATATATATATATAAATGAGCCAAGAATTTGCCCCACATCCTGTCATTAAGAATTACGAAGCGAAGCGTGAGGGAATAGTTAGGTACTATAGATTGAAAAAACCAGTTGGTGTTGTTAGTAATGCTGGTTATCTTAGATTTACTGTTGGGAAAAAGAGGTATCATAATCACAGGGTCGTGTACGAGTGTTTCTTTGGAGAGATCAAAGACGATCTTTTAGTTAACCATATTAACAACAACAAACTTGATAATTCTCTTCAAAATTTGCAGGCTATCACACAACGCCGAAATGTTGCACGTGGGAATGCTGGGGGAAAGAGAGAGTCTAGGGCAGTTAAATCTTTCAACATAAGTACCAGTGAAGAAAAGATATTTCACTCAATGAACTCAGCTGCCAAGTATTTTGATATTTGTGTGGCCTCAGTACGAAAAGTCGCAGAAAAAATATACAAGTCTGCGATCTCAAAAACATGTGGACAAAAGATTGTTTTTCATTATTGTTAGGTATTTCACTATAATCCTGAAGTTTTTATGTAAATGGGAGATAACTCTGTAAAGCATATCTCATGCAATTAGTTCCCTCCCCCTTGTCAAAGTGATTGCGCAACACTCCCTGAGATTGTGCAATACCCAGAGCGGTATACAATTATTTCATTTTTACAATTGCGTTACAGTCTATAACACTTCCGCGTTTGTCAGTACAGGTATTTTTCATAAGCAATATAAATTCAGAATTTAAAATCCAGTTCAGAATTTAAATTCAGTTCAGAACTTGTTAACGATATATACTACAAACGGGTATACAGTTCTCCGTGTTACGATCACAACAGGGTATTCAATTACTTCCCCTTGACGAAGTCAAGGTGACTTCGGCAAAGTAACTTCGTCAAGGTGTTTTTATCAAAAACTGTCAACACGGGCGGGTGTACAATAAATAATATTTTTTTCAAAGATAAAATCCTTATTTAATTACATTCGTTTGGTTTTATGGTTCATCTGTATTTTTCTGCGATTATATTTAAGAAAGCAAGTACGAAAAACCGAGTGAGCTATTTTTGAACTTCCATGTATCAGTCAGTTTATATATTATAGCGTGCGAATTATGTACGGGGTTTTCGAAACCCAACAAAGTTGCACAACTTTCCGCGTTATCACCCTGACGGGGTGACATTTTACACCCCGCGGGATTGATTTTGGGGGAGGGTGTGCAACTTTGTTGAGCGTAGAATATCACCCCGTGTCTGCCTGTGCCGTCCTTAGTTAAAAAAATAATATATGTTGTACTGTCCTACTGTAAACTTGCTAAGATGCGGTTGCACTTTAGAAGTTTGCAAATGTAAATACATGTAAATATTTTATGTTGTGCTGTCCTACTGTAAGCTTGCTAAGATGCGGTGGCACTTTAGAAGCTTACAAATGTAAATACATGTAAATACTATATGTTGTACTGTCCTACTTTAAGCTTGCTAAGATGCGGTGGCACTTTAGAAGCTTACACATATAAATACCATATGTTGTAGTGTCCCTATATGAACCTGCTAGCATATTATTTGGGTAAGCTAGGGGTTCAACACGGGGAATGTTTCGTCTTTCGCAAACACGCCCTCTGGGCCTTCTAGACTGTTATTTGACAGGTTCGCGGCTCACATGGGAGTTGTGTTTCTACTACTGAGTTTGGTAGCCTATTATTTGATAAACTAGAGACTCAAGGAGATGTGGTGTGCATTTTTTTTTCTTTTAAATACATAATATTTTTATATTACCAAAATATCAATGATGTGATTGCTGCTATTAAAAAATTAGAAGAGCGTGGATTTAATATATCACTAAATCCAGAAATAATCATGTCTGATTTTGAATCACTATATGAAGCTAAATGCGTTATATTCTTCCTGCTCAGTACCGATTTATAAAGATGATCCAAAAGAGTTTATATAAATCGCTGGCCACATTAGAAGAAGCACAAATAAATGAATTTGTTTCATTGTCTCGTGCAATTGAAAAAATTAGGATGGAATTAGCTCAAGAATATGAACAAGGAAGATAATAAATACTCGTGTAAGGAAGTTAAAAAGTTGTATGTCCGCTGACGTAAGCAAGGCTGACGAGGAAGTATATATCTCACCTTGATATACCTAGAAGTCAAGTACTTGGAAGTGAAATTGAAAGTAAAAGAAAATAATATTTTTTTTACTTCCTTAATTTCATTATCCTTGATTTCATCATCCTTGACTTTGTCTAGGTATATGCTCGCGTCTGAGACTATCTAACTGTTGCTGTGTTAGCAAGAAATCTTCGTCTCCGTATTCGTCAATAATGAATTTCTTCTTGTGCAAATGCAGCACTAACTCCTTGCTCGAGCGCTTGTTTGTCATACACGAAAACATTTATATGGTGGCACATATTCATAAATCTAAGATCTAAATACGCGTATATATTCTAAAATTTGATGCATGCTGCAATGCGCAATCACAATATGATCTTTTTTAGTCGCTCTAGTTGCGTATCAGTCAGTATAAAATCGTCATTGCCGTATTCATCAACAATTATTTTTTCCGGGGTAACTTTTCCAACACTGACAGTTTCATCAAGAAGTTCTTTGTTATGTATGAAACATTTTACGCGGTGGTACATATAGATTTATGTATCTAAGATCTAAATACGCGTATACATTTTAAAATTTGAGATATAGTGCAGCACGCACTCACGATATGGTGTTTTTTTAGTTGCTGTAGTTGGTGATCAGTAAGTATAAAATCATCATCGTCGTGTTCACCGACAACTATTATTTCCGGGGTAACTTGTCCAACAGTGACAGCTTCATCAAGAAGTTCTTTGTTATGAATGAAACATTTCACGCGGTGATACATTATATAATACTCGATTGATTAAATGTAAAGTCTTCGACTTCCATGATTTTTTCTACAGATTTCAATATTTTTGTACTTTTTTACTGAAAAGCGTTGAATTTACTAGTAATTACCCTATCAAAATTAGCAAATCGGACAGTGTGCACTAAATATACATAAAACATTTTTATGATTAAAAGTCTTAAGACTTTACTAGCAGATTAATATGTAGTGTTTCATTCCGTAAATCAAGAAGGTGACCGCGTTGGTCTGTCAGCGCGAAATTTATTTTGGTCAGCCACGGATTATGACATCGCAGATAGACCGGATTGATTGGCTCTTGCACAATCAGATATCCAGGTGGTACATCTTTAGGAGTAAATGAATAAAGAATAAATCATTGCTGGGCTTGATTTGATACTGTCGTGTCCGTGCTGTAACTGCCATCAATGACATCACACACAAGATTCACCGCGACCACTTCAGTTATGTTTACGATGCCCGGGGATACATTTCGGCCTTCTCGGGTTGTGTCTGAAGATAGGTAGCTCCCGTAGTGACCTTCTTTATTGTGCAAGTATGTCATCAAATAACTCATTGATGAGGCCAGTGACGGATTTTTTTAGTTCGGTTGCATTATACCCGATAAATTTAAAATTCGGCAGAGTGGCCTCTGTTAGCGAGTAATGGGCTAGAAATTGTTGTTTATAGCGATTTATGTCATCAGTGTGATCAATTGTTGCCTGAATTACTCGCTGGTTCATATATTCCATGTCGGATACAAGCTGATTTAATATTTCAATCCGCGTGATGATTTCACTGCGTGAACTTGTTATATCAAATAGATGTTCCTGAAAGCTCTGTCGTAGACGCTCTAGTTGTGTTTTATGTTCTTGATTAATGATTTTAAAATATTCAATAATTTGACTGAGATCAAGAATTAAAGACCGAGTTCCTCCTTCCCGAGATCTTTCATAAATATAAAACCAACGAATATGGTCCTTACGGTATAAGCCAAAATCACTACCAGCTTTGATCCTTTTATAACATCCAGACGTTGTTTGTATGATGGTGTAATTTCATGATATGATTGTTTGTCAGTGATATAATCAGACTTTTTTGGTTCTGGTGTTATTGGCGGCGTCGGTGGTGGAATTTAATGCCATCCTAACACTGTTCTGATCGAACTATTATATATATCCACGGCGTAGTGTGGGATGCTTATTTCGATGGCAGAAGACAGCGTTGGCTCATGAACAGTTATTGCTATTTTGGATTCATTTGTTGCAATATTTTTTATTCGACGTTGTAATTCCTCATTGATTTCTTTGATTTGATAAGACCTGGTTGGTAACGCAATGACGTTCCTGTCTGGTGTACCATCGGGTTTATTTTTATATGCAAACACAAACGAATTATTAGCTGACAATCCACCGAACGATTTTGATCTGATATTGGGCCAACTGTGATATGCTCGTAAGTGTGCTAACGCGATCTCGCTTACTGGAATCGCAGTTGAAAAATTAATACTGAATTCTGGTCTAGTTGAGGTTACTGTTATTAAAGAAGTTCATTTCAGGCTTGTATTTTCGACTATCTGTTGAAGTAATTCCGTCATTATTTATCTTTTGTCGCTTCAAATGACCAGTGTAGTCTTCATACATCTTTGCCATTTCGGCGAATTCGAATCTGATATTGTTGTATCGTCAAGACTGGATGATATCAACGACGACAATTTCGAGTAGGTACTCGTGGCCGCGCTGTTTAACTTTTCATATTCGTGCAATTTTGTTAGCGCGCACGAGGATATTTTTTCGCGATAATATTAGCAACACCTGCAATTGTCGTTGATGTTGAAACTGTAATTGTGACCACGATTGCAGTTGTCACTGGTGTTAGCGCTGATCATAATACTCCCGTAGATGCAGCTAACGTGGACACTGAATACACTATTGAGTCTAGGATGATTACACGCCGCTTGTATTTTTTTACCTTTGCTGTGCATTCGTTAATAGTATTTTTTAACTCTGACTGCCATTCGGGTACTTGATCATATCTGTATTGTTGCGCATCCAGTGTTGTCATTGATGCTGACTTATTTGTAAACGCCATTTTATTATTTTACGCAGTAACCAATTGAGGCGTTTCAGCTACGAATTCCAAACACCACCAGTAAGATGTTGCGGTTATTTTCTTGCCGGCGGATTCCAGTATAAATGTTTCTTCGGTCCTCTTGTTTAATATGATAGCCACAACCCCGGAATAGTTGTCAGTGGAATATCTCCTGGGATATGTTGTGAAGATTTCAAATTTAGCGGCACTGAACACAAACAGTCTATACACTCCAGTGCCTGTTGCTGTATATTTGATAGTATTATTTTGTTTAGACCGTGTTGCAAATCCAGATGATACCGTGTATACTATATTGTTAATATGCCGGGAATAACTCCAGATGGGATTTTAATCAAACTGGTTTTGTTAACGATCTCAGGAATCCCACTTACGATATCCTGCTGTGTTTGTTTGATCATGTCAAGGTTGGTCTTGATATCAGAAAGCTTCATATCGATGACGGGAGGAGTTCCAAAGAACTTATCCGTGGTCTCATCGGTTTTTCTGAAGTTTCTACGGAGATTTGTAAACGCGTTTACATGAACATCATACTCGGCCCGCAACGTGGATAGTTTACCGTCAACGGTATCAACATAATTTTTTGGTCGCGGCATCTTCCGGGGATTTTAGATCTCTTAAAAAGGTTATTTTGTTACCGTTCATGCTGAGTTCACCTGTCATTGTATCACCGGTCTTTTTACACGTTCCCCTGCAGCGTTTTGCGTATCATCTCGCAGCGCCGCGATTGATATCAGCGAATCTCTGATTTTTCCGCTATCAATGAACACAGGGATGTTACCCGGAGTGGCTCAAATAACCCTACGAATTATTTCATGCCATTTGATATCGCTGGTTTTTAGCTTTCCGTGTCGGTTCTGAAAAATAACAACCTCATCTGGGTCTATTCCAGTCAGACTTAAAAGATTATCGATTTCATCTTTGGTCGCATATTTTGATAAATCCACGTCGGCGCGCTTCACTTTTCTGTTGAGAATAGATCTTCCGTAAATATCAACCATTATTTAATAGGAAACTGTTTAAATCGACCCGTGGTATACTCGTGCACAACTTTGTGAGGTGGCTTGGTTGACGCTGATATCGCATCAAGGACATGTAATACTTCACGGCCACATATCGGAGGTTCGGTCAGTGTTTGTGTTGGCAGCGTTGAGTACCAAACTTTTGTCTTTGACCCTGACAAAGTCAGGGGGACGTCTTTTGCATATTTTAGAAATTCAACTGGTGGTGCTAACCCATACGAATAAAAATAGACAATTCCACGTGGATCGATCGCGTAAACAACCCAGTGAGTTCCAGGGCCATCGCTGTTATCAAGATTAATAATTCCTGTTTCTGGATTATTCGGTTGTTGTGGTAACTGATCTCGCATAAAGACACCTCTGAAATTTTTTTACATTTAATTGTTTAACAGCATCGAGCAAATCAAAATTGGGCATCGGTGTGAGACGCTTTGCGTCTGTCAAAACACTTTGTGTTTTCAAAACCGTTTTGGGTACCACGATGGTGGAGTTCCTGGAAGTCTTAACCCGCGTCCCTTTTTATGTATCCTTTTCCAGTTGCTTTCTTCAGTGCCACTCCAGCAGCTGTTCCAACATCTCCTAACGTGGCTGCTTTTGCGACTGCGGGAGCAGCAGCGGAAATTAGTGCTGGTATTGCTGCGAGAAGAGGAAAGATACCGCCGGATTTAATCATGTCCTTGACAGCTTTTGGAGCGAAATCAAGTCGAACTCCAGTCGTTGCTTGTTTTGCTTTATTGAAATGATTAAATTGTGTTTTAGTCAGCGATAGCTTGTTTGGACCGCCAGTAATCTGATCATTTTTAGTGTTATCGGTACCCCACATGTGCTCGCGTTTTTCGATTGTAATTTCTTAGCCTGACCAGGAGTCAGAGTGACATTAACGTGACTATATGACATTTTAGTTAATACGAGACTGATCTAATTGTTACATATTTTCCACTGGTGCATCAACGAATATCATTCGGCTGCCGGCACCTTCAAGTAACATTGTTCTATCAGAAAGTATAACAGCGATTGCTCTGTAATCAGCTATAGCTCCTGCTGCTGCTAGGTCTCTATTCACGCTAGCTCGAAAGTGCACATCAACGACAGACTGTCTAGTTAAATCAAGATGCTCTAGTGAAAAGTAATAGATTGGATAATGAGCGTTAAAATCCAATTGTGATATTTGCAAACCAGTATCAATATTTAGATCAGGCGCTAGATATTTCGTCAAGCGTTGATATGCACGTGCAACATCATTATTATCCAAATTTAACAGTATGTTCTCAGACGGTTCTTGATGTCCGTTTATTCTCAGAGAAACGTCAGTGATACCAAGTTGATCAAATATCATATGACTCCGTGTTTGTGAGTGTACTCGTGTAACATCTTGAAGAACAATAAAACTATGTCGCGGTGCAGAAACTCCCTGCTTTGATGCTATATGCCATGTGAATAAACCGTTATTGGTACCCTGAATACT